>OZ020551.1:8402500-9002500 GCA_963971465.1 Lepidochitona cinerea
GGTTGTAGATTTTCATCATGTGCTGATACGTCTTAAATTTCTACCTCTCAAACGCGTGATGGGGCAAAATCAGTTTCTATAAATATGTTTTCTTTGTAAAGCCACAAAGCCTATTCTGCAAAGCCATTAACCGCGACTTCTACTGCCTCGCGCCTTTATATATGCTTGACAGAAGATGCAAGCTACCTCAAAGAATGTTATTCTTCTTGCTGGGTGAGACAACACCCAAGAATCAGATGCTGCATTGAATTGCTTTCAATGGGTTGAAAAATGTGTCGGAGAGGAGGCAAAGTGAGCATGTGAATTTCATTTTCAGACGCAAATATTCGACTGCTTGAAGGGTTTTGTGACTGTGGTGTCCGTTTAGGAGTAGTATGTGAGGAGCATCTTTTGATGTGTGTACATGCTTTGCAAAGTGCCTCAACTATTTCATAAATAAGTCTGCGTCAGAAAAACCGTTGTCGCTGCACGAGCCATGCGAGTCCTGCGGGGCCCATTTATTAACGCTTCCGGTTGATTTACAAGCTGGTATATATTTCGGTGTTATTAGAGTGTTTGTCTTTCGTTATTAGTCCCTCGGAACGGACGAAATCAACCTAGGTTTAAATGGCAGATTTTCAGAGTTTACCAATTTTAATAAAACTTTAATATTCTTCAATTCACATTCATCATACATTTTTAAGGTACTGCTTGGTTATTATTATCCAAAAAGATGAAAAACGCTTGAAATAATCTAGCAAAATGTATCATTCACTTGCAGGGATAAGACGCACAAAGTCGGGGTGAGACGCACAAATTGACTACGGTACACAAGCTTGTTGATCATTCGCTATAGCAACACTCGCAGAGGCAAGGAAACATGGAAACTGCTCAATGTCTCACCAGCTTCAATTATTTTCCTAAAGGTTGCCAACGAAAATCGGATTGGCTCAATAATGGGTGGTCGCGTTTCAGCACATGGGCCTTTACCCCACCCTACCCCCAATGATACTCTTGTTATTTTTGGGATCACGTGTGCTTGAAAAAATGGCAGAAATTCTTCTAGCGAAATGAGAAGAACCCGATTCCCAGCTGATAACATTGTGATAACAGTTCGACATCGGCATTATTACTGTTTACGGAGTTAACGGCTGGGCATCGGTATGCTCAAAATCGACACGATTACGATTGTCCGGAATTCGGCCAACGCTCAACTGCATCGGGCCGTTATCATTATATTTACGATTAGTCGGAATTACACCGACATTAGACCACATCGAGCCGTTATCATTCTGTTTACGATTAGTCGGAATTACACCGACACTAGACCACATCGAGCCATTATCATTCTGTTTACGATTAGTCGGAATTACACCGACACTAGACCACATCGAGCCATTATCATCATATTTACGATGAGTCGGAATTATACCGACACCAGATCACATCGAACCGTTATCATTCTGTTTGCGTAAATGGCCTAAAATATTTTGAACCATGCGATACAAAGTGCACTGCTAAGCTAAATATATGTACGTACCCGTCATTTTCTGCAGAGCAATCTTGGAGTTCTGAATTTGTTAAAAATGCTATTCTTAAAGCAAATAAATTAGTCACAGTATAGCATATTGTCCAACAATTCCGTAATTCTGAATAGGAGACATACATTGAGTTTGCCAGAAAGAGGAATATTAACTTGAGAGCTTGTTTCATTCAAAATAAATAGATCATAACAGTTTTAAAGAAGTTGTCTTGATTGGGGTAATTTAAAGGTTTGTATCCACAGTGACAGTCTTACATTGATGGTCGATCAATGTGGATAGTGAAGGGTCTGTCAGCACTGCATCTGACAAGAACACAGTCATGAGTCATCCACAAACTTTGTTTGGCAGCAATCCAGTTGAATTATTTCCATTTAGAGATTTTCAACCCCGTTCTCAAAAGTCTCACATACGTGATCACAGTGCTCCGATAAGGACAGTAAAATACTGCAACCGATACTGAAAGTACTGGTAATACTAGAAATGAAAATACGTTCGTTTCAATTTAATACAATTCCCCGTTATCTTTGTAAGAAGCCTGGCCATCTGATATATGATTGCGATTATCTAAAAAGACAACACATGGTGAAAAGGATTTCTCCGAACCAACAAGATTGTGTCTCACATACTGGCAATGCACAACAGACAGTTACTCAGGTAGAACTTTCTACCGCAGATTAAAGTCTATCTGATTACATATCTAAAGCGGCATGTTGTAAGCGACCCTGTTACTGTTGATATCGCACTACCATTTGATTGTATTCATTCACCATTGATGTGTGGAAATCAATAAGGCAAAATAAAGATTGTGTCAGTTCCAAGTTTTTTGTTATATTCAGTTTAATGTATTCATGCGTAAATGGCGACGAATGCGTTGGTAAAATTCAGCTATTTTTATTCCAACCACAATATGCTAATGAATTACGTATTTCACTTTAGCTGGTCGTCTTGGTATAAACAAGATGTATTAAAAGATTCTTAGTTATTTCTTTTGGCGAGGATTATGTAAATATGTTTTAGAATTCTTGTTATACATGTCAAATTGTTGGCAAGCGTTATCAAACCATTCCACAGGTACCCTTAAAACCACTTGTAGCTTTATCATTTTTTTATTAAAACTAGCAGAGGCTATTAAAGCGCTTGACCTCTCAAAAGCGTTTGACACCGTTGATCACAAAATATTTCTTCTTTGGTCATAAAACCTTGGTTTAGGATCTACCTGTATGACCGATGTCAGATCGTTTATTACCATGGTTCAGATCAGAGCTGAAACTGTTGCGATGGATCCTAATGTCAATTCGTTTTTACTATCCATCAACGATAAAACAACTTCATAACCCATTGTTAACTTTTTTATATTTGCAGATGATACCTTCTCTGATAATTTACACGACGTCATAATATTTACTAGCCGGCTGAAAGCGAACCGTGTATCCCGAAAATCAAATGCTTCATAATAAAAGCAACTCGCTGTCATTCCATAACAAATGTAACAGCCCCTGAGCCTCAAACGACAATCATAGAAATAGTTATACTTATATTATGGGGACTCGTTGTCCAGTATTGTTTTACTTGCGCTTAACAGAAAGATAAAAGGTAATTTACTTAGGCTGAAAGGTCATCATTCAAGATAAATGTCTCTGTTGGAACTGGGATTTTTTTTAATAATGTTCCATAATGGGAATTAAATGCCAAGATATTTCTGAACACCAAACGGTGATTTCTAACTGTAAATTGACAAGATTGTGTCTTTCACATACTGACAATGCACAGCAGATAGTTACTTAAGGGGCTTTCACAATTGAGACTTTCGCCGCACGGTCAAAATACTGAAATCGACCGCACGATGGAGATAAAATTTTTCGGGCCGCAGTAGAATTGGAAAAAAATACCGCAACAAAATAATCCATTTTACGATTGGCCGGGGCATCGTAAGGGCGTTGCAAGGTTCCCGCACGTTTTAATCCACGAATCTCTTGCGGCGAACCGCGCGAGTGACGCAAGCAACGCACGTCTAGCGCACGTGATCCGTGAGACAGTTGCGCGGAGGTGCTACGTGATTTGTTGGAACGTGCGGCGTTCCGCAAGATGCATCGTGCGTCATTGTTTTTCGCCGCGCACCAATGAGCGGGCGTTTTACGGCGTTTTGTCAAATCGTGCGGCGAACGTCAATCCATTGAGGAAGATCACCACGATGCCCGCCAAGAAGCAGACCAAGGCAAAAGCTTCAACTGTTGTGAGATAAAATGAAACACCCCAAAATATATACCTGTAGCACACCTGAGAGTATTTTTCGCACGGTGAACGCAAGGCGGTGCAAGACCGAGACGGCGAATCGTTCAACGGGTTACGACTGCCGCAAGGTTGGCGGAATTAGAAATTTCACCGTACGGAGCATCTTACGACACAAAAAAAAATCGTGCAACAACCGCGCGTCAAGATACAACGATTTACGGTGAACGTACTGGCGCCCGCACGGATCAGAGGTGATAAAAAAATGCGCACGGCCGAAAATTGGATTCCATGTGCACACCAAACTTTTCTGCGGCTTTTGCGGCACAAAAATTCAGCGCGGTAAGGTGCGGTTGCCCGCAAGGAAGGCTGCGGTCCATCGTACGGAAGGCCACAATTCATGACCGCAAGAGCCGTAAACCCGCCGTATCTCAATTGTGAAAGGGGCTTCAGGTAGAACTTTCTACCGCAGACCTTACTTTGTGGTAAACTTTGTGGTGAATTTAAAGATGCAAATTCCACTGACGATGAGTCAGTCTCATTACATATTTAAAATGGGGCCCTCAAGAGGATATGGACATGGTACGTTTCACGGCTATCTTTTTGGTCGCCACATTCAAAATGTAGTCTATCAGAGGGTATTTCACGTACGTAAATCCCCGAAGTTTCAGACGTCGGTATGATGTAACCAATGAACTATATGCGTGGAATGGACACGTCTCATTGGCTGGTTTGGATCGGACTTTGTAAAATGTGCCTCCATTGACAGTTGAAAAGCGCGTGCAGAACAGATCTGGATGGACGCTCCACTATCTCCTAGTAATGGCGGCATTCGAAGCATATCAAGCACCACGTGACCTCCGTTCCACGCATATAGTTCATTTGACGTAACTTATCAAAAGTCAACTATGGCGTCACGGGGCCAAGCTTATTATTCTCCGTATACAACGTACAGAAATTAGTGCCTTGAATTTTGTAGGGTTTGCGCCAGAAATTTCATTTTCTTTTGGGCCGAATTCGTTAAGTATATGTTCTTAAGTAGGCTATTAAAACTTATCATCTGGAAAAACTTTCTGTTTTTCAGGGTGAGCGTGAATGTTTATTCTAGAAAGATTATAATCGCCAAGTAGCAATACCTTTTAATAAAGATTTGGAAGGTCATGGATATGATCTACAAGAAGAGGAGTTCGGCGTAATTGAAAGGAAGTTCCTGTGACAAAAACAAAGGAGGACGAGGGAGGGTTTATTCGTCTTGGAATGCCTACTGAAATGGGGGAGAAACTGCATGGGAATGAAATAACAGTTACGACTTCCCTTCCGGTATACCCTATATGTTGCTTCGCATGTTCTCCTATACGTAGGGCAACGCAATGTATATGAACAATTCGCGAGCTGGGCCCAATCGGGGTCCGCTCAATAGTCCCCCGTCTCATTGATCCCCCGTCTCGATAGTCCCCTGTCTCATTGGTCTCTCAATAGTCCCCCGTTTCATTGGTCCCCTGTCTCATTGGTTTCTCATTGGTCCCCGTCTCATTGGTCCTTGTCCCATTGGTCCCCCGTCTCATTGGTTTCTCAATGGTCCCCCGTCCCATTGGTTCCCTGTCTCATTGGTTTCTCAATGGTCCCCCGTCTCATTGGTCGCCCGTCTCATTGGTTTCTCAATGGTCCCCCGTCTCATTGGTCCCCCATCCCATTGGTCCCCCGTCTCATTGGTTTCTCAATGGTCCCCCGTCTCATAGGTCCCCCATCCCATTGGTCCCCCGTCTCATTGGTTTCTCAATGGTCCCCCGTCTCATTGGTCCCCCATCCCATTGGTCCCCCGTCTCATTGGTTTCTCAATGGTCCCCCGTCCCATTGGTCCCCTGTCTCATTGTCCAGTTAGGTTTAGAATGTAGAAATTGAGGTGAAAAACAAACGAAGAATCGAAGACTGATCACAACAACAACAATCAGTGTCGGTTAACTTAGTGGTTGGTTTACCCTCATTTCAGGCCTTTTTATCCGTGGTTTACACTCAACAAATGATCGGCAGGCTTTTCGAGTCACTCTTACCCGATCGTCGTCTGTATTTCTTAGATAAAATTATACTGTGCCGTTAGACCACTCACACGACTCTAACATTAGGGCGGTTGTGGCATGTCCAGATTGGGGGTTTGTTTACATTGCGGGTACCTTATAAATCTAATTTTTAATTTCAAAGTAAAAATACTAAATGATTCCAAAACTTTCTATTGCCTGTCTCAGTTGAAGGATGTCACGCCCATCCTAAAACATATAAAGGGGCTTTCACAATTGAGACTTTTGCCGCAAGGGTAAAATACTTAAATCGATCGCACGGTGGAAATAACATTTTTCGGGCCGCAGTAGAATCGGAAAAATTACCGCAAGAAAATAATCCACTTTACGATTGGCCGGGGCATCGTAAGGACGTAGCAAGGTTCCCGCACGTTTTAATCCACGAATCTCTTGCGGCAAACCGCGCGGAGTGACGCAAGCACCGCACGTCTAGCGCACGTGTTTCGTGAGACAGTTACGCGGAGGTGCTACGTGATTGGTTGGAACGTGCGGCGTGCCACAAGATGCATCGTGCGTTACTGTTTTTCGCCGCGCACCAATGAGCGCACCTTACGGCGTTTTGTCAAATCGTGCGGCGATTTTGGACTCCGCAGACGTGATTGCAGTATAAAAAGGCGCAGAGATCCAAAAAACCGTTAGAAAAAGAACGCCAATCCATTGAGGAAGATTTTGAAGCACCCCAAAATATATACCTGTAGCACACCTGAAGGTATTTTTCGCACGGTTAACGCAATTAAGGCGGTGCAAAACAAAGGCGGCGAATCGTTCAACGGTTTACGACTGCCGCAAGGTTGGCGGAACAAGACATTTCACCGTACGGAGCATCTGACGACAAAAAAAAATCGTACAACAACCGCGAGACAAGATACAACGGTTTACGGTGAACGTACTAGCGCCCGCACGGATCAGAGGTAATAAAAAAATTCACACAGCGATTTTGGACTCCGCAGACGTGATTGCAGTATAAAAAGGCGCAGAGATAAAAAAAACCGTTAGAAAAAGAACGCCAATCCATTGAGGAAGATTTTGAAGCACCCCAAAATATATACCTGTAGCACACCTGAAGGTATTTTTCGCACGGTTAACGCAATTAAGGCGGTGCAAAACAAAGGCGGCGAATCGTTCAACGGTTTACGACTGCCGCAAGGTTGGCGGAACAAGACATTTCACCGTACGGAGCATCTGACGACAAAAAAAAATCGTACAACAACCGCGAGACAAGATACAACGGTTTACGGTGAACGTACTAGCGCCCGCACGGATCAGAGGTAATAAAAAAATTCACACAGCCGAAAATTGGATTCCATGTGCACACCAAACTTTTCTGCGGCTCTTGCGGCACAAAAATTCCGCGCGGTAAGGTGCGGTTGCCCGCAAGGAAGGCTGCGGTCCATCGTACGGAAGGCCAAAATTCATGACCGCAAGAGCCGTAAACCCGCCGTATCTCAATTGTGAAAGCCCCTTAACACTGGCAAAATGGTGACGTTCCCTGTCGTTCCCTGTCGATCCGTTTTAATAAAAAGGTCTGACCCAGTTGCACTTGTCCCAACTTCTAATCCTCGAGTCACGGTATGTGAATTTGACCCGAGACCTACATTGATCTGGTTTTCATGTGGATCGTGTGATCTGTCTGGTCTAACAAAAGGCGGGTCTCCAATAGACGTAAATAGCTCCTGCCAGTTAGTAAATACAGAACCAACGCAGCGGTTCGGGTACAACTCCATTACAGACAAACATGAACTTGCTGATAATCTTACTGTTAGCTCTACAAAAGCATCCAAGTAAGTTACTTTCCTTTTATCCATTAATTAGGCCAAAATTAGGCCAAAAAAAATATTTTGTGTATACTTATTATTCTTACTAAGCCTATTCACACAGCCGAAAATTGGATTCCATGTGCACACCAAACTTTTCTGCGGCTCTTGCGGCACAAAAATTCCGCGCGGTAAGGTGCGGTTGCCCGCAAGGAAGGCTGCGGTCCATCGTACGGAAGGCCAAAATTCATGACCGCAAGAGCCGTAAACCCGCCGTATCTCAATTGTGAAAGCCCCTTAACACTGGCAAAATGGTGACGTTCCCTGTCGTTCCCTGTCGATCCGTTTTAATAAAAAGGTCTGACCCAGTTGCACTTGTCCCAACTTCTAATCCTCGAGTCACGGTATGTGAATTTGACCCGAGACCTACATTGATCTGGTTTTCATGTGGATCGTGTGATCTGTCTGGTCTAACAAAAGGCGGGTCTCCAATAGACGTAAATAGCTCCTGCCAGTTAGTAAATACAGAACCAACGCAGCGGTTCGGGTACAACTCCATTACAGACAAACATGAACTTGCTGATAATCTTACTGTTAGCTCTACAAAAGCATCCAAGTAAGTTACTTTCCTTTTATCCATTAATTAGGCCAAAATTAGGCCAAAAAAAATATTTTGTGTATACTTATTATTCTTACTAAGCCTATCATGAATTCCACCGTGACGGAATCACAGTTGGGACTGTATAGATACAAACGCCTGTCTAAAACTACTTTCGTTTACCTATATCATTGCTGAAAACAATGTTGCTTCCAAGCAATGATTACATTAATTTAGTGCTGAATAACAGGGGGTTCTTGTACACTATTTGCACCTCCTTAGCTACATGTAGTCCGGGTTTCTGACTCCAAAAGTATTATTTTTTACACTGACGGCCGTATTCCAAAACACGACCGTCGGTATTAAAAAAAGCCATTTTGGGGTCAGAAACCCGGACTACTCCTTACGCATACACTTGAGTCATATGGACGTTAAAGAGAAAAATACATTGGATAACAGTGAACAGATATTTAATATTAATTTAACATAATCCTGATTATTTTTTTTATTACAGATAGTCCAGATTCACAGTGTAAGCCCACGGATGGACGACCTAGTAAGTTTCAACACGAAATATTTTAAAATTCTATCGGCGTTTTTCATATAAAATTTAGGTTTCTTCTATTTTCCATACTTGGTAGCTGTTTTACCATCGTCACTATACACCAGGTATATCAGCCAGTTGATAGGGATTAACGTATCAGTTTGTCCAATGACCAATAAAACTGCATATGATGTTTATAACGTCCGAGAAAATTAACTTGGGATACACAGAGGATTGCGCAAATACGTTCAAGAACATCCGTTTGGATTTTTTCCTCCGGTTTTTTATTGAGATAGAATCCCTTTTGTACTTGCCGAACGTCTTAGACAATTCGATAAGCACCACTTAAAATCGCATGAGCTGTCAAATTTATGGTTGAAACAGAATAAGCTAATTGTTCGTCGTTTTTGTCAAAGCGTATACAAAGTAGCCTACACGCTTTCCGCTCGGACCAATCTTGGGGATGTTCGTTAAGATGTATAAGCAACCAAAGCCATTAAGTGACGTAGTGTAATGTGAACATTTTCTTTCAGTCCTTTTTTTGTATAGGGCAAACATTCGTGTTTGACCGAGATTAGTTTATAAAGCATATTTAATGATCTCAAAGAGATCTCTGTGACTATATACATTTCTCACAGATAAGTTTATAAAGAAGTAGGCCAGTTTTTGGTATTCCCACAGTGTTTGGTAACATAAGACTCGCTGAATTGTTCAACCATGACCGATTATCGGGCATCCTAAATGACGTCATTTTAAGGTTATGCCAATTTGGATTGAAAGAGGAGTGTTGTAAACAATGGTCATGTTTTTCAACCCATCGGTGGCGAATAATTAATATATGAATGTGTCGAAGTAATAAATAATATTAAGGTGAACACTATAGTTATATTAATTCTATCAACATACCCGTTCGTTCACTTGATTCATTTGGCCGTTTCTCGACAGGCCGCACTTTTAAACAGTTCGCTGTATAAAGACAACGGGTAGCTGTATTTCCCTCGAAATCAGTTATATTTTACCGCCATGAATACCTATATTATTAATATTGTGAGCCCTGTAAAACGTTCACTGATATTTGTGTTAAACAAAACGATCATCCAAACCATTAGGTCGAATTCACCTTGAAATTACCACATGGCAGTCATTCCCAATGTGTATAAGAACGAGAATTTTTTAAAATTTAATTATTTTTTAACACCCCCAGTTGACCATCAACGGCGAACTAAGCCTAAGTGTACCTTCGAAGATGCTGAACTAAAGTAAATGCCCGTCAAAAGATATGGCTGGATTTTCGGTCTAAAGGGTGACTTATTTTATATTTGGCTGGTAATGTGAATCACCCTATCTGACGAGTATGGGGGGGGGGGGGGGGGGGGGGGGGGGGGGGGATTCGGCAGAACCAAGATTTCTCGGCTAGGCTCGGACTCATAATGTAGCTAACTTGTACGAATTTTTTGGAAAGATTTGTTTTTCAAAATGTTTCTTTTTTCTTTCAAAAACTCCTGAAATAGCAAACTAATGAAAGACGTCCTCGGGATTTTCTGGTCATGATCATATGTACGTCACATTTCCCAGTTTGGTTTCTTGACTTGCCATCAAAGGCGAACTTTATTCAGCGATATTTCATTAAATTGGCAAAGCTGTCAAATAAAAGGGAAATGTTGTCGAACAGAATTAATTATGTGTTAGTCATTTTTATTAAAAAGTACAAAATAAGAGCTTTCTGTTGATACCAATCTCGGAGGTGTACGTTAAGGATTTTTTTAAGCAGCAAGAACCCGTATGGGTAATAGGCTTCGTCAACATTTGTTTTATTTCAATGTCAATCTTTTTGTTTAAAAGAAATTAACTAATAACACGCAATCCAGAATCTGCAAATGTAAGTATCTATTGTGAAAAAGTACTCGCCAAGTACTCTCTGAAGGTCGAGGGTTTCCTCCAGACAAAGAGCCCAGTTTCCTCTCCCAATAAGCCCGGCAACGCCGCCATAAAAGTGAAATAATCTTGAGTGGGACGTAAAGCATCAACCAACCAATCAATCAATCAATCTATAAAGGGGCTTATCTCTTCAAATTGGTGTTGAAAGAAAGCCGGGCATTTACGTTAAAGTGGCATGAGCTGCCAAAATTCACACTTTTTTTTCATAATTTCTGGTCGGCACGACAGTAAGAGGTTTTGAAGGCCATCGAAAAACTAAATTATTGGCGTTGGAATTAGGGAAATCCATAAAGTCTACGGCCTATACGAACCGAAATAGTGTACGAAAAGTAAACAAAATTTAAATAACCGGGATGACCATTCATTTATTGTAAACCAAAGTTAGTTCAAAACAATACTTTATCGTCCATTCTCGAGACTAGAAGCACTAAAAAGCTTCTGAATTATACGTCTTGAGAAAAATAGCCAATAATGTCAACATTCTGTTTTAACGCCAAAATATCAACATTTTGGCAGCTCATGCCACTTTAAGTTTAAAAGATAAGTTTTTAAGAACAGGGTGAATATTATCTTTACAATGTAAACTATTACATTTTTTGTGTGTGGTTACTGTCATGTCCTTTCTGGCCAACACAAGAGATTTGCTGTGTCCCAAACTATGTGGAAATAATCATCCTATGCAAAATTAATCCACTTTATTAGCTATATTTAGATACCGAATACAAAAAATTCAATGTCATCCGTCCAGATAAGTAGGGCTGATGATATAATGATCTATTTCATGTCGTAAATAGAAAAGGCCAATTATTGGCCACTCATTTGTACTTTCTGTTATAAACTTGTAAAAAAGTAACAGTCTTTGTCCACTTGGCAATAGATCAATAATAGCTTTAACTTTTAACTGATCGTGTTTGCCGCTAAAAACTTATTTCCATACATCGTCTTTCCCGCCTAAAACCTATTTTCATACATCGTCTTTGCCACCTGAATCTATTTCCATACATCGTCTTTGCCATCTGAACCTATTTCCATACATCGTCTTTGCCATCTAAACCTATTTCCATACATCGTCTTTGCCATCTGAACCTTTTTCATACATCGTCTTTGCCATCTGAACCTTTTTCATACATCGTCTTTGCCACCTGAACCTATTTCCATACATCGTCTTTGCCACCTGAACCTATTTCCATACATCGTCTTTGCCACCAGAACCTATTTTCATACATCGCCTTTGCCATCTGAACCTATTTCCATACATCGTCTTTGCCAACTGAACCTATTTTCATACATCGTCTTTGCCATCTGAACCTATTTCCATACATCGTCTTTGCCATCTGAACCTATTTTCATACATCGTCTTTGCCACCTGAACCTATTTCCATACATCGTCTTTGCCAACTGAACCTATTTTCATACATCGCCTTTGCCATCTGAACCTATTTCCATACATCGTCTTTGCCATCTGAACCTATTTTCATACATCGTCTTTGCCATCTGAACCTATTTCCATACATCGTCTTTGCCATCTGAACCTATTTCCATACATCGTCTTTGCCAACTGAACCTATTTTCATACATCGCCTTTGCCATCTGAACCTTTTTCATACATCGTCTTTGCCATCTGAACCTATTTCCATACATCGTCTTTGCCATCTGAACCTATTTTCATACATCGTCTTTGCCACCTGAATCTGTTTCCATACATCGTCTTTGCCATCTGAACCTATTTCCATACATCGTCTTTGCCATCTGAACCTATTTCCATACATCGTCTTTGCCAACTGAACCTATTTTCATACATCGCCTTTGCCATCTGAACCTTTTTCATACATCGTCTTTGCCATCTGAACCTATTTCCATACATCGTCTTTGCCATCTGAACCTATTTCCATACATCGTCTTTGGCACCTGAACCTATTTTCATACATCGCCTTTGCCATCTGAACCTATTTCCATACATCGTCTTTGCCATCTGAACCTTTTTCATACATCGTCTTTGCCATCTGAACCTATTTCCATACATCGTCTTTGGCACCTGAACCTATTTCCATACATCGTCTTTGCCACCAGAACCTATTTCCATACATCGTCTTTGGCACCTGAACCTATTTCCATACATCGTCTTTGCCATCTGAACCTTTTTCATACATAGTCTTTGCCATCTGAACCTTTTTCATACATCGTCTTTGCCAACTGAACCTATTTTCATACATCGCCTTTGGCACCTGAATCTATTTCCATACATCGTCTTTGGCACCAGAACCTATTTTCATACATCGCCTTTGCCAACTGAACCTATTTTCATACATCGTCTTTGCCATCTGAACCTACTTTCATACATCGTCTTTGCCACCTGAACCTATTTTCATACATCGCCTTTGGCACCAGAACCTATTTTCATACATCGCCTTTGCCACCTGAATCTATTTCCATACATCGTCTTTGCCATCTGAACCTACTTTCATACATCGTCTTTGCCACCTGAACCTATTTTCATACATCGCCTTTGGCACCAGAACCTATTTTCATACATCGCCTTTGCCACCTGAATCTATTTCCATACATCGTCTTTGCCATCTGAACCTATTTTCATACATCGTCTTTGCCATCTGAACCTATTTTCATACATCGTCTTTGCCACCTGAACCTATTTTCATACATCGCCTTTGGCACCAGAACCTATTTTCATACATCGCCTTTGGCACCAGAACCTATTTTCATACATCGCCTTTGGCACCAGAACCTATTTTCATACATCGCCTTTGCCACCTGAATCTATTTCCATACATCGTCTTTGCCATCTGAACCTATTTTCATACATCGTCTTTGCCATCTGAACCTATTTTCATACATCGCCTTTGGCACCAGAACCTATTTTCATTCATCGTCTTTGCCAACTGAAACTATTTTCATTCATCGTCTTTGCCAATTGAAACTATTTTCATACATCGTCTTTGCATCGTCATTGTGTTTGCCTCCTGACCTATTTTCCTGTGATTTATTTTTCACTCTTGTTTTCTTCTGATTCTTGAATTTTCCAATCTTCTTGTTTACCTTACTTTCAGATAATTCCTCTGCCCCGCCTCCAGACTTTTCAAAAGACGTGTATTCTTTGAGGCTCAAAAGAAACTTGGAAGTTGGTCAGGTAGGTCATTTACATACATACTCTCATATAACTTGTTAAAGACCTGTATATTTATCGAAATATTAAAGCATTGGTAATCCGTTTTGGTATAACAATATGTTCTGGTTTAATAGGTAGTGGCAAAAAGTTCATGGAAGTCTGAGATATGGTATTCACTGGTGGGAACTAATGAAGTGTCAATCGACATGAAATCTGGTCAACTTCGAGTGCGCTCTGATATTAAACCTGAAACTTTGGAACCACAAACTTTCTTCGCCGTAGCCACGGATTCTAACCGCAAGTCTGCAACGGCAACAATTAAAGTGGACTTCGCTTTTGAGGGTAAATGAGTGTTAAATAGCTTTTAATGTAAAAACTAACAGACTACTTACACAAGTTTATGCACACTGGGTTAGATCCCATTCTATCCCGTAATATCCCCAATGTTTTCAATCTGATCAGTCCATACCAGCATTATATACACAAAATAAAAAGTTAAGCAACCCCCCCCCCCCCCCCCCCCCCCCGGAAAGTCTGCACTGACCGATAAAGTCATTGGTGTAGGGAGATTGTTGTCAAACTAATGTTACATAAACGATTGTGATCATAAAGGGCAACATTCTGGCGATAAGAAGTCTCCATTAGTGGCAATAAGCTATACAATTTATTCAGGATATGGTTAGCCAAATCAAAAGTGTATTTTAGCAAAATAAAAAGATGCTTGTAAGTATGAAACTTCTGGCTTCACAGGGCGAACATATTGAAGTAAAAATGTCACTTTGAGTGTAGAACACACCCCTAGAGCAGAAGGTCAATAGCGCGCATAGCCTCCATTAGTCCAAATTACAGCTTCCAGCCTGCGTTTCATCCCTCCAGTAAGACGTTGGATCTGCTGAATGGGTAATTGCCGCCAATATCAATGTAATGCGGCTTCCAATTCCTGCAGATTTTGTACAGGAGGCTCTATAGCTTGAATGTTTCTGCCTATTATATCTCAAATGTGCTCTAAAGGATTTAAATTCGCGCAGTTACCCCTTCAACAGATCCGACGTCTCACTGGAGGGATTAAATCCAGGTTGGAAGCTTATGGAGGTTATACGCGCTATTGACCTGCTGCTCTAGGAATGTGTAATACACACTCAATGTGACATTTTTACTTCAATATGTTCGCCCTGTGAAGCCAGATGGACTCTGAAGTTTCATACTTACAAGCATCTTTTTATTTTGTTAAAATACACTTTTGATTTGGCTAACTATATCCTGAATAAATTGTATAGCTTGTTGCCATTAATGTTGATTTCTAATCGCCAGAAAGTTGCCCTTTATGATCACAATCGTTTCTGCAACATCAGTTTAACAACAATCTCCCTACACCAATGATTTTATCGGTCGGTGCAGACTTTCCAAGGGGGTGCTTAACTTTTCTTACAATTTTACAACATGGGGTGTGTATAGCATGTGTTGCAGTCTTCACTCTTTCCATTCTTTTCTCGAAACGTCGTACGTGTATTGTCTATAATATTACCTCCTCAGGTACCATTTTGGCAAATCCATTTGGCATGTATGCTTTGCTTGCAAAAGTGTCAACACATTGTGTTGGCGAAACTCAAAATTGTCACTGTCAATAATTTCTATGGTATTAGAGAAGGCACACTCTGCCAGTGGTTAGGTAGGATTTTACTCATGTCCATCCCATCAAAGATCTATTGGGAATATCCTTTTCTGGACTTCGTTTCGTTATCAAAGGATAGCCGTTTGGAAAGAGAACCATGTCTATTACGTCTGAATTTAGTCCCTGATTCCTAACATTGAAATAAGAAATATCCATTCTCTATACACTCTACTTGTTCTTTATTTTCTGGTGTATAGTCTCATTGTGACTGAATGAATTTACCCTTTTTAGCCAAATATTTTCGGAACCGGTCACCGTAGACATTGCCTATGCTAGTGTGTGTATCAGTGACGAAATATCTATTTGACATTTCAGTTGTTGTGTCCTACGAACCGATTAACAAGGGTGTTTATGAGATGGATGTGCTGGAGACGTTTCCAATTAATACTGAATTGATGGACATATATAAGTTGAAGATAGGATTCATCCATCTTCCAGGAGAGGGCGTTCGCTTATATTTGGAAGAGAATTTCAATTCAACATTCCATATTTCACAAGAAGGCGTCATTTCTAACCTAAAACTTTTTGACTACGACAAAGGAATACGACACTATGACTTGAATGTTATTATAGAGAGAATAAAACAAAACCCGTATTCGTTGACAGTCTATTTGGTTCGAGTTACTATTAATGTGTTGGATCAGAATGATAATCAGCCATATTTCACAGAGTCTTTATCTACTCTACAACTGCCCACTGACCTTACAGCTGGAGAAAGTATCTTTAAGGTCAATGCCATTGACCCGGATAACCTGGACCACTTATCCTATTCATTGATTAACGGCGACAAAAGCGTATTTTCTTTAGATCCCAACTCAGGAGTAATAACATTAGAGCGACAGTTAAACCAGGATGAAAAGTTTGAACTCACTTACCAAGTGACCGATTCCAGGCTACCTTATCATAAGGCAGTATCTACATTGTTAGTGACCGGGGTGAATCCATCCCGAGGTTACCCAGTGTTCCCATACAGGGTTGGCGAGTTTCGTCTCAGAGAGGATAATGCTGGGAACACATTGCTCAAGTCGATAAGGGCTGAAGGTAGTCCACTTGAATACAGCATTGAACCCAGCACCGAGAGACCATCTGGAACATTTAGAGTGGACAACCAAACCGTAAGCTTTAAACTACAAAAATATATATATATGCATTAGGCCCCTAGTTGGACCCCTCATTATGTACGTTATAAATTTGTTAACGTCTTATGTCCTTTTAATCAGAATTCGGCGTAATATAGCAATAGCATCTGTCTCCATTCGATGACTTTGAAGCCTCACTTTGAAACTTTAGCAATAGGTTGAGCTCAATCAAAGGATAGATTGGATTGCTTTTCAAAATTCTGCGAAATTTGTGACGGATTTCGCAGCCAATTCACATTGTTCCCAATTTATAATGCAAATTTTACTCTGAGTTACAGTCAATGTACATGTACCTTATTCCCAATCTATAAATTATACTATCTTCTGGTGGCTCTTATTTAAATATACTATCTCAGGATAAAGTTTTAAGAGGGGCTGGCATTTGGGGTAAAAGATTGGTGAATGTTCATATCTTTTCGGGATAACTGTATTTGGCTGCTTTGTCGCAGATATAGGGTCCTTTAAACTACATATATTTTCTGCTGAACAGAAAAAATGACTATATACTATCCATAGGCATATTTACTGGTGATAGAATTTGAATTGTTGATTTATTTTAGGGAGATGTGTTTGTGGTACCCGTATTGGACCGAGAAATTGTCCCAACAGCTGGGTTTGTTCTAAAAGCCGTCAACACTGATACACAATTGGCAAGCTATGTACAGGCAAGTTAACACTCTTCAAATCGCTAGCTATTTCCGAACATAGAACGGGAATCCTTCATTTTAAAAGATAACAACATCCCTGTAATAAGTTCTTCGATTAGAATGGGCGTTGCTAAACTCTTTTTTTGTCGCTCCAACTCCATTTGTTGAAGCCAGGACCATGTTAAGTATCACAAGAGTTCTGTCGTCAAAAAAGAAAAATATAATTCCTTTATGACATTAAGCATAGCTTCTTATTCCGAAGGCTTTATGAAAGTTGACCTGACCTAAAAAATCCAATAGAGGTAGATTAACAGCCTCGACATGTTTTACCATAGCCGTGTCTGTACATTGACAGACAACTGTATGGAAAGATCGCCATTTCCTCAACATTCGACCTTTCGACTTTTTAAATGGCGCAAATGCCGCCCAAAATATTACTCCGTTTGATTTCAAATTATGTGCATATCTATCTATTCATCGATAAAAAATTTATCTTACATTTAAATTGATCAGGTGTCGTTTATTGACATTTTCTGAAGTATTGTCTTTGTTTACGCTGTTGTTTTAACTAGGTATTCTTAGAGGTAATGGACATACATGATAACGCGCCCAGATGGCCGTATGATACATACAGAGTGAATTTGTACAGAAGCCTCGTCATGGGATCAAAGATTTTCCAAGAGGCTGCCAGAGATAGGGACCAAAATACGGTAATTTATTAATCAAGGGCCTGTTAGGTTTTAAGAATGGATGAACGAACTGAAATACGCTTTATATTAGGCCCAGGGAAACGTGTCCGAATAGTTGATTGATTGTTGTTTTACGCCGCACTCAAGATTATTTCAAATTCACTCATATGGCGGTGTTGCTAGGTTTAGTGGGGGAGGAAACCCCTCATTGCCCGGAGGAAACCACCGACTTTCGGCGAGTATACCTTGCAATTCTCCCACATACTGTTCCAAATATCAAAGGAAATTCTGTCTCTCGACAATAGTTGCACTAAAAGTTTCTAAATTGTACTTTCTTGAGTAAAATGGCAGATTAAAAAAATGCTTAAATGGATACATATCAACATTTTGGCTGCTCTTGTCACTTTAAATTGGCGACATGATTAATTAGCTAATGCATGCATCTTGTTTTGAAAATATATCAGCGGCTATTCCAACTTCAACATTTTTATCCTTTTTTCCCTCTAGCAATTAATTTATACATTGAGAGGCACTGGAAGTGAACTGTTTACATTGAAGACTCTTAATAACACTGCCTTTATCTATCTCAATGGTGTTCTCCCCTCTGACAGAACATTTCTGTATCTACAAGTAAGTGAATTTTAAATGTCCAAACACTGGTACAATATACAAATATTATCATGTGTACACTAATGGCTAAAGTGTTGTGCCCACCCATTGTTTTATGCTTACATAGCATTTGTTCATATATGAAGAAATCGTGACTCATGTCAGTTACGTTTTTTAAGGAAGTGAATGTTAGATACTTTAGCATGATTCTATTACAGTTTCCCTGAACCTACCATTGATGTAATACAGTTTTCCTGACTTTACCGTTGATGTAACACAGTTTCCCTGACTTTACCATTGATGTAACACAGTTTTCCTGACTTTACCATTGATGTAACACAGTTTACCTGACTTAACCGTTGACGTAACACAGTTTACCTGACTTTACCGTTGATGTAACACAGTTTACCTTACTTTACCATTGACGTAACACAGTTTCCCTGGCTTTACCATTGATGTAACACAGTTTACCTGACGTTACCATAGTTGTAACTCAGTTTCCCTGACTTTACCATTGATGTAACACAGTTTCTCTGACTTAACCATTGATGTAACACAGTTTTCCTGTCCTTACCATTAATGTAACACAGTTTCCCTGACTCTACCATTAATGTAACACAGTTTCCCTGACTTTACCAATGATGTAACACAGTTTCACTGACTTTACCATTGATGTAACACAGTTTACCTGACTCTACCATTGATGTAACACAGTTTCACTGACTTTACCATTGATGTAACACAGTTTCCCTCACTCTACCATTGATTTAACACAGTTTCCCTGACTTTACCAATGATGTAACAAAGTTTACCTGACTTTACCGTTGACGTAACACAGTTTTCCTGACTTTACCGTTGACGTAACACATTTGCCCTGACTTTACCATTGATGTAACACAGTTTACCTGACTTTACCATTAAAGGAGAAGAAAAGGAAAAAAACTAAGTAAATACAGTACAGGTGCGACACATTTTCCTTTCTAACGGTACCGAAACCATATTTCTACGATTTTTCCTCGCTCAACTGTGCTATAAGAAAGTTAACAATCGTTATCAGAGAACGTCTAAACTGACTCGGCAGCCATATTCACAGCAGAGCTTAGCTGTGTCTCTCGACCGGCCAATCAGCATACGCCTGGCCACCTGTCACTCACTGGCGTAAGAGAAATTGGTCAACTCTGAAAGTCCCCCATTTAAACCTAGGTTAATTTTGATCATTTCGACGCGCTAATAAGAGAAGATAAACACTCTAACAGCTCTGAAATGTACACTGGCTAGTAAATCAACCTTTTGGGAAGACGTGACAGGCTGCTATGTTGTCTACGCGACTTGTGGGGATCGTTGTAGAATTTAAAAAAAAGGTAGTCTTACCGCTGACATTGTAGGTTATAACCATACAAGATATGATAATCTCGCAAGGGAAGTAATCTACTAATGCTTTTTCCGGTCAATTTCAAACCGTCAATGGCGCGCTCCACTGACGATCGAGCACCAGCTTGTTGGGTAGATTCATTTTCATTGTATTTTCACACCGTAAACCACGTGCAAGACTCACACACATGAATATGATGGTCTATGGGAGCCCGTTCGATACGATTGCATGTTGTTTTTTTGTTTTCTCCTCCTTTAATGTAACACAGTTTTCCTGACATTACCGTTGACGTAACACAGTTTCCCTGACTTAACCATTGATGTAACGCAGTTTTCCTGACTTTACCATAGTTGTAACACAGTTTCCATGACTTTACCATTGATGTAACACAGTTTCCCTGACTTTACCATTGATGTAACACAGTTTCCATGACTTTACCATTGACGTAACACAGTTTCCCTGACTTAACCATTGATGTAACACAGTTTTCCTGACTTTACCATAGTTGTAACACAGTTTCCATGACTTTACCATTGATGTAACACAGTTTCCCTGACTTAACCATAGTTGTAACACAGTTTCCCTGACTTTACCATAGTTGTAACCCAGTTTTCCTGATTTTACCATTGATGTAACACAGTTTTCCTGACTTTACCATTGATGTAACGCAGTTTTCCTGACTTTACCATAGTTGTAACACAGTTTCCATGACTTTACCATTGATGTAACACAGTTTACCTGACTTTACCATTGATGTAACACAGTTTTCCTGTCTTTACCATTGATGTAACACAGTTTACCTGACTTTACCATTGATGTAACACAGTTTCCCTGACTTTACCATTGATGTAACACATTTTACGTGAGTTTACCATAGTTGTAACCCAGTTTTCCTGACTTTACCATTGATGTAACACAGTTTACCTGACTTTACCATTGATGTAACACAGTTTCCCTGACTTTACCATTGATGTAACACAGTTTCCATGACTTTACCATTGATGTAACACAGTTTCCCTGACTTTACCATAGTTGTAACACAGTTTCCCTGACTTTACCATAGTTGTAACCCAGTTTTCCTGATTTTACCATTGATGTAACACAGTTTTCCTGACTTTACCATTAATGTAACGCAGTTTTCCTGACTTTACCATAGTTCTAACACAGTTTCCATGACTTTACCATTGATGTAACACAGTTTACCTGACTTTACCATTGATGTAACACAGTTTTCCTGACTTTACCATTGATGTAATACAGTTTCCGTGACTTTACCATAGTTGTAACCCAGTTTTCCTGACTTTACCATTGATGTAACACAGTTTACCTGACTTTACCATTGATGTAACACAGTTTCCCTGACTTTACCATTGATGTAACACAGTTTCCGTGACTTTACCATAGTTGTAACCCAGTTTTCCTGACTTTACCATTGATGTAACACAGTTTACCTGACTTTACCATTGATGTAACACAGTTTCCCTGACTTTACCATTGATGTAACACAGTTTCCCTGACTTTACCATTGATGTAACACAGTTTCCCTGACTTTACCATAGATGTAACACAGTTTCCATGACTTTACCATTGATGTAACACAGTTTCCCTGACTTTACCATAGTTGTAACACAGTTTCCCTGACTTTACCATAGTTGTAACCCAGTTTTCCTGATTTTACCATTGATGTAACACAGTTTTCCTGATTTTACCATTAATGTAACGCAGTTTTCCTGACTTTACCATAGTTGTAACACAGTTTCCATGACTTTACCATTGATGTAACACAGTTTACCTGACTTTACCATTGATGTAACACAGTTTCCCTGACTTTACCATTGATGTAACACAGTTTCTGTGACTTTACCATAGTTGTAACCCAGTTTTCCTGACTTTACCATTGATGTAACACAGTTTACCTGACTTTACCATTGATGTAACACAGTTTCCCTGACTTTACCATTGATGTAACACAGTTTCCCTGACTTTACCATTGATGTAACACAGTTTCCCTGACTTTACCATAGTTGTAACCCAGTTTTCCTGACTTTACCATTGATGTAACACAGTTTACCTGACTTTACCATTGATGTAACACAGTTTCCCTGACTTTACCATTGATGTAACACAGTTTCCCTGACTTTACCATTGATGTAACACAGTTTCCATGACTTTACCATTGATGTAACACAGTTTCCCTGACTTTACCATTGATGTAACACAGTTTCCCTGACTTTACCATTGATGTAACACAGTTTCCATGACTTTACCATTGATGTAACACAGTTTCCCTGACTTTACCATAGTTGTAACACAGTTTTCCTGATTTTACCATTGATGTAACACAGTTTTCCTGATTTTACCATTAATGTAACGCAGTTTTCCTGACTTTACCATAGTTGTAACACAGTTTTCATGACTTTACCATTGATGTAACACAGTTTACCTGACTTTACCATTGATGTAACACAGTTTCCCTGACTTTACCATTGATGTAACACAGTTTCTGTGACTTTACCATAGTTGTAACCCAGTTTTCCTGACTTTACCATTGATGTAACACAGTTTACCTGACTTTACCATTGATGTAACACAGTTTCCCTGACTTTACCATTGATGTAACACAGTTTCCGTGACTTTACCATAGTTGTAACCCAGTTTTTCTGACTTTACCATTGATGTATAAACACAGTTTACCTGACTTTACCATTGATGTAACACAGTTTCCCTGACTTTACCATTGATGTAACACAGTTTCTCTGACTTAACCATTGATGTAACACAGTTTTCCTGTCCTTACCATTAATGTAACACAGTTTCCCTGACTCTACCATTAATGTAACACAGTTTCCCTGACTTTACCAATGATGTAACACAGTTTCACTGACTTTACCATTGATGTAACACAGTTTACCTGACTCTACCATTGATGTAACACAGTTTCACTGACTTTACCATTGATGTAACACAGTTTCCCTCACTCTACCATTGATTTAACACAGTTTCCCTGACTTTACCAATGATGTAACAAAGTTTACCTGACTTTACCGTTGACGTAACACAGTTTTCCTGACTTTACCGTTGACGTAACACATTTGCCCTGACTTTACCATTGATGTAACACAGTTTACCTGACTTTACCATTAAAGGAGAAGAAAAGGAAAAAACTAAGTAAATACAGTACAGGTGCGACACATTTTCCTTTCTAACGGTACCGAAACCATATTTCTACGATTTTTCCTCGCTCAACTGTGCTATAAGAAAGTTAACAATCGTTATCAGAGAACGTCTAAACTGACTCGGCAGCCATATTCACAGCAGAGCTTAGCTGTGTCTCTCGACCGGCCAATCAGCATACGCCTGGCCACCTGTCACTCACTGGCGTAAGAGAAATTGGTCAACTCTGAAAGTCCCCCATTTAAACCTAGGTTAATTTTGATCATTTCGACGCGCTAATAAGAGAAGATAAACACTCTAACAGCTCTGAAATGTACACTGGCTAGTAAATCAACCTTTTGGGAAGACGTGACAGGCTGCTATGTTGTCTACGCGACTTGTGGGGATCGTTGTAGAATTTAAAAAAAAGGTAGTCTTACCGCTGACATTGTAGGTTATAACCATACAAGATATGATAATCTCGCAAGGGAAGTAATCTACTAATGCTTTTTCCGGTCAATTTCAAACCGTCAATGGCGCGCTCCACTGACGATCGAGCACCAGCTTGTTGGGTAGATTCATTTTCATTGTATTTTCACACCGTAAACCACGTGCAAGACTCACACACATGAATATGATGGTCTATGGGAGCCCGTTCGATACGATTGCATGTTGTTTTTTTGTTTTCTCCTCCTTTAATGTAACACAGTTTTCCTGACATTACCGTTGACGTAACACAGTTTCCCTGACTTAACCATTGATGTAACGCAGTTTTCCTGACTTTACCATAGTTGTAACACAGTTTCCATGACTTTACCATTGATGTAACACAGTTTCCCTGACTTTACCATTGATGTAACACAGTTTCCATGACTTTACCATTGACGTAACACAGTTTCCCTGACTTAACCATTGATGTAACACAGTTTTCCTGACTTTACCATAGTTGTAACACAGTTTCCATGACTTTACCATTGATGTAACACAGTTTCCCTG
This sequence comes from Lepidochitona cinerea, assembly GCA_963971465.1. Classification (NCBI taxonomy): domain Eukaryota; kingdom Metazoa; phylum Mollusca; class Polyplacophora; order Chitonida; family Tonicellidae; genus Lepidochitona; species Lepidochitona cinerea. The sequence continues at coordinate 8,426,563 of OZ020551.1, forward strand.
ACTTAACCATAGTTGTAACACAGTTTCCCTGACTTTACCATAGTTGTAACCCAGTTTTCCTGATTTTACCATTGATGTAACACAGTTTTCCTGACTTTACCATTGATGTAACGCAGTTTTCCTGACTTTACCATAGTTGTAACACAGTTTCCATGACTTTACCATTGATGTAACACAGTTTACCTGACTTTACCATTGATGTAACACAGTTTTCCTGTCTTTACCATTGATGTAACACAGTTTACCTGACTTTACCATTGATGTAACACAGTTTCCCTGACTTTACCATTGATGTAACACATTTTACGTGAGTTTACCATAGTTGTAACCCAGTTTTCCTGACTTTACCATTGATGTAACACAGTTTACCTGACTTTACCATTGATGTAACACAGTTTCCCTGACTTTACCATTGATGTAACACAGTTTCCATGACTTTACCATTGATGTAACACAGTTTCCCTGACTTTACCATAGTTGTAACACAGTTTCCCTGACTTTACCATAGTTGTAACCCAGTTTTCCTGATTTTACCATTGATGTAACACAGTTTTCCTGACTTTACCATTAATGTAACGCAGTTTTCCTGACTTTACCATAGTTGTAACACAGTTTCCATGACTTTACCATTGATGTAACACAGTTTACCTGACTTTACCATTGATGTAACACAGTTTTCCTGACTTTACCATTGATGTAATACAGTTTCCGTGACTTTACCATAGTTGTAACCCAGTTTTCCTGACTTTACCATTGATGTAACACAGTTTACCTGACTTTACCATTGATGTAACACAGTTTCCCTGACTTTACCATTGATGTAACACAGTTTCCGTGACTTTACCATAGTTGTAACCCAGTTTTCCTGACTTTACCATTGATGTAACACAGTTTACCTGACTTTACCATTGATGTAACACAGTTTCCCTGACTTTACCATTGATGTAACACAGTTTCCCTGACTTTACCATTGATGTAACACAGTTTCCATGACTTTACCATTGATGTAACACAGTTTCCCTGACTTTACCATAGTTGTAACACAGTTTCCCTGACTTTACCATAGTTGTAACCCAGTTTTCCTGATTTTACCATTGATGTAACACAGTTTTCCTGATTTTACCATTAATGTAACGCAGTTTTCCTGACTTTACCATAGTTGTAACACAGTTTCCATGACTTTACCATTGATGTAACACAGTTTACCTGACTTTACCATTGATGTAACATAGTTTCCCTGACTTTACCATTGATGTAACACAGTTTCTGTGACTTTACCATAGTTGTAACCCAGTTTTCCTGACTTTACCATTGATGTAACACAGTTTACCTGACTTTACCATTGATGTAACACAGTTTCCCTGACTTTACCATTGATGTAACACAGTTTCCCTGACTTTACCATTGATGTAACACAGTTTCCCTGACTTTACCATAGTTGTAACCCAGTTTTCCTGACTATACCATTAATGTAACACAGTTTACCTGACTTTACCATTGATGTAACACAGTTTCCCTGACTTTACCATTGATGTAACACAGTTTCCCTGACTTTACCATTGATGTAACACAGTTTCCATGACTTTACCATTGATGTAACACAGTTTCCCTGACTTTACCATTGATGTAACACAGTTTCCCTGACTTTACCATTGATGTAACACAGTTTCCATGACTTTACCATTGATGTAACACAGTTTCCCTGACTTTACCATAGTTGTAACACAGTTTTCCTGATTTTACCATTGATGTAACACAGTTTTCCTGATTTTACCATTAATGTAACGCAGTTTTCCTGACTTTACCATAGTTGTAACACAGTTTTCATGACTTTACCATTGATGTAACACAGTTTACCTGACTTTACCATTGATGTAACACAGTTTCCCTGACTTTACCATTGATGTAACACAGTTTCTGTGACTTTACCATAGTTGTAACCCAGTTTTCCTGACTTTACCATTGATGTAACACAGTTTACCTGACTTTACCATTGATGTAACACAGTTTCCCTGACTTTACCATTGATGTAACACAGTTTCCGTGACTTTACCATAGTTGTAACCCAGTTTTTCTGACTTTACCATTGATGTATAAACACAGTTTACCTGACTTTACCATTGATGTAACACAGTTTCCCTGACTTTACCATTGATGTAACACAGTTTCCGTGACTTTACCATAGTTGTAACCCAGTTTTCCTGACTTTACCATTGATGTAACACAGTTTACCTGACTTTACCATTGATGTAACACAGTTTCCCTGACTTTACCATTGATGTAACACAGTTTACCTGACTTTACCATTGATGTAACACAGTTTACCTGACTTTACCATTGATGTAACACAGTTTCCCTGACTTTACCATTGATGTAACACAGTTTACCTGACTTTACCATTGATGTAACACAGTTTACCTGACTTTACCATAGTTGTAACGCAGTTTCCCTGACTTTACCAATGATGTAACACAGTTTCCGTGACTTTACCATAGTTGTAACCCAGTTTTCCTGACTTTACCATTGATGTAACACAGTTTTCCTGACTTTACATTGATGTAACACAGTTTCCCTGACTTTACCATTGATGTAACACAGTTTACCTGTCTTTACCATTGATGTAACACAGTTTACCTGACTTTACCATTGATGTAACACAGTTTCCCTGACTTTACCATTGATGTAACACAGTTTACCTGACTTTACCATTGATGTAACACAGTTTACCTGACTTTACCATAGTTGTAACGCAGTTTACCTGACTTTACCAATGATGTAACACAGTTTCCGTGACTTTACCATAGTTGTAACCCAGTTTTCCTGACTTTACCATTGATGTAACACAGTTTTCCTGACTTTACATTGATGTAACACAGTTTCCCTGACTCTACCATTGATGTAACGCAGTTTCCCTGACTCTACCATTGATGTAACACAGTTTACCTGACTTTACCATGGTTCTATAGCAGTTTCCCTGAGTTAAGCATAGTTACTTTACAGGGGTTGTACCAATTCCTTACCCGCGTTGTATCACCACAGTACTTTACTTTACCTAGGTTGTACAACAGTTTACCATACTTTATCCGAGTTGTACCACTGTACCTTACTTTACCAGCGTTGTAACACAGTTTACCTTACTTTACCTGCCTTGTGCCACAGTTTACCTTACTTTACCTGGGTTGTTCCACAGTTTACCTTACTTTACCAGCGTTGTTACACAGTTTACCTTACTTTATCCGAGTTGTTACACAGTTTACCTTACTTTATCCGAGTTGTACCACTGTACCTTACTTTACCAGCGTTGTAACACAGTTTACCTTACTTTACCTGCCTTGTGCCACAGTTTACCTTACTTTACCTGGATTGTTCCACAGTTTACCTTACTTTACCAGCGTTGTTACACAGTTTACCTTACTTTACCAGCGTTGTTACACAGTTTACCTTACTTTACCAGCGTTGTTACACAGTTTACCTTACTTTACCAGCGTTGTTACACAGTTTACCTTACTTTACCAGCGTTGTTACACAGTTTACCTTACTTTACCAGCGTTGTTACACAGTTTACCTTACTTTACCTGGGTTGTAACGGAGTTTATTTTACTTTACCCTCCACCCTCCTTAATATATGATCACAATCGTTTCTGTAACATCAGTTTGCAACCAATCTCCCTACACCAATGATTTTATCGGTCAGTGCAGACTTTCCACGGGGGTGCTTAACTTTTTTCTTTGTGTATATGTACAGAAGAACTGCATTTCTTTCAATCAAATATTCAAATAACCCAGATACAAAACTATCGCTAAGTAAGCCACTCCCTGGCTCTAGCAATAACCGAGATAAATTTGACTGAAAAATAGAAACTGGGGACGTATAGTGACCCACGGACACAATCGAGATCTCGTGCCATCCTGTGAGATCTTTTACACGAGATATCTCGACGAATGGCAGTAGGATCAATACCTATTTTAGATTGCATTGTTAAAATCTTTCGGATTTGAGAAGCCTTGGATAATTTTCTTATATTGCTATAGGCCACTCAATCTATAACCCTTGTAAGCCGCCAACAGTGTTGATTTAACCTTTGAGTAATCATTTTGACTGTATTGTAAACTCAGGACTAAAGAAAACATCATGTAGGAAAGCGAGTCAGATTCCACGGATAGATCAGATATATGCTTCTAGTGTTTAGACTAAGGTATAGACTTACTATCATAATGAATTGATAGCAGCCTGGATTTCACCTAACAGTCTGAGTCTCAATGGGTCAAGTGGACGAGCCATAGTTGACAAATGTGTTATGTAGTTATCAATAGAATTAGATATGTCTATAATAATAGAAAAGTGTAAGGTATACTATTTTCCTTACATCGACCAAGATAAGCGTAATGAATATATGATTTACAGCATGGGACTCATATAGGCCGTCTTTCGCACCGTTTATCGACATATCGTAAAGCTTGAATCTGAATGGGAATCGTGATGTATTTTTGCCTTAAATCTAAATTGTTGTATTGACTTATTTAAACAATTTTCTATTAAAATAAAATATTTTCTATTTACAGCTCAGAGCCTATGATGGGGTGTACGACCACAGCACTTCACTATATATCTATCTGTATGATGAAAGATAAGGCCTAATTATGACAGGAGCTTCCAGGAGAAATGCAGTGCTTATACCCAGTGACTTTAATAACCCAACAGTGTTATTTTATTATTCTTTCTTTATTCTATTTTAACTTAATGGTTATGTGTAGATAAACAACTCTCCTAAAGGGAGACCGCCGAAAGAGTTACCGCCTCTTTGATATTTAAAGTCTAACTCGTCGCTAAAATGTAAACAATGGTTTTCTGCTTATAAGTGGCGAATCTTTTGGCTGGTAACAGTTCAATCGTATTCCAAAGCTTGTTATCGAGTTTAATCTTTCTTATATATTTTTTTTTAAAAATAACATTGCTAAGTGGCAAGCTACAACTACCAATCGTTATTATCTCCCAGCTTCAAACAGTCCCATTCAAATGAGTTATTTCAATAAATACCGTAGCCTACTAAATGCAATTCGAAGAAAACTTTTATTCGATTTTCTTCATTAATGTGTTTACAACATGGTCGTTTTTTTTGTAAAAGACAATGCCATTGAAGAAAGGCGAGGAAGCAAGGTATGGTTAGGAATTGAGAACTGTAAAGTCAATACGATGATAAAAACTGAAATACTAAAATTCTTTCCATAGTGTGATGCATTTAGAGGACTCTTTATCACGTGCCAATGAATATGTACCCTTACATTTAATTAATTACTAAAACACGATGATAAAGAACGGGGGGGGGGGGGTGTTAGTAAAACCAGAAGTCTATGAACAGGGAAGTGTGAAATGTCGCATTACCCCATATTCAGGGCACTGGCGCTTTCAGCCTGCTTATACTCCATTATGTGACGTTTATGAGCGGTAGATTTTGAAATTGTCAACGGTTGCGCAATTTCAAATCAGAAAATAAATTCATTCTCCACTTACTGCATCTATCGGCAATTCCAGTAACCGCAGTTCGGAGAATGCATTGGTTTTTATAAAAGCTTTACCGAACATGCGACTCTGATATCTCCATTTGGACTCAAATCGTTCCAAACAAGTCTTCTTGTCTCATTTTCAACTTTATGGAGTTCTTCGGAAACTTTAACTTTTGCTCCATCAAGTACTGTTATCATAAATAAAATGTTCGCCATGTTTTTTCTTATGCATCCCATAATAGTTCATATGAGAAAGTGAAGAAAAGTCACGCTTTCTGACTAACCGAGAGAGGGCTCTGTGTATGGTGACCTCTGGGTCAAACGGCGCCAATCCCCTCAATACTATGTAATGGAACGCTTCACACTTCCACATTCATAGACTTCTGGTAAAACACAATGATAAAGAACGGGATGTAGCCAGTAATATACGATGCTAATGAAAGGGGGTGCAGTTAATAAAACATTGATAACGAACTGGGTGTAGCTATTAATACACGATGATTTGAGCAGGGCATAGTTAGTAAAACATAATGATCATGAACGGGGGTATAGTTAGTAAAACCAGAAGTCTATGAATGTGGAAGTGTGAAGCGTTCCATTACATAGTATTGAGGGCATTGGTGCCGTTTGACCCAGAGGTCACCATACACAGAGCCCTCTCTCGGTTAGTCAGAAAGCGTGGCTTTTCTTCACTTTCTCATATGAACTATTATGGGATGCATAAGAAAAGACATGGCGAACATTTTATTAATGATAACAGTACTTGATGGAGCAAAAGTTAAAGTTTCCGAAGAACTTCATAAAGTTGAAAATGAGACAAGAAGACTTGTTTGGAACGATTTGAGTCCAAATGGAGATATCAGAGTCGCATGTTCGGTAAAGCTTTTATAAAAACCAATGCATTCTCCGAACTGCGGTTACTGGAATTGCCGATAGATACAGTAAGTGGAGAATGAATTTATTTTCTGATTTGAAATTGCGCAACCGTTGACAATTTCAAAATCTACCGCGCATAAACGTCACATAATGTAGTATAAGCAGGCTGAAAGCGCCAGTGCCCTGAATATGGGGTAATGCGACATTTCACACTTCCCTGTTCATAGACTTCTGGTAAAACACAATGATAATGAACGGGAACGTAGTTAGTAAAACACAATGATAATGAACGGTGACCAGTTAGTGTATGGGGTGTATGTCACGGGTTATTTAAATTTATCACGGAACTGTCAATGAGGAGACATACATGTGTTTTCATAAATAAAAAACCTACCCCCTCCCACTTGCACCGATACCAACGATCGATGCATTGCAACATAGTACAAATGTTCTTCCAAAATTCCGGTTATTTAAAAGTCGGTGCACAACAAAATTTATTTTTCAGACTTACGAACGCTTCCTCGTGATTGGTGAGAGAAGTTGCAATATAGGAATATGTAGGACAAACCGTTGATAAAACCCCGCCAAGCCCAAAGAGGATCTTAAATTTGTTTCAGTATTCAAACGTTACGGATTTTTTCGATTTAGCTTGTTGGATTTGGTAGACAACAATACCTTGGATTCACTCGAGATAGCTTTTTGGGTTTTAAATCGAAATTCCTTTTGTAACGTTGATGAGAAGCCCACAATTTTTTATTGACCAGCCTAACAGTGCCTTCGAGACATCTAGAAACGTACTCGTATGATGATCTCGGTTTCTTCAGCGTCGGACATATTTTAAGTAAAAGCATCATAGGGTCACGAACCGTCCTCCAGTATACCTACTGGAAGAAAAAAACAAGAGATCAGTGAACTGATCTTGGCGACCACCATAGAACACTATCACAAAGTGAGGCTGCTTGTAAACGGATCGCAAATTTGATATGTGAAATTTATTTCTTCAGTTGGTGGCTGACTGGACAAGAACGAAGTTTCTTTGGTAGAAGTTGGCTGTTATCTGAAAACTCATAACCAACTTTCTTCGAGGAGGCCTCACATCAACGCTACTTACCGGAGCTACATAGTACATGCACACAGGCCAGTCAGTGATATCGCTTGTTTGAGTCCTGTACACAATTAAAATTTACAAAATCCAAAACGATTGTACACATGTTACTAAGATGCATTTAGTGTTTGTTTACAAATCAAAAGATAATGTATATCTGTCAAAAATAGCCCGTGAAAAGTGAAGAATGGGCGACGTATCACTCGCCTGATGAGTAAAAATTTAAACATGACGAAAGTCAGTTTAAAAATGAATGGCAAAAAAAATCCCAATTCGTTCAGAAATTAGTGAACTCTTATAAAAAATCTTCATCCACGATTTGATATAAATATATGATTCAATAAAGACATTTCAGTTACTTTATTGTTAAGTAGCATTTACAATTGCGAAGTCAGTTGCTGTACATAGCTGCCTGAATGCAAATTCGATCGGCAAAATAGTGATTGTACGTTGCCGTGAATTTCATTTCATTTTGAAATATTCCTTCCTTTCAAACTCGGAAAAACACAATAACAACAAAGTGTTTTAGGAAAATATTTATTATTGTTACATTTTTGGAAAGAATTTAGGCGTTTAAAATCCAAATTCGAGAAGGCCGTTTTACCGACTCCGAACAAGCCGTGGCGGCCGGCAACACGCATAGATAAACTATTTCTTATAGTCGCCCTTGGAAATCTGACAGGAGTCGATTTTTATACGTTTTAAAATGACCCGAAGATTGCAATTTCACTCTGAGGTTTAAAAAAACTCCGATAAATGTCTTTTTTCACTACTCTGGACCCGGAAATTCCAAATAACGTCCTAAGTGTTAACAAAACACAAAGCAACCAACAGATGCAACATGTGATTTTATTTGTTCATTTTCAAAATTAGTAAGATGTAAGAAAAAACATACGGCGTCAGTGGGGTTTTAGCCAACTTTTCTGCTGTCGCCATACGATGTCTTCGGTAATGAAGCAGGCTTGCACTCTAAATCCATATGGCGACAGCGGTACCGAATGTGTTAAATGAAAACATCAACGACGAAAAAAATACATCTAAGTATCGCAGTCCGATGGCTGTTCAGCACATAGCTTTTGCGACATTTGCTTGAGCGTGCCATTAAATTTTTGGATTGGTCATGGCATGATAAGACGAAGTGTATATCCTATCTATGGACAGTAATCTACAAACTTCGTTAATCTTCCCGGATGTAAACTGAGAGCCATTGTGGGATAATGCAATAGCCAAAATGCAACGGTCAAAAAGTATCTGTTAGCATACTCCACCAGTGTGAGAATGAAGCGATACCCTCTCGACGACGTAAGAGTAATGGACTCCACAAGGTGAAAAACAAAAAAACAGGAACAAGCTATTTTACCTATTTTCATAAAAAAACGGTAAAGTAGGGCCTACACGCTTTATGACTTCATTTTACTTTACCATTACCGTTACACTCTTGAAGCAACTCTTTTTCCTAGGTGTAATACGGAATGTTCAGCTTGCTGTTTATGTGCAAGCCTTTCACGAGTGGCAACCCCTAAGATATTTACTGCCTTATGAACTTTTAAATGTTGAAGCGCACGTAAAATCTCGACGACATTGAACAGCGGTACAGTTATTAAGTCCAGGTGATTATGAACGGATGATACACGATGGAAATGAACGGGGGTCATAGTTAGTAGTCAGTTAGTAAAATATGATGATAATAAAATGAGAGTTAGCTAGTAAAACACGAGGAAAATAAAAGCAGAGGTAGTTTATAAAACACTGATCATAAACGGAGAGTATATTTGATCCACTAAACAACTTAACATTATAAAGTAGTAAGGAAACTCCGTAAATGTTCATGGTGTAATCTCAATATTTCGACTTTAATAAAGCCATTACCAGGATAATTCTCCTGACGATGACTTAATTAAAGTCGAAATATTGAGATTACGCCATGGATATTTACGGAGTTCCCTTACTCCTTTAAACGGAGAGTATTTAGAAAAACACGATGAAAAAAAGGGACTTGGAAATGGCCCCCAAGTGTCCGTCAGTCTGTCTGACCGCTACAAAACTTCAAAGTGATAAGGGACTCATTAATAGATCTATCATACATACAAACTTTGATTCTTTGGCGGCTTCATTATGTTGAATGATGCGCGTAACAAACAGATAGATCAAAGTCACGTCTATAATGATTCATGTGAGCCAATTTGGGCAATAGAAAAGGGTGTTTTTGGTTTCCAAATTAACGTAGACAGAAAGTGGTGTTCTTGAATAGAAACCCTAAAAATGGTTTTCGGGCAGGTTCGAATTAATGCGTCTTTGATTTTCAATCAAAAATTGTCAAAACTTGCGAATTTAGGCAGGTCATTTTACTCTAAAAGAGTATCCAGCCAGTTGTCTATTTATTCATATTAAATAAAATTGAAGCAAAAAAATTAGTATCGCCTTTATGGTTAATTTATTTAAGCCGAGTACCGTTGTCAAACTGTAAAAACGTCGGCTTCTTGAACATGGACTGTGAAAAATAACTGAGAGAATTTGGGACATTTCTCGAGTTTACCTGATGGAGTCTGCACCAAAATGTAGATTTCTTTAATACAAGATTTAAAAAATATATATTTGCTTGATTTGCAGCAAGAGTTGATTGGTTACGGTAAAAACTATATATATATACATCGGTTTGGGTTTCTCTGTTTCATCAATATTGGGCAATTGAAAAGCTTTATACCGCTGTTCTGTTTTGCCAATGACTAATTCATTCTGAAAGTATTAAAACTTCAGACACTTTCACTGGATCATCTTTATTGTTAAGATTGCTGGCTATAGTTTACAACAGCAATCCTCCGTGCCTTGAACAATAAGATAACGATATGCCTACTTTTCCCTGAATGTAAAAATCTCCGGTACGCATTTAAACACCTTGTTTCAAACAAGTATGCTTTGAAACCCCTAAATTCGACTGGTTTCATTTTCTCAATAATCCCTCTAACTATTGAACATACAAAAGCTCAAAAAGTGGGTTCAATAACCCTAATCCCATCTGATTGTTCCTGATAATTATACATGCGATTCTTCTTAAAGTGGCATGAGCTGCCAAAATGTTGATATTTTGAGGTTGACACGGAATGTTGAAATTATTGGATATTTTTCTCAAGACGTATAATTCAGAAGCTTTTTAGTGCTTCTAGTCTCGAAAGTGTACGATAAAGTATTGTTTTAAACTAACTTTGCCTTAGAATGAATGAATGGTCGTCCCGGTTATTTAAATTTTGTTTACTTTTCGAGCACGTTTTCGGTTCGTACAAGCCACATAGTGTATGGATTTTCCTCATTCCAACGCCAATCATTTAGTTTTTCGATAGCCTTCAAATCCTCTTACTGTCGTGAAGATCAGAAACTATAAAAAAGTGTGAATTTTGGCAGCTCATGCCACTTTAATGTCACCTTGTTAAATGATCTACAGGCATATTTGCACAATGTTGGTCCAAACCAAAAAAATCATGTCGGAATCAAATTGGCAAGAGCATAGAATTGATTCAATTACTGTTACGGGCAGCTCACTTGTTCTGCATGTTTCGGGCTATTTTGTCAGTTTCTATCTTAAGAAGCGAAACGGGAAATAGACTCCATAAGTAGACATATTGGTTAATTGATTGTTCACAGCATTGCCAAGTTTAATGGTGTAGGAAACCGGGATATTTGTCTGCAGGAAATCCTCTTACCTTTAACGAGTATTGAGGCTATGGTGAATATGACGTGTCTTTCTTTGGCTCAACAACTCAACACTAATAGATTACAGATAAGCCTGTGAAAATAGTCCATTCATTGGTAACTATGATACGAAACATTTTACATATTAATGAACTTTGGACTTCTTCTATTCTACCTAGTTTGAGGTATGCCAGAAGAGTCTTCGGGGATTTCAAGTCAAACAACATGGACGTGTCGAAGTCGTTGGTATTGACAGCCATTTTGTGTAAGTTTGTGTAGGCCTACCTGTAGTAGTTAAAACATGTTCATATTTTTCTCCAATGTGAAACTTAAAATTACAAAAGAACTGCAACATTTAATTGGGTATGTCTGCGTCGACATACTTTTCTGATGTTTAAAACGTGAATCGTGAAATCTATAGTTATCGATAAGTTTGAAAACAAAATACAAAATTAAAATTAAAAAATGAACAAATATTACCGAGGAGGATAGGGTATGTCTTTTGGTCGTTTGTTTAAGTCAACAGACTATAGCCTATGGTCTGTGTTTTAAAAAAGAAACCCAGACGAGATGTGGGAAAGAAATACAAAGTAAAAGTAGCCAAAACCAACGGGATAGTACATTATTTTCCGTTTTTGTGTATTTTAGATTCCTATGTTGTCGAAGTTTGCAAAGGGCAAACAAAATATGACTTTTCGGTTCCCGAGAACAGTCCCATTTCTACAATTATCGGCAAGGTATGGCATTGAAGTATTGTCAAGTGTAAAGTTAGTGTCCAACGTGTGTTCTCATATTTGTTGCATGAATTGTTGTTATTCAGGAATAAAGAATGAATGGGTAAACAAATTCAATGTTTACTTTCAAAGAAATCGAGAAATTTATCTGCAACTGAAATTAATTTTCTTGTTAATAGGTGAACATCCCCGGTGACGTGTCACAGTTGCGTCTTATAGGACAGAGTGGTTTTACGATTGAGAATCCATCAGGAAATATTCTTACGACCGGAGCCTTGGACTATGAAGAACGCAGCCGATATGTTTTACTTGTGGAGATGTTGCGTCTATCCTCCGCCACAACTTCAGCCACGGTTACTGTCCATGTGACGGACGTCAATGAACCTCCAAGATTTTTACAGTCGGAACGGCAGTTAACTATTCCTTCCGACTTTCCGATATCAGGGCTGGTTGGTGTTTTTACAGCCATCGACGAGGATTCAGGACCAGCTGGATCTATAACCTATATTTTACAGCCATCCTCGCCATACTTTGCAATCGATATCATCTCGGGACGTCTTATGAAGACAAGTCAAATTCCCAACACTGGGTCAATAACAATTCATATTAGAGCTTCCGACCAAGGTATCCCAAAGAAGTACACGACGACTGTTGTCCAAATCCATGTTGTTTCTATCCAACCCACCGTTTCTACACCCGATGCAAATGTCTCTTGTAGTTCTGTATCATTTGACCTTAGTGTTGAAGAGAACTCGCCCGTTGGCACTGTCTTATTAGATCTCAAACAATACGTCGGCGCTGAAGCGTATACCTTGGAAGGCGGATCTGGCCGGTTTGTTTTAGCTGCAAATAGAGATCTACAAACATCCGGGCACTTGGACTTCGAGGCCCAAAGGTTTTATGACTTAACTCTTTCGTCTGTATCCGGCTATTCTGACATTAACATTAGAGTCAGCCTTTTGGATGTTAATGATTTTCCCCCGATGTTTTTCGGTGTACTTTCTCCTTTACGGGTCCCCTATAACTTCCCCACAGGACACACACTCTACAAGTTCGTGGCATGGGATGGGGATCAACCTGGTACTGAGAATTCTAATGTCTCTTACAGCTTACATGGACATTTGGATACGTTTACAATCAACCCCCAAACTGGGGATTTGAAGCTGATCCAAACACAGGGATCAACATCGACCTACTCCTTGCGAATAGCTGCCAATGATCATGGATATCCATCATTACAAGGATTCACTGATATAGAGATTGACTTCTTTGATCCAACGATCGGGTTTCCTGTGTTTGAATCTGGGTTTGTATTGGTTAATGTGCTGGAGGGTACACCAATAGGAACTTTTATTCATCGCGCCAAGGCTGTTAATTCCCAATCCGAGTCTATCCAATACAGTATTATAGGTAGCACAGCCCAGTCACAGTTTGCAATAAATTCCTCCACTGTAAGTCATATCAAAAGTCTATGAATAGGGAAGTGTGAAACATCCCATTACTCCCATATACTGGTATTTTTTTTTAATCCAGAGGCCACCTTAAACAGCGCTCTTAATCAGAAATTGTTGCTTTTCTTCTCTTCCTCGTATGGACTATTATGGGATGCATTAGAAAAGAAAGATGGTGTGGTTGGATCATACGCCGCATGGATGAAAGGCCTGTACCGGAGTGAAGGACTATCACTCCAACCGACTGAATTGAAAATGAGACACAGAGCCTTGTTCGGGGCGATAGGAGTAGAAATGGAGCTATTCCTGCCGGGTAAAGCTTTTGTAAGAACCAATGCATTCTCCGAACTGCGGTTACTGGAAGAGCCGATGGATACGATAGTCCACTAAGTGGGAAGTGAATTTATTTTCTGATTTTAAATTGTGCGACCCTTGGCATCACATAATGTAGTACAAGTATGATGACGGTTGCCACTGTCCTGAATATGGTTTAATGGAACGTTTCCCACTTCCCAACTTACTGGAAATGCGCTCAGTCTGTCTGACCGGCATTGTCAGTGGTGTCCCTCCCATTGTCTTCCTTTTTCCTTTTTATAAGTGTATTTATGAACACTAAAGCACGCGGTTACAAGGGAAATCTTCTAGTTTCTAGTTGTGTTAAAAGGGGGGTATGCCATTAAGACATTTATGCCCAGCCATAGATTGTTCTAATAAACCAAACCCATAATATTTTATTAGGTTAAAGACAGGCAGGAGTTTGGATTTAGTTAGTTTGGAATTAGGTTTAGTTAGATCGAGTTCAATTTATTTATGGTCTTTATTTTATCGATAAAATATCATGGTACTCGAAGCCAAGAAATTGCACATGAAATCAATATCTAAATAATCCTCCCACAATAATCTTCTCATTGTTTGGTGCATAAGTACAAGTATGAGCGTTTTGTCTACAAGAAAGACCTTTTTGCCTAGGCTACTCAGACAAGTTTGTATAATTGCTTTGCAAGTCAGCAGTCGATGAACGAAAGTTTCATATTTGAAACAGAATTAGGGGATTTTTTTCAAGAAATACAAAAAAAGAGCTTTCTGTTGATATAAATCGAGTTTTTATAAGCAATGCAAACCCTAAAATATACTCATACATCCTCGCTATTTGAATTTTGTCCTTTTTTTTTGCACGCATCCTCTGTTAGTATGGATTTCTGGGTTACTGATATTTTTAATTTCAACGTCCTTTAGCTTTTCCATGTAGTTCAAATGCTCTACTTACCTTGGCAATTGGAGTTTATTTAAAAGTCAAATTTTGCCAGATGGTGCCACTTAGAGTTTAAAGGGGCATGAGCTGCTAAAATGTTGATATTTTGACCTTACAACAGAATGTTGAAATTATTGGCTATTTTTCTCAAGACGTATAATTCAGAGGCTTTTTAGTGCTTCTAGTCTCGAAAATGTACGATAAAGTATTGTTTTAAACTAACTTTGGTTAGAATGAATGAATGGTCGTCCCGGTTATTTAAATTTTATTTACTTTTCGAACACGTTTTCGGTTTGTACAGGTCACATACTGTATGGATTTTTCTCATTCCAACGCCAATCATTTAGTTTTTCGATGGCCTTCAAAACCTCTTATTGTCGTGACGATCAGAAATTATGAAAAAAAAGTGTGAATTTTGGCAGCTCATGCCACTTGAATGGTGTGTGGCATGCACATCAGTATCATCTTTTAGCGAGTTTTACTACACCTCAGAGGTTATAGAGATAAAAGTGTTACTAGGATCCAATGACATACGATACATCCATTTATGACATGAAACCGCCAATATTTCTTGTGTATTTTAAAGGGAGTGATTTCCACCAGAGTTAGTATGAACAGTGGGTCGGTGTCACGTGCGGGCATTGTGGTCCGAGCAACTGTCACATCCAACACAGGTTTAAACAACGACATGATGGTAAGGAGTAAGGACAGTCTTAAACTTTAACTGTTAACATTTAACGTAACTTTGTCCTCTCACGACGGCCTCCGTGGCCTCAGTAGTTAGAGCGTTGGACGCTCAATCCGAATAGCCTTCCACCAATGGGTCGCGGGTTCGAATCCCACTCAGTCAAAAAAAAATTGGAGAATTATCTGACTGGGTTTTCACTCGAACGACCTATGTGGGATGGTTGCCAGTTATCAGCGGAAGGTCGTGGATTTCCTCCGGGCACAGAGCCCGGTTTCCTCCAACAATAAAACTGGCAACGCCGCCATATAAGTGAAATAATCTTGAGCGCGGCGTAAAACACCAAACAATCAATCAATCAATCTTCCCACAATAAAACTGGCAACGCCGCCATATAAGTGAAATAATCTTGAGCGCGGCGTAAAACACCAAACAATCAATCAATAAATTATCCTCTCAGATTGTAACGAAAGATGGCGATACACCAATAAAAATTGCATCAAATTTCATAAATCATTGCCATAACATTTTTGATTTCGCTACTTTATCTTGGTTATAAAGGCGACCATTCCAGGTTAACCAAACTAAATCATGTGCTATTCTTTGAAACTGATTTTAACAACGACATACTCGCTATAAGTTGATTTATCAATTGATTTCGTGGGGGTCGAACCACCGACCCTCAGTGGGAGACTTGTATCTTCGTGACTGATTATCCCACTGCCGACTGAGTCCCATTGAAAGTAAAGCCCATTAATACCGACGAAATGCATTATGTGAATTCACAGGTACAAGTGGACGTAGATAGGTGGATTGAACAGCCTAGTTTCCCTTTCCGTTGCTATTCAGCGGTTGTTCCGAGAGACGCCTTGCCAGGACGAATTGTATTTCGTCCTCAAGCACTAAGCAAACATAGCGACACTAAGGTGAGTTTAAAGGATAAATGTCAAGTTTAAGTCAATGCCTCCTAATCAAGTGTTTAAAAACTTGCACCGTATATAGTCCTACGAACTTAGCCCAAAGCAAAATAAGATTGCAGGCACTAAACCTAAAAAAATCAAGGCATTTTTTTTCTCTCTATCGCCTAGGTACGGAAATTAATTAGTTTTAGCGCCGTGACGTCATTGTTGACATCTGATATGTGCATTACTATTGGTGTGACGTCATACACAAACGACGTTGGGCCGGGCCTCTTCGCGGTTGATTCAAATGACGCCGAAAACGTTCCCAAATGTCAACTATGACGTCAAATACGAAGATATTTCCGATTGGTGACGGACGATATGTATATTTTCAATCGCTGATTCTGTGACGCTCTTGGACCCTACCGGAAGTTCGTTTTGTTCCAGCATTAGGGTTTTAGATACGTATACTCAATTTACAATAACAGATCACCGCTAGGTGTTCAGAAAGAACTTAGCATATATCTTAAACTTTTAAGACAATCTATTCTATGGTCCGTTTCCTTAATTCGTCACATGTTTGGGTAAGGGAAGAAATGGGAAAATAAATAAAAATTGAAAGAGGATTTTTCACTCGGTCGCCGTATGTGGAAGAGTTACCAGGTAGGTTACTCGCCGAAGGTCGGGGGATTCCTCCGGGCAATGCTCCCGGTCCACCCCCCCCCCCCCCAAACTTAGCAACGCCGCAATATAAGTGAAACAATTTTGAATGCGGCGTAAAACGTCAATCGATCCATTATCATTTTATTTATACATTTGTATTGGTGAGAATTTTATTGAAAATTGTGGACAGGTCGCATGTTAAACAGAAAATATTCTATATCTTAACCTTTCTATTTTAGTACTTGTATACGATAACAGGAGGCAATCAAGAAGATATTTTTGAGCTACATGGTATGCTAAGATTGAAGAAGGGTCTAGTCAACGTGGAAACCAATTCGTTCATATTAACTGTAAGATCAGTCATCTGTTCGTCTATGAAATATTATACCTATAGTTCTTTTGAAATATACCAAGCAGATAATACAAAAAAGAATATTATAACAAATATAGAACGCATTTTGGATAATAAACTATATGCATCATTTATTTCGTTTTTCAGATAGTCGCTTATAATCAGATGTCATCAGACAGAACGAAGCTTTTGGTTACAGTTCAGGATTAATCGAGAAAGACCACAGACGTGTGGTGTTTGTCACATAAAATAATCTCTCTTTCCGTTTTGTTATTTCTAAATTATGGATCGACCATTATCGAGTAAATAAAGAGGCTCCTCTGAGCAAACAGTTATAAGCTTTTTAATGTGTTAGGGGACAAAATAGCAGGTTTTATGTACAAATTTTGATTTATATGAAAATAAAATTGAGTAACATATTTACAAGCAAATATTGCACAAACAGAGGAAAGGAAGCATAATATCAAAATGACTTATTTGTACAAAAAACTGAGAGATCGGATATAGAAAACTCACAAAGTTCAATGGTATAGCAGTATAGAACCGATGATCAAGAAATATAAATCCACAAATTATATTGTTTGTTCGAACGAATAAAAATTGTTTAGGGGACCCAGCGTTCGGTCCTTTGAGTCTCACAGTAAATTTAAAGGGTTCATACCGCAGATAACATTACAAACATTTGTGCTTTTTAGTTATGGTTTCTAATCAATGATTGACAATTGAACTTCAGTTCCTTTTACCTATGTGGGATGGTTGCCAGTTACCACAGGAAGGTCGTGGGTTTCCTCCGGGCATAGAGCCCGGTTTTCTCCCACAATAAAACTGGCAGTGCCGCCATATAAGTGAAATAATGTTGAGCGCGGCGTAAAACACCAAACAATCAATCAATCAGTTCCTTTTACATCGCCATTTAGACATTTTAAAGAGCACTGGTAGTATTTAATGTCCAATGATTAATTTTAGTGTTTTTACTAGGACTTATTTTTCAAAATTGTTAGTAAGACAAGAGTACCAAAATGATTGTGGGGCCTCCGTGGCTAAGTAGGTAGAGGGTTTGACCCTCAATCCGAACAGCCTTCCACCAATGGGTCGCGGGTTCGAATCCCACTCAGTCCAAAAAATTGGAAAACGTTCTGACTGGGTTTACACTTGAACGACCTATGTGGGATGGTTGCCAGTTACCAACGGAAGGTTGTGGGTTTCCTCCGGGCATATAGCTCGGTTTTCTCCCACAATAAAACTTGTAACGTCGCCATATAACTTTATAAGTGAAATAATCTTGAGAGCGTCGTAAAACACCAAAGAATCAATCAATCAAAATGATTATCCTTGGGCTATTGGTAAGCAGCATGAATATGTGAGCACATTGTCGCTACCTAACAAATCAGATTTCAAAATGTTGCCCTAAGACTTACATTTTGGTAAAAAGAAAAGTTTTTAAATACTTTTGTTTTGGAAAATATTCTGGATTTTAGCTACTGTGTGGCTTTTACAATACTGCCGGCTGATCCACCGAGAACCCCAGCATGAATTGAAAAGAGTGATATAAAAAATAAAGACAGAAATGAGAATTGACATTTTCATATGTTGGATTTTATTACAATAAAAGATAATTGAATTTTTGAAGTCTGGTAACCATTTTCTCTGACATCCATACATACAACTGACACATTCATTAAAACCATACCAACACACAAATTCCTAATGAAATGCAATATTTAAAGTTTATAAATTCCCATGTTACCCCTGATAACTGATGATGCTATTTAGCTCCCATCCGTGTGGGGTCTTGTGAAGGGTAGTGCATTGGAAGGGCACCCCTTGGTGGCATGGGTGGGGGCCTCATGGGCATCATCCCTGGGGGTGGAGGAGGCATACGCATTCCTACAACAAAACAGAAAACAATTGAAAAGTTAGATTGACAAATTGACAGACTAAATATACAAATTTATTATTTATACATAAGTGAAAACTAGGGATTTCCTTCACTCAGAAATGTAATAATTCACTGCAGTGCAATAACAATTTTTGTTATTTAATGCACGCGTCGAAGCCGATGACGTCGTCGGACCTACTTCTTTCTTGTGTACTGACGTCTGTTGTACAACAACAACAACAGTACATATGATTTGGATAGGCTAAATGAAGCCTTTTCAGTCAATTTAGCATTAAGATAAATAATTTACAACTGAAAACACTAAATTGATTCAATAGAGGATTGGCTTACCACTTTAAATCAAAGCGATAAAACAAAACTTCATTACGGATCGTCAGTTGGCAGCGTTGTGTGGCCTGCATCAGCATGGCTTCGGAGAATCGTAACGAGAAACTGTAATTGCCGTTCAATGACGCGGTAAAACGATGTTAGGTAGTTTCATAGATTATTTTTTATCCTTGTGACTGGTGCGCTGCAGAGTTAAAAGCCATGTTGATCGATTTAATTTCTTTTTACACGAAATATCGCGAAAAACTTCAGGGAGAAAATGGCAATTCAAATGACCACAAATCTGACAGTTGACAGTCACGTGAGAAGAACAGACATGCTGTTGTTTCATTGGTCAGCGATATATATTCCTACGTTTGCTAAAAACCTAATCCGTCATAAGTTTGTTGATATTTTCTTTTTTATAATTGATAAATTTATACTTAATAAACAATCCCCAGAATAAAACATGATAGTATAAATAATAAACAGAATATTGAACAGCTGTGTTTGAAAAGCATTTATATTTTTTCTCTTGAAAGGCGGAGGGATAACCCACTCGACGCTTCGCGTCTCGTGAGTTATTCTCCGACTTTCACTCGAAAAAATATAAGTGCTATTCAAACTCAGCTGTTCAATATCCTCTATGTAGTTTATTTTGTTAACGAGAGGAAGCCTGGAGAAAACACAGAAGCCTTGCAGGATTCATATACATTGATCAGTCTGGCAGTTCAGATACCGATTCCAATTCCAAATACACACACCAGACAATCTCTACAACTTACATACACCTGTAGTCAGAAAGAAAACTGTGACCAGGTTGATGTTCTGAATAGATAGGGGCCCAAATTTTTCACTTCATCAGCCTATGTGGAAGAGTATTTTATTTCTTTCAAAAGAAAAGATGGGTGAACAAGTGCAATGTGGAACAGTTGCCAGGTACTTTGGTAATGTGGCGAGTTTCCTTTGGCCAACGACTTTGTGTCCTCCCCCACTAAACGCTGCATATAACTCTGCAAAACTTGAACGTAGAGTCAAATACCAAAGCTTCAAAATGGATGAGAACAAGAAAGGTAAAGATTCAAGACTAATCCAGTACTGCTCCTAATAACAGATTGTGTTGCTTGAGTGGATACATACCTGGTGGTGGTGGACCTCTCATCATATGACCCATGGGCCCCATAGGTCTGCCCATAAGGTGCATATGTGGTGGAGGGCCCCTAGGTGGGCCCCTGGGTGGTGGAGGTGGCATCATGGGTGGAGGTTGTTGGAGATTGAAGAAGTTGTTAACAACATCCTGAGATGGAGACGGCAATGCTACAAATAGATAATACTTCAGCTGTCATAAATGCCAACAATTCACACAAGATTATTGCATGAGAATTAATTGATTGATTAGGGCTAAACATCACAACAGCGTATATGGCGACTAAAGTACCACCCAACCTTCTCAAAACCGATCTAGAGTTCACTGACCTTCTGTGAGTTTCTTACAACCAGCCAACAACCATCGCTGACCTTCTGCTAGTTTCTTACAACCCACCCACATAGATCGCTGACCTTCTGCTAGTTTCTTACAACCAGCCAATAAAGATCATCAACCTTCTGCTAGTTTCTTACAACCGAACAATAAAGATCACTGACCTTCTGCTAGTTTCTTACAACCAGCCAACAAAGATCACTGACCTTCTGCTAGTTTCTTACAACCAGCCAACAAAGATCACTGACTGACCTGCTAGTTTCTTACAACCGGCCAATAAAGATCACTGACCTTCTGCTAGTTTCTTACAACCAGACAACAAAGATCACTGACCTTCTGCTAGTTTCTTACAACCAGCCAACAAAGATCAGTGACCTTCTGCTAGTTTCCTACAACCAGCCAACAAAGATCACTGCCCTTCTGCTAGTTTCTTACAACCAGCCAATAAAGATCATTGACCTTCTGTGAGTTTCTTACAACCAGCCAGCAAAGATCACTGACTGACCCACATACATGTAGATCACTTACAACACTGCAGTGATAACAGCCATTATGGACTAATTTGTAAATAGCCAATACTTTTTATAAAAACCCCAGATTTATCTCTGCCACTTCATTTATATGTAACAGTTCCAATATAAGTACAAATAGTGGCAGGCAATAATTAGACTTCTAAACACCCAATAAGTCAACCCTATCCTGAACAATAAGTCATTTGTAGGATATAAAAGAAAGTGTATAAAGAGATAATGATGTTGACCTATAGTATTACATGTGTATGTGGCTAACATGGATGTCTCCATCTAGAGTTCAGTCTTTTACTCAGCAGTGGTTTTCGCCCATCAA
Organism: Lepidochitona cinerea; assembly: GCA_963971465.1. Classification (NCBI taxonomy): domain Eukaryota; kingdom Metazoa; phylum Mollusca; class Polyplacophora; order Chitonida; family Tonicellidae; genus Lepidochitona; species Lepidochitona cinerea. The sequence goes on from OZ020551.1 coordinate 8,448,307, forward strand.
ACCATCCAAAACCAGTACTAAATTATAGTTTACTGTAAATGCCTTTATATTCGCACGGTTCTTATTTTCGCGGTTAAGAATTTTCCACGAAAAAAAAAAACTTGGAATTTAGAGGTCTAATATTATGTGCCTTTACGAATGCATATAGGCTGCAAGTGCCTCTGACGCTAAAACAACGGCAACAGTAAAGGCGTTTAACAGCACAATTATCGGCAAAACATTCGATCATTTCTTAACTTATTTACTAAAACTTACTTGGTAGAAACTTGATTTAAATTGGTTTCGTGCTTTTTTACGTGGGTAATTTTTATTTCCGTGTCGGAATCGATGAAAACGTAAACATGCTGAAAATTCTATCTCTGAGACCGCCATTTCAAGCAGATGACTGATGGGGTCAAAAGTCGGTTAGCACTAAAAGTTGTAATACGTAATTGACCGAGTCTGGAATTTTTTCAGTACTAGCGATAGTTTAAAAACCTAATGAATTGATATAATCTAGAAGAAATTTGAATAATGCAAACATCGTAGGAGTAATATGTCAGAAATTTATTAATTGGGTTTGAGTTTGGTTCAATTTAAAACGTGTGCGGCGTGGACAAGGAAGTGAGTTTTTACGCAGCGGGCTATCGGACACAGACGTAAAGTCTGTCGATCTCTGTTTACACTCACAGGATTAAATATTTAGCCGGATTAGGGTTTTTTGTATAATCAAGTTGTATAGATGAATTAACTAGCAACTCACAAGTCTAGACAAGTTTATTATAAATCAAATGTTAATTTTTGTTTTATTAATGGATAATTCATGCGTGTTATGTTAATGTGGAATTCCCTTTCACTTTTGATAGCCAATCATCAAAAAATCCGCGAAAATTCATACCCCAGAACTTGTTCTTTTCAAAAATCAGCGAAATTCTTAACCCGCGAATATAAAGGCATTTACAGTATATAGACAGTGTAACTTACCTCCAGGAAGACCTGGGACTGGTTCAAAAATAGGCTCCTCCCCATCTATGCGAACACCAGCTTGTTGAGCTTGAGATCGACCCCACTTGATGTTTAAACGACGACCATTGATTATCAATTTGTTGAAGCATTTCTCAGCCGCTGCCTCTGCAGAAGTGCGATTGGTAAATTGAACAAATGCACATTGCTGTTTACTGACAACATTTACAGATCGTATTTCACCATATTGATAGAAATGATCCCTACAATTGAAGAAACAGACATTTATTTTTACCTTACTTATGGAAACCAGTAAATCATTCTGATGCATTTAAATAGATTGAGTCTTTGACGACATAGCATTGAACAGACGAGTAGCAGTAACCTTACCTGTTACAAAAAACGACAAACACACAGTTTTCTTGTGTCATTCAACAGCATAAAAATAAAATATCTGAGAAGCACGGTCTACGAGTCCATCCACCTTGTTAACACTTACCTGAGCTCTTTTTCAGAGACTTTCTCCCCCAGATTACCCACATACAATGTTGTAATAGTTTTATCCTCTGGGGGTTCTAACTTGGGCATATTGGAATATCTTTTGAGTAACTTGTCAGCGACTGGGTCATCCATTCCATAATATCTGTCTTTTATATTCTGATCAGCCAGAGGATCATCTGGGTCTGTCGGCTTTTCATGTCTGAAAGTAACATCAGTTCATTACAACACTCACAGATTTTTTCTGCAGTAAGGTTATATATATTTCTGACAATTCCTCATAAAAACTTTTTTGAAAATTAATCCAACAAGCCTCAGACGAGTGAAAATGATTTTTGCATGCAGAAATTAGAGTTGGTGGTTAAGCTGACCTGTAGGGGCATTCCTCGCCACGCTTGCACTCTCCTTTTACCCAAAATGAGCAGATATGAGGACGGTTTCTTTTATAATAAGGTGTTGTACGTGCTAACTTCAGTAACATATCACTCGGAGCCTGGGCCTTGCCTGCTAAAGCACCCAATGGGTTTGTACCATCTGTTTTGGCTGCCTGGAAATAGAAGAACAAATCATGGTAACGGTATTCTATAACATATGTCCTTTGAGATCTATTGAAAATCACAAAACTCATCCAGGTGAGATTCTACCTAAATCAAAATCTAGATCAGTTGAATGATGTATCAATTACCCACAGGTGATCAACTAGTCTTCATTGTCACTTTTTGTACTAATAGTGACCTACTCATAGGCAAGGGGTAGTAGGCACTTCAATTGTCTTGAGCTAAATGGAGAAAGTTGCTAACACTTTGCATTGTTTTTATTCAGAAGAGGAAACAGACCACCAATAGTCTGTAGGTATGATAGTCAGGCTTATTACTTGTGTTGTTAATAAAAAACGTTATTTAAATGTACTTCCAAAAAAAAACAACTGAGTATTCTGAGTTTTGAACAATATACCGATCACCTGAAAATCCCTTATATCAAGGCTTGAATTTGCAAACAATATTTTCTTAACACTATAGTATACACAGATCTTGAAATTTAGCAATGAAAAAAAAAAAAGAATTAATTAACTATTGATTTGTAGACATTCACTTGGGTTGGATAAATGGATTGTAGGGGCTATACCTCTCTCTCCATCCTCTGGGTATAATACTCCTTGTTAACATCAGACTTGGGTATTTCCTCTTGTAGTTTGAGGGCTGCATCTCTCACCTGTACAGGTAAACCTGAATTAAAGTGACATGGATTACCAGTTAGTCAATGGTTTGTTCAGCAGCAATTAATTTGAGTCCAGAAGGGCTCGGATCAGAAAATATGTAAAATGGACATTAAGACTTACCATATTCTAAATCTAGAAGACATGTCTGACATATATTTTTCATCTTGGAACATGTTTGACAGACCTCAGTTTTCTTGAACCTCATCCGAGCTCCCGGGCACCAACGGAACACACAGAAAGGGCGAGCACAAATTTTACACTCTTTCCCATATTTTTCTTTTGTCTGTGTAAAAGATGAAGACCTCAGTAATTCACAATTGGTATTTGTAATCGTAATATAACTGCATTTTGACAAGGGCCTGCCACCAAATCAACTGTTTTTCAGGAAATGTAGAAATAAAAAGCCTTATATTTGATGGTAGAGTTTTGCCAAAATATGTCAATTTATGTGCTTTTAGTTCTGCGACCATCATTAGTCAGAATCCACTGAGCAAAACATGTTGTTAACTCATTTATTGCTAAATAAACAACATTTTATATAAAATAAAACCCTGATATAAGCATACTGAAGTATTCACAATTGTTTGACCATGAACATTTTTCATTTGAGAACAAACCATTCCATTCTCAATACCGGTATCTGTATGCTGTTTTGAATTGGTTCCATACCAGACACAGCGTGACTTTAGTGACTGAGTCTTCTGTCAAATGTCTAACTAAAGTAATGTGTTTATGTGAGGATCAGAACAGTTCAGAATGAGCAAACTGTAAAACTTTCCATCCCTTGGTGACATACACATAGAGTGTTCCATGTTAAGGAATTTTGATTGGATGTTTTCTCAGAGAAATAGAATCAACTGAGTGATTTTTAAACAGAGTATTATTTATAAGGAGTGTTAGCTTACCATTCTGATATAGGGATTGTCTCCAAGACATGTCTGACACAGTACAGGGAATTCCTGCAACCAAAAAAAGGTCATTCATTATGTGTTCTTGACAAGGGCCTGTTCACACACTTATCATCTAAGAAGATGTGAATACATTTCTTCTTCACTCCAGTCAAGTAGTGTTTCATCTGTAGTGCTGCTCATAGGTCACCATTGAAGGATACACGTCTAATATCTAAGTATTTTTCATTCTCAGACTCACTTGATAGATGGATCAATCCAACACTCTTTTTAGTTCGGGTTTCAGACTCCAAAACACTTATTTTTTTCATACTGACAGACTGGCTTATTTTGGAGTCAGGGTTCATTGCAATTAAAAAGCCGGAGTAGACTGCCCGTTTCTGAGTTGGAAGTATGTGGTCAGATTTAGACAGCCAAAGAACAAAATAACCTACTCAAATCGGGTCAAAACGAACAAACGCGTGCCTGAATCATTTAGCTACAGTACCTACCAGCATCTGATATGGACGAGAAAGGTCATTCATTAAATGCAGTTCTTCCCCTGAATTCATTTTTGGCTTTTTCAGCATCAAACTTCCCACCATTGATGACGTAAGACTGTTGTGCTGTTTTTCAGGTTTTAAACGGTAAATTAACTTTCAATCAGCTAAATTATACATGATTATTATTTGATTATTTGAGTAAGGTATATTGTTAATTACACTCTAAATCTGACCACATTCTCCAGCTTTTTCATTGCAATGAGCCCCGACTCCAACATACACCTGTCAGTATAAAAAAATATAGTTATTTAGGATAACTGCTATCCCTAAATAACTGCCAGTTCTATATTAGTTACGTCTTTTAAATGAATTATTTGGAAGGACTTCGGCTTTCAGATTTAAACCAAGTTTCAAATATCTATTAATCCTACCTGCCTTAGTTTTAGATTTTACCTTCAACAGACATTTAAAGCACAGGCCTCGAAATTTCACGCGAACGAAACGATCGTTCGCGTCACGGTTACGCAAAACCCAAATGGGCAGAACGGAAAATTGGTTACGTGAAAAAAAAATACAATAAACGATTTCTTTTTCTTTCTGAGTTGAATTTTTAAAATACATTCACAGATATGCACTCAAGTTTCTTCCAAACACATTTAAATTGAATCAAACTATCGGAACCCAGTGTAGCCTTTGAGAGGAAAATCAAGTGTCACTGTCAGCCTGCACAACGTTATTGTTTATCCTCAATTTGTTATCTTCCCGAAATATCTTCCCGTAACCGAACCGTAAATGGCCAAATACCTGGACACCGACACGCACTTCGGCAACCAAACAAAGACAGCAGAATAAGTAAAGAGCCAAGTTTTGGTTTAAATTATGTATTAATGAATTTAGAATTTGCACCAGAACACTGCATGCAGTTCACCAACTCCACATGTTTTTCCCTTTTGTTCGCTTTGATTGTAGACTTACTTGAAAGTAGCCTAAAAATATTCTGATACAATTTTTTTTTTCCCTATTTTGTCTGTAAATTCAACTATAGATACGAGTGTCACGAGTCTAGTTTGCCGTATTTTACCGATACGGTGCTGGCTAGGTTAGTTGCTAGCCTTCTGCCGCTATGCACACAGCCCAGCAGCCGATCTGCTAAAAACAGCATGTATCTGAACGATCGGTTACGCAAAGCCAAATTACCGTAACCGATTTTTCGTTCTCGCCAAGAACCCAAATTTCGAGGCCTGAAGCATTCCTCTTTTCATTTTACTCATTAATTTGTTCAAATTTCATTATAAATCTACCAAATCCCTCTTCATAAGAAGAAAACTTTAAAATTGGCCTGAGAGATTTCAAACTCTTTTGGTACAGCGACAACCTGTCACATGGTCCGCAGTATGTCCGAGAATTTCCTCAATAGCTGGACAATTTGATGACAACGTAACTCTCGCATCACATGATTGCGGGGTTTTGAAAAGTCTGCTGACAGAGAATAGTTATCACACCCTTTTAATGGTGGTTTAATGTGTGGCTCTTCCTGACCGGCAAGTAAGTAACACAGGAAATAGTCCGAAATATCTGCGATGATGATGTAAGACATTTTCTGAGAGATAGGCCATCATCGTCAGAACGTATTTGATCAATTTTCTGGGAATTCCTTCACACACTTCGGGCTAGCAAGACCACCTCTCGTTTCTCATCAAAAGTATAAAGATTCTCTTCATAACTTTTAAAAATAAAATTACAACCCTCGTATTTTAATGGTTTCCCTTTCTCCTCGAGCCAATCTGAAGTCTGTACGTCGACACAAGCCATAGATCTGCCCGGTTAAATTTTAAACTGTTAACACTGTTTACAAAAGTCGCCATCTGCAAGAACTCTCATTGATACGTCACTATATGTGCGAAAGGTCAACCTGTCACATGACTACCCCACTAGCAGGCGATATAGTTCATTGGTCGTGTTGTTTTTTTGTTGAAGTCACATGAACCAACACGACCAATGAACTATATCGCCTGCTAGTGTGTAGTCATGTGACAGGTTGACCGTTCGCGCATATAGTGACGTATCAATGAGAGTATGCAACTGGAGACTTTTCTAAATTAAAGGTTTGGTACAATGTGAGATTTAACCGGGCAGATCTATGGCTGGTGTCTACATACAGACTTCAGATTGGTGCGAGGAGAAAGGAAAACCATTTAAACTACGGGTTAGCAATTTTATTTTTAAAAGTTATGAAGAAAATCTTGATATTTTTTATGAGAAACGAGAGGTGGTCTTGCCAGCCCGAAGGGTGGCAAAAAATTGATCAAATGCGTTCTGGCGATGATGGCCTATCTGTCAGAAAATGTCTTACATCATCATCGCAGATATTTCGGACTACACAGGAAAGAGACACATGAGTGCGGCTAGTTCTATATTTATTTTTCAACCTTTTATATGTGTATCGTTATACAAATGTCATCTCTCACAACTGATATAAGTCATTAAAGTCAACAAATGAGCCAGTAAACTTTCTGGGAATTTAACAAACTGTGTAATGCAATATGTAGGCTCTGTTAGGTATTATTGTAACGTAAATTGGACGTTCAATAACTCCTTGATCATAATATACGTATTCATTTTTCCAATAGAAATGGAATATCGACATTTCAAAATGTCTTTAAATTTCTATATATAAATCAACGATTGATTAATTATATATATATCAGCATAGGTACTTACAGAATCTTCCCAATTTTGACGATTATAAGTGTTTGCTCCTTTGGACATTGCCATCTCGGCGGTGTTTGAAACGGAAGTGAAGAATTGCGAAGTTTGGGAACGATAGACAACTCGTCTGGGTATACTTGAGTAGTATACTGGTTACCTCCCTTGTTGATTCCTGGAAGTGGGCCTAAAGTTCTTCTGCGAAATTTGCCAAAATTTCTTACATATTGTTTATTTATTCTTAACTTCACATTTTACTTGGGAGTATTGAAAATATTAAATACAACGGGATTAGTAATGGGCGAAGCGGGAAAATGAGCCAGGCCCGATAATTTATAACGCATATTAATTTGGAGTTAATTCTGAACTTAAACTATTTCCGAATTAGTTAGAATCTCCACATTGGTACTTGGTATACTCAAAATAAAAAAAACCTTACGTACTGTGTGCAAAGGTTATCGCGATACTGTGTTGTAATGTAGTCATTTTTAATAGGTAGCCTATGTGTAATATCTACATGCCACAAAAAAATGAAAATACTACAGCCTAATATTAGGATACGAAAAACAATTCTATTGTAATCGTCAGATATTACTCTATAACATATAGAACAGGAAGAAAAAATAACTAAATTACATAACATAAACTAAACACAAAAAGTTAAGCACTATTTGGGATAGGATGGGCAAAAACATTGAAGCTCTAGAGGCTCCTGTACAAGATCTGCAAGAATCGGAAGCCGCATTACATCGTTATTAGCGGCAGTTACCCCTTCAACTGATTCGACTACCACTGGAGGGGTGAGGGGTCCTGTATTCGTTACTTGCCGGTCAGGAAGATATGAGGAGGGAAATTATTTGACTGGTTGATTGATATTTTACACCATACTCGAGATTATTTCACTTGTATGGCGGTGATGCCAGGTTTAGTGGGGGGGGGGGGGGACAGGGCTCTTTGCGCAGAGAAAACCCCCGACCATCAGTAAGTGCATGGCAACTCTTTCAAATAGGGCCTAGGGTGATCAAGTTAATGAATTTTGCTTGGATGTTTTCTAAGAGAAATAGAATAAACAGAGTATTATTTATAAGGAGTGTTTGCTTACCATTCTGCTAACTATCAGTTGAATCCACTCAGAATTTTTTCAATTTGTATTTGATCTGAGTGGCTCGAACCCGCGCGGCATCGATCGAAGGCCTGTGTAGGACTGCACACCAATAGTTTTTTGTATATATTGTCATGTGCTATCCTTTCTGACGTCCTTAGGACAGTGGTAGCTGACAATAGACCACACCCATATATGTCACTTCGAAGCTGTCATATACTGTCTCAGGGGCGGCAGAATCGGACCTTGGAGTTGCCGGGGCCTACAGGGCCCTGGACCTACGATGCTGATGGAGGGTACGTCTATTATCTGAAAGCCTTGAAAGTTGTTTGGGTGCGTACTTTATCTACAACGTCAGTTGTTACAGATCCCTAAAATATCCAGCACAAGGGCCTTTAACAGATTTTTTTTCTTCCAAAGTGAGTAGATTTCCGAGTTTACAAGTCAAAAATCTTTACATCAAATTTCACCTGTTGGGCCTTGGAAATGGCCCAGAACGCATGTATGGCATTCTCTTGTTTGAGAGCTTCCAGGGCCTAGGCGGCCCCTGTCATTTGTCCTAGGATAGTTAACAGAACACAATTTAACACCACAGAGGCTAAGTAGTATAAAACTTTTTATTTGATCATTTTAGTATAGCAGAGCAAAGGTTGTCCTGCAGTCACGAGAGCCAGCAAATGGTAGGGATAGGGTTAACCTTCATATGAGCAGGGATTTGACAGATATGTTAGGTAACACCTGAAACCAATGAATCAGTAGAGATGACAGCAATATTTACAAAAGTCACAGTTGAGCTTGTTTGATTACACATATAATTCAAGGGAAAAACAATTGTTAAAGAAGCTTTAAATGTACATGAAGCTTTAACCCAGAAAACTATCACACTGGCAATATGAGTATATCCATGAAAATATTTAATCATTTATTCAATTTAATTATAGGAAAAATTCATAGGTACTTTTGCATGTCAAAGTATCACTAACAAAATCATTCAAAATGGCACCACTGTCAAGGAAAAAAAAAAAAAAAACAAACCTCAAACGATCAATGGGTCTGCTTAGCTTACCGCTGACAAGGTCCCCTTATACAGATTAATAAATGGTTATATCTCTACATACGTTCGTGTGATTTTTACTTCAATGCTAATTGGTTGCAAGCCACATTGAACTAGGTGATTATTTTTATCAATTAAAATCCAACTCTGATTCTTTGAGATTATCATGTCAATACATTCTGCCCTCGTTAACATCCAGATAATACCTTTCTGTTGGGGTAATTATATTGCCGTGTAATTGTCTGTGTAACAAGCTCACACTTATAAATTCTGATTGTCACCTTGATATAAGAATATTCATTAAGTCTTTGAGAAGTGAGTGTATTTTGGAAATGAAGACAAATTATTGGTATCCACATTCATTTAGTCTGGGCCTTACTTCCCTCTAAACCCAACCGTAACACATATACATGTAATCCAACTCTCTATCACTAAAAATCCTCAAATTTGCACTTCTTTGGAAAAAAACATGAAAGTTTTCCAAATATTGGCTGCTCATGAGACTTGAAGAAGTCTACATCCAGTTAACATTTTACAGCTGTACTAAACATGAATGACAAAAAAAATAGAAGTTGTTATTTAACAGATGTTTATCCTGTACATATTATAGAATATTACATACACTACTTAATATATCATGATATTATGCTGAAAGATTACTTACAAACATTATTCTGGGAACTGGGGTTACAAAACCTGCTTGAGAGTCAGGACTCTGGGGTTATAAAACCTGCTTGAGTGTCAGGAATCTGGGATTATAAAACCTGCTTGAGTGTCATGGCTCTGGGAACTGGGATTATAAAACCTGCTTGATTGTCAATACTCTGGGAACTGGGATTATAAAACCTGCTTGAGAATCCGGACTCCATGAACTGGGATTATAAAACCTGCTTGAGTATCCGGACTCTGTGAACTGGGATTATAAAACCTGCTTGAGTGTCTGGGAACTGGGATTATAAAACCTGCTTGAGTATCCTGACTGTGAACTGAGATTATAAAACCTGCTTGAGTGTCAGGACTCTGGGAACTGAGATTATAAAACCTGCTTGAGTATCCAGACTTTGGGAACTGGGATTATAAAACCTGCTTGAGTATCCAAGACTGTGGGAACTGGGATTATAAAACCTGCTTGAGTGTCATGACTGTGGGAACTGGGATTATAAAACCTGCTTGAGTATCCAGACTCTGGGAACTGGGATTATAAAACCTGCTTGAGTGTCATGACTCTGGGAACTGGGATTATAAAACCTGCTTGAGTGTCTGGGAACTGGGATTATAAAACCTGCTTGAGTGTCATGACTCTGGGAACTGAAATTATAAAAACTGCTTGAGTGTCATGACTCTGGGAACTGGGATTATAAAACCTGCTTGCGTGTTAGGACTCTGGGAACTGGGATTATAAAACCTGCTTGAGTGTCACGACTCTGGGATTATAAAACCTGCTTGAGTGTCAGGACTCTGGGGTTATAAAACCTGCTTGAGTATCCAGACTCTGGGAACTGGGATTATAAAACCTGCTTGAGTGTCATGACTCTGTGAACTGGGATTATAAAACCTGCTTGAGTATCATGACTGTGGTAACTGGGATTATAAAACCTGCTTGAGTATCCAAGACTGTGGGAACTGGGATTATAAAACCTGCTTGAGTGTCAGGACTGTGAACTGGGATTATAAAACCTGCTTGAGTGTCAATACTCTGGGAACTGGGATTATAAAACCTGCTTGAGAATCCGGACTCCATGAACTGGGATTATAAAACCTGCTTGAGTATCCGGACTCTGTGAACTGGGATTATAAAACCTGCTTGAGTGTCAATACTCTGGGAACTGGGATTATAAAACCTGCTTGAGAATCCGGACTCCATGAACTGGGATTATAAAACCTGCTTGAGTATCCGGACTCTGTGAACTGGGATTATAAAACCTGCTTGAGTGTCTGGGAACTGGGATTATAAAACCTGCTTGAGTATCCTGACTCTGTGAACTGGGATTATAAAACCTGCTTGAGTGTCTGGGAACTGGGATTATAAAACCTGCTTGAGTGTCAGGACTCTGTAACCTGGGATTATAAAACCTGCTTGAGTGTCTGGGAACTGGGATTATAAAACCTGCTTGAGTGTCAGGACTCTGGGAACTGGGATTATAAAACCTGCTTGAGTATCCTGACTCTGTGAACTGGGATTATAAAACCTGCTTGAGTATCAGGACTCTGTAACCTGGGATTATAAAACCTGCTTGAGTATCAGGATTCAAACACATGTGAGTATAAAAGAGAGTACAAAGTCTAAGGTAGACTATGGCAATGTGGTCAGGATTGAGTATAGTTTTACTGTGAGAATAACATAAGGATTCTAACCCAGTAGTGGCAGTCTTAGTGGATGAAGAACATTTCAAGATTATCTTTAACCCACGATAATCGGTTTTAGAACATTATCATTGCATGGAAATAATTTGCAATATCACAAAGTACAAGTGACTGTGGCTAGTTTATTTAAATATGACGACTTTCCTTAAAAGTAAGGTTCAGTGATGATTTATTAAAAAGGTATGCATGCAACACCTCCAGAGTTTATTGGCTTTCTGAATCATTGAAAGGATTGATTGATGATTCACACTCAAGATTACTTCACTTATATGGCAGCTTTTTCCAGGTTAAGTGGTGGAGGAAACCCTTGACCTTCAGTGAGTACATCTAGGTAGATTGAGTGAAATTGCAAGAAAAAGTTCTTTCTTTGAAAGAAAAACTTAGCTTCTAAATAATACAAGTAAATTATACAGCAAATCAGCTTGAAAGCACTGCTGTTAAGAGTTTTGAATTTCTTGGTCCTTCTAAGACTGGACGACTAACAGAACCCTTGCTCTTAAAACCACATCCTCTTCAATAAAAACTGCTATAACACTATACATACATCAAAGCCATAACAAAAGTATGCGATTTAGAGTTAAAAATTTGTAGCATATATATAATAGAGATATACATGTAATACTCAGCTGAATAATGGTACTATGTACAACTACAATGTATACAGCATGTACAATATAACAACTCAATACACCTGCCAATCATCAAGATGCTAGAAAATGTCAAGATACAATTAAATGCATCCGGAGGCTTTTTCATTGATGCCCAACAAAACTTGACGACTTGTAGTAACGTACCGTCAAAGGAATAGGTTTTATTGACAGCTTTCCCTTACACAGACGTATAGCTGGATTAACCGCCCGGACATCTAGACAAAATGATTGCGTACAGACTTGCGCATTAAAGTATTCCAACTGCTCATAGATTTGCTGCAGACTTAACTTTTAAAAACCATCAGAAAGGTTTACATCACAAAGCACAAGATAATTTTAAAAGCAATTTTCTTTGGTGCAGGTCCTTCTGATGTGCATAAGAAAAACTGGAATTATTTTCACTCTCCTTTGTATTTACAGTCCTGTCATTCACCACATTCATCAACATAGACTATACACTTCACTATTTGTCACCAGATAGCTCTCTTAATTAGGAGAGCTAGAATTCCTGAGATGAGGCCACTCCGTCGCCGGGTGGATGGGAAATGTATCACGATTCTAATGTTGGGTATTGTTACCATAGTAACGCTCCCAAACTTCTTCAATGGCTTTACACCAGCCCAATGCATGTCCACTTGTATCCTCCAGGTAATATGTCCTGTTGGGCTGCAAAAAGACGATAAAGTTGATTATGAATTATAATCAGATCCACAATCCTTTGTTCACGTTAACACTTTTATGCAAAGAGCTTTTAAGTAAATGTCCGACCACAGATATGACGGGGAGTAATCATATAGATTATCTTGACTCCTCATCAGAAGCAGTTTTTGTAAGAATTTCCATTTAGTAATGATTTGGTGCTGTTTTGTTTCTCCACTGAGTAGATTCTTGAATTTTGCCGACCAATGTAGAGTACATAAATTTTGATCTGTTTGATCTGTTATTTAGAAGGCAGAAAGTTGTGCAGTTTAGCATGAAGGGTGGAATTATATTGAACAGTGTTTCTTTTAACTGAAAGTAACCATGGTCACCCACTTTCATAGAAAATCAAGATGGCCTCGAAATTTACCAATCATGGTCATTTCTACATTAAATGGGTCTATTTCCCTGAGTTTGGTTAACTAGAGACTTGCTGCCCAAGTTAAGCTTTACTTTGTCATTAAAAAAAGTGAAACTTATCACATGGTCAAAGAGTTTGCTTTGAAATCTGAAAGCCCTAAATTAGTTGGTCAGAAAATTGCTATTGCTGTCCTACTTCTAAATCTCCTTCAGAAGGAACACTCGCTGCTAAAATACAGGAAACTCTTTACATTACAATGTGGGTTTTTTTGTAGATAGAGCAAGATTTGGGCCCAATGGCAGACTTTGTATATTTAATTTGAAATTGATAATTTGCATTGTCACCAAACAAAAAACCTGACTATGGGCACAACTACCCTGTATATTATTTGAAACACACTCGAAACAAGCTCAATGTAAACCCCTTTTGGATAGAAATATAGAAGAAGGAAATAAGTCCACTGATAAATTTAATTGATTTGATTGATGTTTTTCACGCCACTCAAGATAATTTCACTTATATGGTGGTTTTGCAGATTAGTGAGGGAAAAAACTGTCTTCTTTGCCCCGAGAATTTGTGACATTTGGTGAGTAACTGGCAACTTTTCCAATTACGCCGATTAAGTAAAAACCCAATCAGAATTTTTTCAATTTTGATTGGGTCGGATTGTGATTCGAACCTGCAATGCATCAATGCAATGGCAGTGTCGGACTGAGAGACTATCACTCTGCCGACTGAGCCACCTGACTGAGTCACTGAGCCACAGATAAATTTTAGGGTTTAAACTAAAAACAAGAAGACCTAAAGAGAGAGTATTGCACTATAGGAGTTATGTGGTTGTTCGCCAATCTGCTGGACTTTATTTTTTTACACCATCATTCAAACATTTCAAACATTACTGTGAAACATAAGAAATAGATAGTTTATGAAAATATTTTGAATAAGAGAAACTTACAGTGTGAACAAAGAAAATCTTAAAATTCTTTACTTCAGGGCGCAGTTCTTTTGACCTAAAATATAAAGAAACAAGTGTAAAAAAGTATAAAGCAAGCATGGGCTAATATTTGTATGAACAATGCCACCAAATTCTAACATACGGATTTAGATATACTGAAAGTCTCCTGTAAAACTCATGAAGAAATAACACATAATATATAGAGGATCTCACACGCGTGGTCATTTGATATGAAATTTATAAAAAGAGTTGAATAAGTTTTGAATATGTTGCAAGCTTCAGCGAGTTCCATTAATTTCATATCAAATGGCCGTGAGTGTGCCATTCTGTTTTTCGCTGAACTAAACTAGAGAAATGAAGAAAAGCATAGAAAATTGTACCAATCATAATGTCATAAAGTAAAAGTAGACAACAGCCATAGCACTGCTGAGTTCGGAGACATTCTCAACTGAAAGAATAAATTTAATCCATTTTTATTCCACTTGAATTTCCAGGATACACACACTGGCTGGGTTTAAAAATTTAAATGTTCTTGACTTTATACTTCCGTGATATGTACTTGTCACAGGACAGATCATTTTGACTACACATGCAAACAATTGGAGAAGTTTGACTGACGCACGTACAAATACAATGTTACAATTCCCTGCATCCTCTATGGACTCTGCTTAAAAGGTTATCTCATATAGCAAGATTAGAGATGTTTTGAAAAAGTAGAAATGTATCTTGAAATAGAGTGTAATTACCATGGAATCTGCCCTTTTAAGACTTTATTGGCAGGATCTACATAATAGAGATGAGGTCCTTCCGTCATTAAGAACATTCTCCTTCGAGCAAACAAACCCTGAAAAAGTAAGTTATAATCAAATTTCTGTGAATCTTCTATTATAATTTCAGTCCAAATTTGGTAATATTAAAGACTTGATTTTGTTCAAAGTTCTGTTTGTCCTAAATATGTACATGTGGTCTTGTAAACGTTCACTTGATCTTAAATATTGATAATTTCTGAGTGGATTTTTCACTTGAACGCCGTATGTGGAAGAGTTGCCAAGTACTCTCCGAAGATCGGCGGTTTTATTCGGGCAAAGAGCCTGGTTCCTTGCCCCACTAAACCTGGCAACACAGCCATTTACGTGAAGTAATATTAAACGTTTCTCATGAATTTCCCATGTAAATCGAAAAGACTTAATGATTGGCTTAAGAATAACAAATATTGGATTAACTGAGGAAATTTGAATAACCAGCCTAAATATTTCCATTTTAGGGTGATTGTTACTTATAAAGCTACCATGAACTTTATTGCGGATATTTTCCTTAAGAAAAACCACAAACAATTTGTATATATTTGTCTCTAGAGGAGTACCTTTCTTTTATCAAGAAAACCTTGCTTGAGAATAAGGTGACCTTCTACAAAGCGATGGTATTCATTGGTAGCAATTTGCTCATCCATCTTCATCTTTCGCTGCTCTTCTGTCAAGCTACAAGTATGGAGAAACAAAATGGTCAAATGTATAACTTCCAAATAATAGGTCACAATATCTGTTTGAAACTCCCTATAAACATAGGTGTCAAAAAGCTTGCGTTTTTCACATAACTTACAATCAATTGTTTGTCCACTCTCTTTTGTAATTATTTAGTTTACTGATAACTTGCATCTACATGTACAGTATTATACTGTGATAATGGATCACAATCCGAGCCCTCCCTAGACTCAAGCTATCAATACACAGAGATAAAAACCTGTATGTTTGCAAACAATGGTAAGGCACTATGCTGAGTGAGATTTTATGTGATGGGCAAGGCATGGTGACTGGAGAATACCCATGAAATTCATATACGGAGATGGAGTGAAAACCCAGTCAGAAATTTTCATTTATTTTTTTTTAAAGCGAGTGAGTTTGAACCTCTGACCCATCAATGCAAAACATATATACAGCTGAGTGTTTATCTCTCAATCCAACCTGTCTATACTGGTGAACAATTATGGAGATTTCAGGTGAAATATTGCATAAGGCCCAAGGACTCATTATGACATGAAGTTACACTTATGTGAAGAACTCTTCTGCTAAGGCACACATTATTTATGAATCCACTCCAGGAAATATTAGTAGTGTTTATCACTTACAAAGTATCAGCTATAATTTCTCCTATGCGAGCATCATCTAATCCAGGCTACATAAAACAAAAACAGAGAATTTCTGTATAAGTTGATAAAATGATCGATGTTAAGCACATTATAAATTATTTCCATTACAGTGACTACACTTTAGACAGGTCTCAGTTTATCAAGGTTATTATAACATACATTTAAACTCAGAAGGAAATAAGGTCGGTTTGAACAGGGTTCCAGTTTATCAAGGTGTCGGTTTCGACAGGGATTCTTGAGCTTTGTTATTCGACCATTTAAACTCTGTAATGTTGGAACTTGATAGAAAGTTATGTAAGACTGCTTTGTTTGCTGGCGCTGTAAGGTCAATAGCATTTAAATATAAGTAGGATGGTTAAAGTATGGGGACAAATATATCATTTAAGAAGGGTGGGGGGGGGGGATATGTATATAGCCCAGTTTTAGGTAAGACTAATCGTTTCTTCGGCTGCCAGGAAACTCAATTGCAAGAAAATATCAAATCTGATGAAAAATAACCCAAACAAACCAGAGCGTCACGGATTTGGACTGTATTTTTTTACTTACAAATGTTCTATGTAAAACTACAAAAATGTATCTTTTACCTTATTTTTATTCCATAATTGTGGATTACTGAGCGTGGCTGGTAAGTAAGGTGTTAATTCAGGGGGTTTTTGGTCTTGAAGTTTTGCCCATTCCACACCTCTATAGAAATTATGATTCTTTAACATTTCCATTCCTCCAGTTTTTTCACAGCCAAGTCTATCATCTGGTTCTAACACCTGTGTATAAAAAATGTGTATAACGAACTAAATGGCCCCTTCTTAACACAATTAGAAACTTGTCTCCATGGTTATTTTAGTCACGAAGATTTTACCGTACAATGCCACAATAAATGGAAGTAATATTAACACCAAATTTTAAAACCATCAATATGCTATCAACAAGAACTCCATTTTAAAGGGATGAGAATGTAAAGATGTGAATGCATTTTGTTAAATCAAAAATATAACAAATTTTCAAGCATACATGCTTTGCTGATACTAAAAGTAATAATGTACATGTATTAATTGTTTTCGAATTTATTTATTATTGATTACCCTGACTTATTTTGATTGGTTATCTTATAATTTCTCACTATTGCTGTACTAATTTAATATGCAGCTATTACAGACTGACGTTCACTCATAAAGGTGTTTATTTATGTCACTTGCAATTTGCGAAAGCTCTCCAAATTTAGAATTGTTCTAAATAAATAACACGTACTATCTAGATTTTCCAGACGTTCGAGGCCGTACGTGAGGCATGATCAGTTTGTCATTTATTCTGCTTCCGACACCCGCTGTTGTCAAGCGAGTCCAGCTGTGAAATTCATTGTCAGTGTTCGTCCATGTTTTACCGACTGAGGAGTGTGCCGCTTCCACGGGTGTCTATGGACTACTATTTTGAAAGACTGTACGCTTTAAAATGGTTTCTGTTGCGCATAGCCAATCGGTTCTATGTGTTGTTTGGAAACGACATGTACCTGTCAGTGTGGTGTAGACATTTTTACTCCCCGCCAGGGAATAAAACGATACTTTAAAAAAAGTTTTTGCGTCTCTAATTTGGGGGTTTTGGGGCAGCTGATTTGGGGTTTTTCTTAGAGCCTCTAATTTGGGGGCCGTTTAACGGTCGCTAAAAACAGCTGTATACGTCCCTGATTGTTCATCCTTTTGATTAACATGGAATTGATTTATTGCTTCTGGTTCTATTATCCTATAAAGGGGGCGACTGGTCCATGGTGGGACTTGGAACAGCTGTGTTGCTATAGAAAGCCATCAAATGTCAAGTATACATGTAGCATCAAATATAGCATCAAAAATACAGATATTTCCAATTGGTGCAGAAAGATATGCATATTTTCAATAACTTTTCTTTGACACTCTGGGACCTAACCTGGTTGTTCAGAAAGAATTTGCCTTTTTACCCTTGAACTTATGACATGGAGTACTTACCAACAGTTTCTGTACTAAATCTTTTGGAACTTCAAGAAATCCCTCTGGGAAGTCATATTCAAGTTTTGTAATTTTTGTGAATATCTGATATTCATGTCTGGAAAAGTAAAAAAAAACAATAAGGAAAATACTAATATCTCCAAATGTATTTGATTTCGTGATTATTTGTGACTTAAATATTATTGGCCATATTTTAGAATAAGCATTAACATTTTCTATTGAATAGGTTGGCAGAGAAAGTAAGATAAATGATTTTAAATCCGCTTACCCTCCACGGAATGGTGGTAACCCTGACAACATCTGATAAACAATACATCCTAGAGCCCATAGATCAGTACTGAAAGTATACAAACAATTAGGCTGCACTTAGCGGCTCTATGACAGATAAAACAATAGGTAGGCCCAGATTGGGAGGAGCACTTCACAACAAAATTAATTATACAAACGACTTTTATCAAATGTGAATTTCTATGAATAGTTTTGTATTGGCTGTACTATTTGTTTAATACAAACAGGTTTTCAATATGTTATTACCAAAGAATAATAATCATTCAAATTTAATTTCTTGCAAAGGTAGAATCTTCTGCTATTGGTCAAAAAAGTCATTTGTTTACAAAGAATGCCCATAATTATCAGAAATCAGGGTTCCCTTCACATGCTGTTAAAAAATTCACAAGATTTTAAGAGAGATTATGAAGACATCAAAACTTTCTAAATTTGTGAAAAGTACAAGATTTGAATCCATGTACTAGTCTTTTAAGCCTCAATATAAATTGTTGAATTCACAAAGGATGAATCAAGCCCTTTGATCACTTAATCCATAAAATGATACTGCAATTCACATGATGTATGCCTAGTTCTTTTCCGTCAACCACATCGTGTTAACTCACCCATAATGGGGTTCTTTACTTGTTAGGATTTCAGGTGATACGTATTGTGCAGTTCCAACAAATGACTTCTTCCTGCTTGGTTCATTTTCTTCTACAATAATAAACATAAAACAATTCAAATACAGAAAGCAAAACCTGAACTGTTGCATTAAATCTTGGTATATCTAAAGAAATATAAAATTAAAAGAATAATTTCCAGTTTAGAGTGATCTTCATAACTAGGTGTAAAATGAGAAAATTGGTATCAATTGTTTTGTTGATGTTTTCAGCAACACTCAAGATTATTCAACTCGTATGGCAGCTTTGCTATGTTTAAAACAGAGCTTTCTCCATGGAGGAAACCCCCAGACCCTTGACTTGTTTGACGGCCTTCCCACATGGGTGATCAAGTGAAAAGCTCAGAATAATTTCAAATTTTCTTTATGCGGCTTGGGATTTGACCTCATGGCCCATCAATGGAAGGTGTCTATACTATAGGACTGCAATGGAACACAGGCGACCCTTGTTTTGTTAAAAACTCCTGAGAAAAACATGAGTGGTTACACCGATTGACTGATTGATTGATACTTTACGCTGCACTCTAGATTATTTCACTTATATGGGGGCGTTGCCAGGTTTGGTGGGGGGAGGAAACCGGGCTCATTGCCCAGAGGAAACCCTCGACCTTCGGCGAGTACCTGCTTACTCCTCCACAAAAGGTGACTGAGTGAAAAATCCACTCAGAAATTTTTTTTTAGTCTGAGTGTGATTCGACCCCGCGTCCTGAGGGTTTCCTCCGGGCAATGAGCCCAGTTTCCTCCCCCCTCCTGGAAGGTCTGTGTGGGGTCTAACTGGAGTCTAGACAAAGACAGCCTTTGACACCCTTCTATTAAAGAAGTAATTCTACTTAAAACTGACTGATTAAAGTACTTACCACTTTCTTTATCTTCATTATTAATCATTTTACTTGAGCCGAAGTCAGTAATTTGGATGTGCATTTCTTCATTTAATAAAATATTTTCAGGTTTCAGATCTCTGTAAAAAAGATAGTGCAGTAAAAATGATTCAGTTTAGAAAATACATGTATGCATAAAAAGTCAGTTTAGGAAAGTACATGTAACATGCAAATTTGGTTTGGGCTTAACATCACACTCCAACAACGAAAAGGTCTCCCAAATGATCAGAAATATTCCCTCTTCTTATCCAAACATTGCCATACAAACTCATGTACTTAAAATTGGACATTTGGCTTCCAGGTACAGTAGAACTTGCTGAGACCGACACATCTAAACATCGACATCTTGTCAACTTCAACCGGTTCAGCCGGTCCGTAAATATCTGGATAGAATCAAAACTTTGGAAGTTATGGAGCGGAAGGGAATATTACATAATCCAATATAACTCCCATATTATGTAACCAGTGATGTTAAAAATAGTTTGCGACACACCTTCTACCCATAAGGTATATACTTAGAAAAAATTGTGCAGATGGAATCAAAACTTTAGAAGTTATGGAGCGGAAGGGAAAGCGGACGCTGGACAGCCGGACTGCCGGACGGAGATGACACCATAATACAGCCCGCTTTTCAAGCCGGGCGTATAAAAATGAAAGAAATTCTACCAAGTTAGGGTGACGCCCAAAACGGGAATCGCACCCGGGTCCCTGAATATGGCATCTATCTTCAGCACTAAATACTGATTGTAGTTAGCACTAAACGCTGACTGTACATGTAGTTAGCACTAAATGCTGACTGTACATGTAGTTAGCACTAAATGCTGACTGTACATGTAGTTAGCACTAAACGCTGACTGTACATGTAGTTAGCACTAAATGCTGACTGTACATGTAGTTAGCACTAAATGCTGACTGTACATGTAGTTAGCACTAAATGCTGACTGTACATGTAGTTAGCACTAAATGCTGACTGTACATGTAGTTAGCACTAAATGCTGACTGTACATGTAGTTAGCACTAAATGCTGACTGTACATGTAGTTAGCACTAAATGCTGACTGTACATGTAGTTAGCACTAAACGCTGACTGTACATGTAGTTAGCACTAAATGCTGACTGTACATGTAGTTAGCACTAAATGCTGACTGTACATGTAGTTAGCACTAAACGCTGACTGTACATGTAGTTAGCACTAAATGCTGACTGTACATGTAGTTAGCACTAAACGCTGACTGTACATGTAGTTAGCACTAAATGCTGACTGTACATGTAGTTAGCACTAAATGCTGACTGTACATGTAGTTAGCACTAAACGCTGACTGTACATGTAGTTAGCACTAAACGCTGACTGTACATGTAGTTAGCACTAAATGCTGACTGTACATGTAGTTAGCACTAAATGCTGACTGTACATGTAGTTAGCACTAAACGCTGACTGTACATGTAGTTAGCACTAAATGCTGACTGTACATGTAGTTAGCACTAAACGCTGACTGTACATGTAGTTAGCACTAAACGCTGACTGTACATGTAGTTAGCACTAAATGCTGACTGTACATGTAGTTAGCACTAAATGCTGACTGTACATGTAGTTAGCACTAAATGCTGACTGTACATGTAGTTAGCACTAAACGCTGACTGTACATGTAGTTAGCACTAAACGCTGACTGTACATGTAGTTAGCACTAAATGCTGACTGTACATGTAGTTAGCACTAAATGCTGACTGTACATGTAGTTAGCACTAAACGCTGACTGTACATGTAGTTAGCACTAAACGCTGACTGTACATGTAGTTAGCACTAAATGCTGACTGTACATGTAGTTAGCACTAAATGCTGACTGTACATGTAGTTAGCACTAAACGCTGACTGTACATGTAGTTAGCACTAAATGCTGACTGTACATGTAGTTAGCACTAAATGCTGACTGTACATGTAGTTAGCACTAAATGCTGACTGTACATGTAGTTAGCACTAAATGCTGACTGTACATGTAGTTAGCACTAAATGCTGACTGTACATGTAGTTAGCACTAAATGCTGACTGTACATGTAGTTAGCACTAAATGCTGACTGTACATGTAGTTAGCACTAAATGCTGACTGTACATGTAGTTAGCACTAAATGCTGACTGTACATGTAGTTAGCACTAAACGCTGACTGTACATGTAGTTAGCACTAAACGCTGACTGTACATGTAGTTAGCACTAAATGCTGACTGTACATGTAGTTAGCACTAAATGCTGACTGTACATGTAGTTAGCACTAAATGCTGACTGACTGTCTCATGAATTCAGCCAACCCACCTCCTCTAAATGATATACATTTAATGACTGTACATACCTGTGAATTATACCAATACTTTGAAGGTACTCTATGGCAACTATTAGTTCAGCAGAGTAAAATCTGGTACAATTTTCATCAAAGTTGGAGAGTTTACGTAGATAGTCTAACAGTTCCCCTCTACGAGCATATGTCAGTACAAAATCTACAGAGGGTTAAGGTAAGCATGTATTACAAACCATGTGGGTCTCCAGCTTATTTGGTGCTCCAAGCCCTACTCAAGGGGTGCTTCGAAAACCAGCTGATACCTCTTTCATTTAACACAACCATGTTCAAACATCATGTCACATGTTTATTTGATTGCTTGATGTCTTTGGCCTCACTCAAGATTATTTCACTTACTGTATATAGAAGTGTTGCCAGGTTTAGTGGGGGAGGGCCCTCTACCTTCGATGAGTACCTGGAAACTCTTCCATATAAGACGACGGGGTCAGGGTGAAAACATTTTTTTTTGCATATGGATTTAAGACTTAATGTACATTTTTTTAAGCAGTGAGCTAAATTCCCTGGTCATTTCACAGAGGAAAATGTTCACCAAATGTTGTTAGATTGAGCAATTTGACTGCCAGTTCTGGTCTGATACACCATGTAAAACATTAAATAAAGGATACAAAGTCTGTCTGGATCTTGAAATGTATAATACATGTGGATGAAAAATGGGTGTGACCCAATCTTATTGAACACATCTCTCTCCCTCATAACATACTGCTGTTTTCTTTCACGGATAATGTGGCGCTTCTCCAAAACTTTGACTGAAAATCAATGATTAAAATTGTAGGAAAACTTTGAATGTCAAAATTGCTTTTCTAATTCTTTAATCCAGGTTTAGTGGAGGGGGAACTCTTCGGACAGTACCGGTCAGTCTTCCAAATATGATGATCGAGAGAAAAATCTACTAAGAAATTTTTCAATTTTGCTTGGTCTGACAGTGATTCCCAAACATACCTTATCGATGGAAGGCCTAACTGAGCCACTGAAGGCCTCATGGAAGGCATTAAAACAATATTCTTGACAGATTGCAAAGAACCTTCTATTGCTTTTTCGTTGTTGAAATTTTAAAGAAAGTTTAATGCCAAGATAATGAGAATATGACAGCATAGTCACAGTCAAATTTTCACAATGAATTGTGCAGGTCTATCAACAAGAAAGCCATAGCACTTACTTGCAAACTCTTTTCCACTGCTGATTTCTTTAGACAGAAATACCTGTAAAATTACAGCAAAGCATTCAAGAAGATGACAAACAGTTACATGATATAAACATCAAGACGGTTCATTTGCTATGTTCTGTTTTTATACAGTCAGAGTATCAATATAAGTATTTTTGAAAAAGAAAAACCCAAATAATACAGCTAGCAAATCCCACGATAATGTAACGTGTGAGGATTGATTGATCTATGTTTCAAGCCACACTCAAGAGTATTTCACTTATTTGGCAGCGTTGCCAGGTTAAGTGGGGGAGCAAACCAGATTCTTTGCCCAGAGGACATCCCCAACCTTAAGCGATTACCTAGCAACTCTTCCACATATGGCGATTGAGAGAAAAATACACTCAGAAATTTGAAATAATTCTTAATTTGGTCTGAGTGGGATTTGATTGTGTATCGAACTGAGGGACTATCACTCGGGACTGTCAGCCACAAAGGCTCCAACATGCAACGGTGCCTCATTTCCAGTGATCAATTCTAAACTCCCCAAAACAGCCTCCTCATTTAATTAAAGTTAATTTCTGGTTTCCTTCTTACAGTGAAGATCACAGCTGCTGATCTGCCTTCAATAAGATTGTACTTTTGTTTTACTTACAGTGGAATAGGATCCTTCCCCAATAACCTTTCCAAATATAAAATCATTTGGTGTTTTTTTGATGGAACTTTTCTTTGTGATAGGTTCTGTTAGGTTTGTGGTGGGTATATCTGTCGGCGAAGGAGGCTGTGGAGATGCAGATTTCATGCCCTTTATTGTTGACTGAAAATACAAATGAAAATTCAACAAGATTAGTTAACTACTTAAAACTGAACATGAATAATGCTCACTTTATTTTCTTCTATCCCAGGGTGTTTTTAACACACATGTGACAGGGGCACCTAAACTAGTTGACAAGGACAGCATAATAAAATAAACCTTTAAAAGACTCATAGTTGTTTATATTTTTCATAAAAGTTTTGCAAAAAAGAAAAATAAGATTTGACGGACTCCGGATGAAAGGTGGTACATTGTAGGTTGTCTTGATGTTTAGCAAACAGAGGTCCAACATTGGTGAGTTGTGAATGCGTTACTAATATTATTCTATCTGATAAACTGAGAAAACCTCGACATTCTTTAGCTAAGATTGATTTATTGATATTTCAAGCCACACTCAAGATTATTTCACTTATAGTGGGGGAGGAAACCGGGCTCTTTGCCCAGAGGAAAGCCCAACCTTCTGAGTTCCTGGCAACTCTTCCATATATGGCCACCGAGTAAAAATCCACTCTGAAATTTAAACATTTTTATTTGGTCTCAATGGGATTCGAAACAGTGCCACATCGATGGAAGGCCTGTGTCGACTGAGGGACAATCACTCTAACCAACCAGGCCACAGAGGCCACTACGACAAAAGACGGATAGGCCTATTCCTCCTCGCATGGTTAGAGGGGGGGGGGGGGGGGGGGGGGTCTCTACACACTTACGCCTGTCGTAGATTTATGCCTGGTGGAAGCGTATAATGTTGAAGGTGTATGTTGCCATGACAATTAGACCTTGCATTGGACTTAAGCCGAGCGAGAATGTTTTGAGAAACAGCCCACTGGTGTCTGTCACTTAAAGTTAAAAAACAGTAATAGTATTTGAACCTAATGACTAATGTCAAATACAATTGTCATAGCCAAAAATCGCTAACTTAAGTAAGTACCGTAACAAACCATTTCTATATTCTGTTCCAAAAGTTAAAGGTACATACTGCAGCTAGTCTAGCCTAGGTCAACAATTCTACTTGTACCTGATGTAGGCTATCGTCACCCAGATTTTGTTGATCAACTCAATTACATTACTAGGCTAATTACTAATACTATTGAAAATGAATGATGAACTTAATTATTTTAAAACAATACGAATATACGCATATAGACACAGTTTAATTAGGCATGTCAATGACGTCATCAATATCACCAATTTTGACATAACTTGCAATTGAGTAGCGTATTTTATGAAGCTTGAAACATGACAATAAAAGAATAATAACTCCCGGAATGAACATAAAAAAGAATGGCCTTTCTATTTAAAACGAAATACGAAGACATAAGCTACTTTCTCACTTGGTAAATCGCAGCGTCAAGCCTTTCACGAGAGCGAAATTTGCGTTTTTCACCACTGACGGCCATGTTTGGAACCATGTGCTGAGCTGTGTTCCCGGTCTGTCACGTGCTTTTTAGCGGACTTTTTCAAAAAAGTAAAACGTGATGGAAGCAAAATTTTAATAGTGTTGAATTTGCGCTGATAAAATTTTATATTCTATTATATAGTCTTGATATTTTTTAAAGCTGTCGTGGACGGTGAAAAAAATTAATTTTTGTCAAAAATTATCCGAAGTCCAAAATTTCGTCAAAAGCATTTTATTTAAATCTGCATCTATTTTTAGAAATATTGATATCAAATTCCACGCGCTCTGTTATTTTCATCACGTTTTAATTTGATTGTCAAAATCTGTATCAAAGCGAGGCTGGTTGACAGTTTGTTGTTAGTATCACTACATGACGGATCACACCAGCCAGATGAGCTTTGATAAACGTGAATAATAGGCAAATGGAGAGATCGATCGTAAAATTGACGATCGGATTGTGTCAGGTGGGTGTAAATATATATCTCTATTTATTAACCGGTCTGCATATGTTAGAATTTCGTAGATATTTAATTTTTACACTTTCGCGGAACGATAAGGATATGACCTCAAACTTGCTAAAGTATTGATGAGGAGGCTTCCATCGGTTAAAATCGGCTACCGGTACAAAGAAATTGTTCCGGGTATATCACAAGTTAGGCTATGTTGGGTAAATATATTTATGAATAGGTTTTCCATAGTGATCGAGTAAACAGTGAATGAAAAATACTTTGGGTAAAGTTAAATTATAGAATTCCTAGTTGATTCAGATTTCAGCTTAAAGAAAATTATAATTTAACTGCAGCGGAAATTTAACATAAGTCGTTACAATTGGGCATCTTTGTCCATATCAAATAGCAATATATACCTGACGTTCGAAAAGGTTAGACTCACTCGATATTTTAATAATATTGGTAGGGTCACAAAACGCACTCTGGATTTGCCTAAACTTTTCCAAAGACGGAAATGTATGTGGCGCGGACGGAGATAATGATGATAATAGGAAAAAGACGCTCCATTGTCCTAACGGGACAGCTTCCCTAATGTCGTAATGATGTAACCAGGGGCCTATATATCGTAAATCTTTTCCGTCATAATAAGTCAAGGAATTTTGAGGGGAAAAAAAATAAATGGTGGGAAACAGATTACATGCAGATCCATATGTGTTCAGCTGAAGTTTAGATTGCTTTCTGGAATTGATATTCTAGCTAGGCCTACAAGTGTTTCACAGAGATTTTATTTTTATTTTCTAGTATCAGTGAGTAAATTTAAAGACATAAGATTACACTCATACAATGTACCTTACTTGAGATATAATATGTAGAAGATAATATAGCATAGTTCTTGATCATTTGTTGTTATTCTCACTCAAATAGTTTCCATGAGATGGAATCCTACAGGAAAAATGTATACAGGTAATATTAGGTTTTAAACAATTACTTGAAAAAAAGTATATGTTTTTTGGGGCAAAATAAATGTGATAGACAAGAGTATGCCTAAGTACATTGTTACTTGCCAAAACAATTTGGCATCAAACCAGGGAGGGTATCAGTAGAGAACCCCATCCTTGGCCTACATTTTACCTGACTGTGACATGTATCAATCAGTTGTAGTCCAGGTAAGTGGGTCAAGAAAAACCATGTGTCCCTGAAGTCACTGGACAACCATGTTGTCCCATGAACTACAATCTTTTGTTCACTGACCAAGTTTGTTGGTGGGATTGTGTGTAAAGTATGTTGAGCTGGGTGCCATCATTTGTTGCAGGTAAAGCTGAGACAATATATTTTATTTATTTCACTGTTTGAGGTATTTTTAGGTCATATTTTGTAGTATTTTCATACATTTTACCAACAGGCCTGCTGCAGTAGTACTCACTTTTGTCTAAAAAACCCTGAAATTTAGAAACCATCAAAGTTGGTTTTTCAGACTTACACACACAATTGGACCGTATTATTTTGTGTATTTGATTTACAGGTGGGTTTTTATATTCTGGTCATACTTAAATACTGGTATGTTCTTGTTTCACAAACCACTTGACATGCCTAGTTTAATTGTAAATATGTACTTTTTATCAAACACTTTGGTATGTGTGTCAGCAACATTTCTAGGTTCAACCTTACCATATTTCTGACACTGGTCTGTCATAAAAAGTATCAGTCAACAAATGAGATAACCATTACAATCACAGACATTGCTTCGCTGGTCTGGCAGGCGGAAGTGAAACTACAAACGTGTGATCTGTCGCCCCCTAACGGAATGTTGAATTCCTCACTATTCTTGTCATTAATATTGCACCGCTCTGATGCCTATTGTTGTGTGAATTCGTAAATATTGAATAACTAAATTCCATGCCCAGTTTATATAGCAAATGATTTTTATTGCAGATAACCTTATTTTTATATGAATTTTCACACAACACGAAATTTGAGCCTTCTGTAACTTTGATTCGACTGTATTCAAGAGAACCACTTTTAGCATTAGCGTTAAAGAAATGCTCCGAGTCGTGGAGAGAGACAAGCGGTCCGCCAAATGACGTCAATGTCTTCATCCGGGCACGCAACATGGCTGCCGTATTTACAGGCAGCCCTACGATGTCAAAATCGAATTGATTTCCGTGTTATGAAAAAGGTGTGTACCTGAGACAGGTTCGGAGATCCCAATTTCTTAGACTATTATATTCAACATAAGTCCTGACATTTCTTGTAAATGGGCACTTACGATAAGTACCGACTGACGCACAACTTGTTGAAACATAACTTTATTTTGCAAACTCAGTAACTTACTCAGTAAGTCAGTGTATTGCTACAGTACAAGTGGTGTGCGAGTTTGTCATTTGATTTTGTTCGTTGTTGTGTTTCTGGTAGTCTGGTACAGTTTGCAGTACTGTTGTCTCAATAACAAAGCTCATCTTAAAAGATACTTGATTGACTAAACTTACATTAATCAATGCTATCTTGATTGATCATGCGAGTGATCCATGATGATCATTTGATGCCTAGGCCTATACATATTATCTGCAAATATATTAATGATAAATTAAATTTTACTAGCTCAGTAGTGCCCAGCATATAAACTGTCCTTTCTGTTAAGTATGGCCTAACCTGACTGTCACCCAAAATTGACAGTGTCATGTTTTTTAAGCTCTATATCCTGGCACTTGTAAATGGTCATCAAGTATGCCAATAGAAATTCAACTGATTTACGATTTCTGGTCTAGTATTTTCTCTACTGGGTGACATGAATGCAAAATTAGATGCATTAAGCGGCCTACACACGATCAAAATTTTTGACCAAAAAGTTGACATCAATTTTTTTGACGGTTTTTTTTACCGTTTGTAGGTGATATTGACGGGCGAAAAAGGTTGACAGCAAATTTTGATGAGATCAAATTCAGTAGATTTTATTTGCGCAAACTAGTGGTTTTGAAACCTGTTTTGACCCGTGTGTGTCAACCCGTCAAAATATTGCGCAATCTTTCATTTTCCGCCTGGACAGAGTCGCGTGCACATCGGCATGGCTCCAACAAAAGAAGAGAAAAAATTCCTACTGGAGGTTATTGATCAGTACAGGCAGCTCCCCGCATTACGGATACCATTTTTTAGACCATTTTGTCTGATGCAATTTCGCCTTTTTCCGGATCCAAAGCTAGTGCAAGGGCCAAGGCTGTAGGTCCATCCATGTCGAAAGTTTGGCGTACACTGAATATTGCATCAATAATTGTGTGTCGTGTGTGGCTGTCAAAAACTGTCAAAAAAATTGATGTCAACTTTTTGGTCAAAAATTTTGATCGTGTGTAGGCCGCTTTACAGTGTCAAAAGCTTCCAAAAAATTATGGTCATTTACTCATGTAGGCCTACACCAAACTTGAAACATGCTGTATTCGAAAAATAAAGTATATTTAAATCAAAACTTCAAACACTCTGCCACAACTTTACCAATTTTTAACATTTGTGGAACACTCTGGTTTCAATGTTTTTAATGTAACAGTCCTACAAGAAATCACAGGCGAGGTTGATAATAAAATAAATTTTGTTTCAGAAAGCTGCTGTAATAATATAAAGGTGGGCTTACTCATATTTAAAAAAAAAATATATTGTATTCTGAGTACATGTCGTGGATCGTATGAATTCAAATCTGGCTTACCCATTATGTTTAGACTGTGTCATTTTCAATAACAACGGCATCACAAATTTTATTCCAAAATGTTGTTTGACCCTTTTTTCAATCACTATTTCACCGACAAGGGCATGATTTAAACCTATATTAAACCTTTTAATCTGTTGATCAACAAACCGGGTTGAGATCTCTAACCTTTCCAGGAGTATGGGGTGAAGAGTTAAAATGAAAGTTTTATGGGAAAATCTTATCTCAAATAACCATGGAGACAAGTGTCTAATTGTGTTAAAAGTGATATATCATTTAGACCTTTATTCTCAATCATAAGTTGCAATAATAAACCACAACCCATGATATTTCATTGGGTTGATAACAGACAAGAGTCTTGCGTTAGTCAGTAGAATTTTTGGGAACACTTCATAACATGTTGACATTGTTTATACATCTTCAATGATAGAAAAAATATTGATACTGATATTGAACCCAATAGGATCATGGGAAAAGAAAGTGAGACAGGCATGGGAGTTAAGCCCTGACTACGAGATCTTTCAAACACTTTTTCTTTTTATAAGCACTGAATGGCCTTTGGGTCAGAGGTAGAGCCATTTTACTTTAAAGTACTAAATGTATGATCTTGGCCATATCAATGCTGGCCTTGGTTTACTGAAACACAAATGGTATAGCTTTTTCATGACATCTTTCCGGGTCCAAGTTTAAACCCAAAGGATAAACAGCTAGTAACATTTGAATCCTAAAACTTTCCTTCTCCAAACATTTGTGCTTGGTATCTGCAGAGGAAGTGAGTAAAGGGTTTTATTTACATGTATAATCAACAGGAAATATATCCATTATTCCTTTTGGTAGTTTTGCAATTATTTAAAAAAAAAAAAAAAAAAAAATGCTCAGTTTCTACAACATCACATAAATTGATTCATTGATTGATGTTTCACACTGCACTCAAGAATACCTGGCAACTCTTCCACATATGGTGATCAAGTGAAAAATCCACTCAGAAATGTTTCAATTTTTATTTGGTCTGAGTAGGATTCAAACCCACGCCGCATCAATGGAAGGCCTGTGTTTAACTGAGGGACTATCATTCTAACCAATTTAGGGGTGAATTGCTAGGGTTTGAAACGTAAATAGTTCATCGTCATGACAAATGTGTTAAAATATTTTTTCACTGGCGACAACAGGCATTGCTGACTTCAACGGTTATAAAGTAAAACGAGATGCAAATTCCGCAAAACTATAGGGATATCAGTAAAAAAAAAAACAACAACAAAAAAAACCTACCAACCGGTCTCTCAAAAGTCAAGCTTGTTACCCACAGCCATCAATCAGATCATGTACATGTACTCATTCTTAATGGTCGTCTCATTTGAATTTTTCAGTGTATTATGTTTTTCTTATACTCCAAAAATACTTCCTGAGCATCGGAAGGTCCAAAAAAAAAAACTCATTTCTTCTGTTGTCATCATAATCAATAGTGTGTCTGCTGAAAAAACTGCTTATGGTGTGGTATTTTCTTATTTCAATACATATTACCTTTATTCCTTGTAAATACCCGGGTAAGTTAACATTATTTCTTCTCATATCTTAATTGTGTGTTTTTTATTATTTGCAGAATGGGGACCCGGAGATAATTGCGCTGTGCAGTTGTTTTTTTTTTACAGGTTAGTATGGTCTTACTACATGTAGTTTAGTTCTTGAATTTTTTTTTTTTCATAAATTCTGATTGTCAAGAGAAGCTCAATTTTTGAAGTACCTTGAAAGAAACATTTAGAGTTGATTTTGAAATAAAAAGTAATGATAACACCAGTAACCGGTCAGACCAAAGATGAGCACTGATAACTGAGAAAAGTCGAACAACCCAGGATGTATGAAGCCTGGAGAACTCTAATTTTTACTTCTTTATAAAAATGAAAATTAGCTGATTCTCTTTCAACAAATTTATTATATGTTGCTGTTCATGCCAAATTCAGTAGCTCCTGCTCAAAAAGGTTGGCAGGACTTAAATGGCTCAGTTGGTTAGAGAGATAGTCCCATAGTCTGACAAAGGCCTTCCATTGATGCAGGGGGGGCCTCCGTGGCTCAGTAGGTAGAGCGTTGGACGCTCAATCCGAACAGCCTTCCACCAATGGGTCGCGGGTTCGATTCCCACTCAGTCCAAAAAATTGGAAACTTTTTCTGACTGGGTTTTCACTCGAACGACCTATGTGGGATGGTTGCCAGTTACAAACGGAAGGTCGTGGGTTTCCTCCGGGCATAGAGCCCGGTTTCCTCCCACAATAAAACTGGCAACGCCGCCATATAAGTGAAATAATCTTGAGCGCGGCGTAAAACACCAAACAATCAATCAATCCATTGATGCAGGCCTCAATATAACAAAAATGGTTGATCACCTGCCGATCACCTGAAATTAAATCAGGAGAATGACATACATGTATCTATCACCCAGTAAAGTGCAGATGAACAGTTGTTTTTTTTCTTTTTTTGGCTGTAATGTATACTTTAGTTGCAGTTCCCCCACACAAACAAGCTGTAGTAGAGAAAATCCAATGGAGCAAATCATTAACAATAGTCAACAGTGTTTTTTTCCACGCTGACCTCGACAGCTGCGAGTTGGGGTCAAATGTTGGCTACCTAACACATACATGTAGTTGAACATTGTGAATTTAATCTAACTTCCCAAATAATAACTTGATTTTCTTTAAAGATAATCCTCGATTTGTTTTTTGAGACTTCAAACGTGTGCTTGCCATTGCCAAACAGAAAGTGGAATGTACCGAGGAAAGGAGATTGCAGAAGAACTGTTAGGTGTTTTAGAGTTACTTTCATATAGAACTAGGAAATCAATAAATATTTTTTGGGTTCACATTACCCAGGAAGAGTCCAAATTTATACAAATTGGGAGAATCAAGAAAGACAATTTTAGAAAATGGCTAAATTTATGTCACTACAGTATCTATTTATAGAACACTGGCTTTTTATATGTCGGGCTTGAAAAGCGGGCTGTATTATGGTATCATCTCCGGCAGTTCGGCTGTCCGTTCTAAAATGGCTTCTACTTGTCCGATTCTCATCAAAAAGGATTTTTTCAAACTGCAATAATGTTTCTAAATTGATTAAAACTATTCTTAAATCAATATATAATGTTTTAATCAAATGAAAATACATATAAGGATTAAAGTTTTATCTACAGACAAAGAGATATAAGTAACTCAGCCTTGTTCTATTTACCTTGTAAACATACACTAGCTCTTATCACAGTGTTGAAAGCTTTATGACCTTCTCTACCACTTTGCTTTTTCTCTCCTGGTGGGCTTTGTTAATACTATCTGCAATTAAATGGTCTGAATATTTGAATAATGCACCTGAATGTAGCCAAATAATGTGCATTTCCGGGCGTATTTTGGTGAATAAATAACTGAAACTTAAATGAAATGGGAGTTATTTACATTTTCATCTCAAAAAAGCACATTGCAACCCTCGTTAAAAATCTTCAGCCCTAAAAATTGCTAACTAGAAAAAGTTTTGTCCTTTAGGTCAAACGTCAATTGAGAAACACTACTCAAAAATATATTACGCTTAGATGGAAGAAAGATAAAACATGCATCATATGAAAGTTAAAACTTATGAAAGATTGACCTCAAGTTGATTGTTTATTGGGTCACAATTTTAATCACAAGCTCAATACCTCTGCTCTTTTGGAAATAAACTTGTGGGATAATCAATTTATTTAACCGCTGGCTTAGTTATGGATCATATTGACGGTCCTTATACCCATTTAACTTTTGCCTTCCACTCAAAGTGTATTAGGGGTGCTGCTGATTCATACACCCAGGTAATAAAGTAATGTAATAACTGAAACAACACACATTTCCAATTTATTATAACCCAAATCAGTTAAATGCAGCATGCATTCACCACTAGATTAACCTCACATTAGTATTCAAATTAGATCAGAAATCTATAAAAAAAATAGGTTTGCATTCTGCAAAAATTGCTTGGACTATTTTTGTGTTGGCTTATTTTTATTAGATATTAATTGAAAATAGGTGATTTACTGATTTTACACAAATTTGAATTTTTTAATTTTTTTGTCAGGGTGCTTTTCAGAAGAAGACAGCTTTTGATATATATTCAGTGTTGACTGGTTTATGATTGTAAGTACTTTTTTTTATATCCATTCAGTGTTGACTGGTTTATAATTGTAAGGGTGGACGTGGTCCAGTTACATGTACACTCAGCAGAGGGATGGTCCAGTTACATGTACACTCAGCAGAGGGATGGTCCAGTTACATGTACACTCAGCAGAGGGATGGTCCAGTTACATGTACATTCAACAGGGGGTTGGGGTGGGGGGGGGGGGGGGGGGTCCAGTTACATGTACACTCAGCAGAGGGATGGTCCAGTTACATGTACACTCAGCAGAGGGATGGTCCAGTTACATGTACACTCAGCAGGGGGATGGTCCAGTTACATGTACACTCAGCAGGGGGACGGTCCAGTTACATATACACTCAGCAGAGGGATGGTCCAGTTACATGTACACTCAGCAGAGGGATGGTCCAGTTACATGTACACTCAGCAGGAGGATGGTCCAGTTACATGTACACTCAGCAGGGGGTGGCCCAGTTACATGTACACTCAGCAGAGGGTGGCCCAGTCACATACTACACTCAGCAGGGGGATGGTCCAGTTACATGTATACTCAGCAGGGGGTGGCCCAGTCACATACTACAATCAGCAGGGGGATGGTCCAGTTACATGTATACTCAGCAGGGGGTGGCCCAGTCACTTACTACACTCAGCAGGAGGTGGCCCAGTCACATGTACACTCAGCAGGGGGATGGCCCAGTCACATGTACACTCAGCAGGGGGATGGTTCAGTTACATGTACACTCAGCAGGAGGATGGTCCAGTTACATGTACACTCAGCAGGGGGATGGTTCAGTTACATGTACACTCAGCAGGGGGATTGTCCAGTCACATGTACACTCAGCAGGGGGATGGTCGAGTTACATGTACACTCAGCAGGGGGATTGCCCAGTCACATGTACATTCAGCAGGGGGATGGTCCAGTTACATGTACACTCAGCAGGAGGATGGTCCAGTTACATGTACACTCAGCAGGGGGTGGCCCAGTTACATGTACACTCAGCAGAGGGTGGCCCAGTCACATACTACACTCAGCAGGGGGATGGTCCAGTTACATGTATACTCAGCAGGGGGTGGCCCAGTCACATACTACAATCAGCAGGGGGATGGTCCAGTTACATGTATACTCAGCAGGGGGTGGCCCAGTCACTTACTACACTCAGCAGGAGGTGGCCCAGTCACATGTACACTCAGCAGGGGGATGGTTCAGTTACATGTACACTCAGCAGGAGGATGGTCCAGTTACATGTACACTCAGCAGGGGGATGGTTCAGTTACATGTACACTCAGCAGGGGGATTGTCCAGTCACATGTACACTCAGCAGGGGGATGGTTCAGTTACATGTACACTCAGCAGGGGGTGGCCCAGTCACATGTACATTCAGCAGGGGGATGGTCCAGTTACATGTACATTCAGCAGGTGGTGGTCCAGTTACATGTACACTTAGCAGGGCCTGGGGATGGTCCAGTTACATGTACACTCAGCAGGGGGTGGCTCAGTTACATTTAAATGATCCTTCAATTAAATATCATTTTTCAGTCATTTCTCTCTCCCTTGAGGGTACAACTGTAGAATCTTTTTTGATAAAGGCCTGCGCTTTGTTGTATCTTTTCTGACATTTGTGAGGAAAGTTTAGTTTGATTGATTTTAGAAGGAGAATTTTTATGATTTTTTTTATAACATGTTACGAGTTAACCCTTGTGAATAGATCGTGATTTATTATTAAACATAAGGGATTTCCTCTTCTCAGAAATTTCCTAATTCACTGCAGTGCAATAAGACTTTCTGTTATTTAACTGCATATGACCGAAGTCAATGACGTCGACGGACCTACTTCTGTCTTGGGGTCGTTGGGGAGCCGTGTCTGCTATACAACTACCACAATGATTTTTCAGTCATAGTTAGCATTAACTTAATTAATTTAAAACAGAAAACACTAGATTGTTTCAGTGGAGGATCGATGTACCATTTTAAATCAAAGGGTTAAAACAAAATTTCATTATAGATCTTCTGTCGACAGCGTTCCGTTGTGTGATCTGCATCATGGCTTTGGAGAATCGGACCACTGCATGTAACTAGTAACTGTAATTGCCATTCAATGACCTGGTAAAACAGTGTAAAGTAATTTAATTTTTTATCCTGGTGCACTGCAGAGTTAAAATCCATGGAGATCGATTTAATTTCTCTTTACCTGAAATATCGCGAAAAGCTATATAGAGGATATTGTACAGCAGTGTTTGAATAGCAATCTTGTGTTAAGATACTCTGGAACGGGTGGACTCGTTTTAGTGTCCTAAACATGGCCCATTTTTTGCACTTTAGAAATTATTAACCTACATTGAGCACTTCTTAAATAAGCTTATTTTGATGAACTGTGAAGTTTTGCGGGATATCATCCACAATATTCGTAAAAAAAAAAAAAAGAGTTGAGCCTTGTGATATCTTGTCAGCTGTTGTTGAGCCATTAGCAAAATATAAGGGGAGACAACTAGTGTTTTAAAACATGAAATTATAAGCAAGTTACCTCCCCTGAATCATAACATTGAACTAGTTCATTTTATTTTTAACTATAATCATTTTACAGTTTATTATTGGTACACAAGTAACAGAGAATAAGTATAACTTTGATTATAATTTGGCATTATATTATCTTTAATAAGTCTGGGAATTTACTATCCCCCCAGGGTAGCAACATATTATAATAGATGAGTTAAATGATAAACATACTTAGACAGTTAAGATAGTGCTTTTTGTTTATTATTTACTACTCACTACAAAACTGTAAACTATTGTATATTGGTATATCGTTGTCTGTCCCATATAGGTGTCACATTCTAAAATTCACTCACCGAGCCCCAGTCCTTTTTAAAAAAAGTGGATCGTATTATGGAATCACCAGCGCCGTCCATCTGTCCCAGATCCCTTTCCGCTCCATAACTCTTTCATCCGCTTTTTACAATTCTTTCACAACATATACTTTATGGGTAGAATGTGTGCCATGAACCATATGACATCTCTGGTTGCATAATATGAGATCTAAATTGGATTATGTAACATTCTCTTTTAGTCTATATCTTCGTTCCCTTCCGCTCCATAACTTGAAGAGTTTTGATCAGATCTTTACAATTCTTTCACAACATCTACTTTATGGGTAGCCGGTGTGTCATGAAGCATTTATTACATTTTCTGTTACGTAATATGGCATCTATATTGGATTATGTAATATTCTCTTTTAGTCCATATCTTCTTTAGTTTTTACCTGATCTTGAATATTTTTTCAGTCTAAGTATAACAGATATGGGTAGATGGTTTGTCTAGAACCATTTAAGACACCATTGGTTTCATAATACAACAGCCATATTAGATTATGTAATATTCTCTTTTAGTCTATATCTTGGTTGCTTGCGCTCTATAACTTGAAGAGTTTTGATCTTTACAATTCTTTCACAGCATTTACCGTATGGATAGATGGCGTGTTGTCAACCATTTATGACAATTTTTATTGCATGATTGCATAATAATTTGACCTTTATATTATATTATGTAATATTCTCTTTTAGTCCATATCTACTTTAGTTTTTACCTGATTTTGACAATTTTTACAGTATATGTAGATATACCGAAGGAGTAGATGGTGTGTCCGGAACAATTTAGGATGTCGTTTGTTACATGATAAGGCATCCATACACTGTATATATACATGTATGTTCATCATACAGAGAAACGAAAATCTTTCATATGAGCATACATGTAGGATTTCAATTGCTGAAATCTAAACAGGCCAAAGAAGGCTGTTGTTTAACTTAATTCACAAGAAACTACTCAAAGTTTTTATTATATTTGTCCAGAATTTTCATGGGAATTTAGTCATTTCACTGAATCTTATAACGTTAGTATCCTGGCTGACTAGTGTGTTTATTTTTCCACTAGACCGAACAAATTTCCAATATCATCGCGATAGCAGGCCAACGTCTGTTTAAAGGCACACTTGCCGCGAAAATCAGGAATATTGTTTACATTAAAAAAGAAAGAACGTTTTCTGTATTTTCCCCAGACAATATAAGTTAAAAGTTTGGACGTCACTTTGTATTTTTAATTTGAATTTGAAAATTTGAATTGTTAGGTACCCGGAACGCAAACAAACCAATCTGCTCGCAGGTGCGCATTTATGTTTCAGTCGAGTGAGTGAACTAACGGCACAGTGTAATTTTACGTAGGCCTATTTATCTGAGAAATACAGACTGACGATCGGTTAACAGCGACTGGAAAAGCCTGCTGATAATTGTTTGAGTGTAAACCACAGATAAAACAGCCTGAAATGAGGGTAATCCAACATGAAAGTTGACCGACACTGATCGTTGTTGTTGTAATCAGGCTTCGATTCTTCGTTTGTTTTTCACCCCATTTCTACATTCTAAAGCTGACTAGACATGTTTTATGTGTCCTATGTTTAAGTTTAGTGGTATTAGTCGTACTAAGCTCATGTAAATTGGTTTTCTTAGCAAATTTAAACAGGCTACGGCGGCAAGTGGGCCTTTAAAATTTGCCCTCTACTTCCACTTTAAATTGGAATGGATTTTTTACATACCAGAAGATTTTTACTCAAATTTTGACCCTAAAATGGTCTGTTAATGTATTTAAAACGCTACTCCTCCTCCATAAAGATTTCCACCAATGGTCACGGGATCAAATCCCACTCAGTCCCAAAAACATTGGAAAATTTTGTGTCTGGGCTTTCACTCGACCGACCTATGTCGGATGGTTGCCAGTTACCACCGGAAGGTCGTGGGTTTCTTCCCACAATAAAACTGGGGCATGTAAGTGAAATAATCTAGAGTGTGGCGTAAAAAAAACCCAAACAATCAATCCATCTAAAAAGCTGAATTTTTCAGTTTCGGTTCGTAAATTTTTAACTTCTCTGAATCTTTGATAACTTTGGAATGTTCTCTCTGTTTTGCACCTCCAGATGTACATCTATGCTTATAACTCCAACCTCATATGTTTTAAAAGAGGAATTTTCTTAAAACAAGTTTTGCAAAAGAGTTAGTATGGTATATTTAGCTGAAAACTTTTCTGCATATTCCTGCGGCCTTCTGGTAAATGTTAATATAACAACCTGCGTGACATATGCATTTGTAGAATGGAAAAGAAACATCCATCATAGCCTTAGAAAGACAATTATAGCCCTGACCTCCATGGTCCATCACCATTAACTGAAACATAGGTATATGTTAGGCACTGTTTGTTCTTCTTTATCATCCTGTAGATGCTTGTTGCTGTTCTCTATGTCACTCCCTAACCCCTTCCCTTCCAATCTGTTCTCACCCCACCCCCTAACCCCTTCCCTTCCAATCTTTTCTCACCCCACCCCCTAACCCCTTCCCGTCCAATCTGTTCTTACCCCCGTCCCCCTAGCCCCTTCCATGTCCACTCCTATCTAACCAATATTCACCATCCTTCAACTGTACAGTCTCTCCCTTTGACCAGTTCACCAGGAGGTCATAACTTCTTGATTTATGAAGCTGATAATTAGACATTTAACAGCTAGAACAGCAACATTGTACATACATACACTTTTATCACCTTCAAAGTGTTTAACTTCAGTAACCTTCACATATATTAATTTTGTAGACTGGGATTTTATTCCCTTGGAATGTTTGTTGTTCTTTTCAGTGCCTGTGCTTTTTATGTGGTTGCCCTCCTGGTCATTTTTCTATTGGTTGGTTGATTGTTCAAATCATTAACCAGCCATTTATTTCCTCAAATTTACAACAACAAAAAAACAATGCTTAAATGCTGCCAGAATAAAATTTAGCAAAGCAGGTATTTCTAATTTTTTGTTGAATGAAAAAATGCACCAACCTGCTCAGTTCATTATTGACGAAAAGACCCTGCAATGAACAACTTCAGCGTTATATCTTTTAAAGAATGTTCATTTTTTCGTCTGCAGTATTTCTTTTTTATTTGAACAAGATTTTAATAACAATATTTTTCCAGTAAAAGAAGGTTTACATTTGGAGTCATTTCGATACACATATAAGATGCAGTTATATTGAAAACAAAACAGTTTTTGTCCGAGTGATAATATAGGAAATGTGTTAATCTGTATATATCTTCTAATACTCCAGTAAAGCTGGGTATGAGAGGGAAAGCTTCTTACTTTCCTAAAGGTCTTTATGTTAAATTCAGTGTTGGTCTTCTCATGTAAAGGTTAGCTGTGTAACAAGCTTGTCAGGTATTTCACAAATTCCAGTCAGATTTCAAGAATTAGAGATTATCTGTACATAGAGTAACTTATACAGGTATCATACAACTCCTAAGAGCAGCTTCATGCTATAGATACAAAGAAATGTCAGCTTGGTGAAATATTAAAGTACAGATTGCAAGTCTTCATATTATAGTGATACAACTGTCACTCAGTTTTCTTTCATATTCAGTATAATTATTGTAATTCTCCTCTGTAATTTTACAGCGAGATATTGCCATAGGAAGTTAATAAAACATTTCTCTTTGGTAAATACTTTAGCAAATGTGTTCAATGATGTTTTTATACGCCCGGCTTGAAAAGCGGGCTGTATTATGGTATCATCTCCGTCTGTCCGGCAGTCCGGCTGTCCGGCGTCCGCTGTCCCTTCCGCTCCATAACTTCTAAAGTTTTGATTCCATCTGCACAATTTTTTCTAAGTATATACCTTATGGGTAGAAGGTGTGTCGCAAACTATTTTTAACATCACTGGTTACATAATATGAGAGTTATATTGGATTATGTAATATTCCCTTCCGCTCCATAACTTCCAATGTTTTGATTCCATCTGCACAATTTTTTCTGAGTATATACCTTATGGGTGGAAGGTGTGTCGCGAACTATTTTTGACATCATATATTGCGTAATATGGCAGCCATATTGGGTTATGTAATATTTACTTTTTCTCTCCATAACTTTAACAAATATGATCCGATGTTTTCAAATCTTTCATGTTACATACCATATTAACAGGCAGTGTGTAAAAAAACTGATTATGTACATTCCCTTTTATTCTTACTTTCATTTTCATGAAAATAACCTTTAAATTATAAAATGGCTTCTACGTTTCCGATTCTCATCAAAAAAGGATTTTTTCAAATTGCAATAATGTTTCTAAATTGATTAAAACTATTCTTAAATCAATATATAACGTTTTAATCAAATGAAAAATACATATAAGGATTAAAGTTTTATCTACAGACCAAGAGATAAGTATCCCAGCTTTGGTCTATTTACCTTGTCAACTTACAGTTAGCTCTCAGTCTCTCTCGAGAGATTTATGGCCTCCATAAAACAGTGGGTGACATTAGCAATGGACCCATAGCCAAATCTATTGTAAATCCATTTGGTCTATGATAAAATTAGAAGTAATAACCTGTAGGTATATGGGGAGATTTAGAATATTGTCAAGATGTCTATGGCCAAATAATGTAGATAAAAAATATTATGAGAAAAATTGTCAAATCTACTTGAATAGGTGTGAGCTGCGAAATTGCCAATTAATTACATTTGTTTAAGTATGATTAGTAAATTATAAACTGCTTTTCTAAAAAATTGAAACATTTTAGTGCAACCTTTATTGACAACAAACAATTTTTAACATCGTGATTTAACAGCAGCGAGAATTGATGACTTGTACCGTGTACAAATCTTGTTAATAATTGTTGATCCAAATAGCCCATTTTAAATTTGATACAGATGGATTTTAATGGTTTTAGTGGCAAGATTTCATTTTGTTGACATAACATCACCTTTTACCAAGCTTCACATAATAAAACTGGCAACGCCGCCATATACATGTAAGTGAAATAATCTTGAGCGCAGCGTAAAACACCAAACAATCAATCAATCAATCATTTACCAAGCTTCAACCTCTTCCCTCTGAATTTTGAAA
Organism: Lepidochitona cinerea; assembly: GCA_963971465.1. Classification (NCBI taxonomy): domain Eukaryota; kingdom Metazoa; phylum Mollusca; class Polyplacophora; order Chitonida; family Tonicellidae; genus Lepidochitona; species Lepidochitona cinerea. The sequence goes on from OZ020551.1 coordinate 8,490,086, forward strand.
ATTAAATTCAAATAAATATGGAAGCATTGGTTTTGGTATGGCTGCAGTTACTGTGCCTTTCCGGGCGTATTTTGGGTTTCCCGAAACTCTTGTTAAAAGTTAGGACTTCCATCTTGATTAGTTTAATTAGGGATCCCCAACTTGGTGGGGATACCTATTGAAATCGTTCTGCTTTTTCCGTATTATTAGATTCAAAGTGTAAACTTTGAATCTATTGTTTTCGTTGTGTTTATTATTATTATTATTATTTTTTTTTTTTCTTGCGTCGATGTTGAGACCTTATTCCTCGAAAACCAGAAATCGCAACTTTATCAAACTACAGATTCGTCGACAAAACTTCCATGGATTAGGCATGCGCATATTTCTATTGTTTCTCTAGGGCTACGTTCGCGGCCATCTTGGCACCGCACTAAACCTTCAAAGGTCTTCTTTTCCAAAACCACCTAATGGATTGACTTTAAATTTAATACATAGGTAGGAATTACTTTAGCGCATCTCGATTGCAACTTTCAAGTTCTTCAGTTGAAAACTCTAGAAGCTCGCTATTGGTCGAAATTTTGACGTCATCATTTAAATTTTCAAAAGTCAATAACTAAAAAACTATTGAACTTAACGTAACAAAACTTTCTACATCTATAGATTGCATCAATCTGACTAATATTCTAAAGTTGTCAAATCCAAATCAAAGTCACGTGACCATGACGTCATTTTAAATTTTTAAAATCTATAAAAATGCTAATTTCGCCAATAATATAGATAGAGAGAAACCGATTTCAAATTCAGAGAGACAATGAAATTTGTTAGTCACAAAATGTCAACGGTTTTTTGATTGGACGAATAGTTTGGCCGCCATATTGGATCGTGTTTCAAATACGTAAAGCTTTATTTCTCCCTAAAAAAAGAAGTATTTGCTCTTATTTGGTAACATTAGATAGTTCAATGCATAATCTATTATGAATGCAAATTTGAAGTTTATTGTATAAAAACCTTAGCAGATATTTGGTATTTAAAATTGATGACGTCATCAATAATAGTGTGAATTTTTCTAAAACTGATTTTTGTCACTTTTACTATATATCATCTCAAAGCCCCTAAAATGATGAAGAAAAACATACCGCCAAATGCTTTCTATCATTTTCATAAGTACTTTTAATCTTTGTTCCAAAATTTAAATTGTTGGACTTAGTCGTTTTCAGGTGTACTATTGGACTTTCTCACATATGCCGAGGAAAAATGACGCATTATAGAGCAAAACCGATAACATATATCAGTGTAAACACATAATATGCATAAATAAAACTAGTTTTAACTATCAACAAACTGAAAACACTGGCTCTATCAGTAATAAACGAACATTTAGAGTTTATGACGTCACACATATTTAAAAGCCTTATAACTTAAAAACCGTTTACCCGAATGAATTCAAACTTAACAGCTAAGATGTACTTGATACAGTTTATCAGTCAACGTCTTCCGTAAATAAAATCTTAAAAATTTAGAGAATGTTTTCTATCAGGTCCGCGCTTTTTCCTTTGATGATTATAGAAAATCCTGTATTCAGAACGCAATAACTTAACAACTGTTTAGCCGATTGAATCAAAATTTCTCAGGTAAGATGTAATAGATACAATTTATCTGTCAACGTTTTCCGTAAATTGAATCTTTAAAATTTAGAAAATGTTTTCTTTCACGTCCGCGCTTTTTCGTTTGGTGATTAACGAAAATCCTGTATTCAAAACGGTATAAATTAAACACTAAATAGCCAATTGAATCGAAATTTCACAGCGATGATGCAGTAGATACAGTTCATCAGCCAACGTCTTCCGTTAATTTAATCTTTAAAATTTAAGGAATTTTTCTTTCACTTCCGCGCTTTTTCTTTTGGCGATTAACGAAAAACATGTACATCTTTCCGGCGCTTTAATTACTTTTCGGAAAAAAAGTCAAGGAGTATGTGAAACTCTTATCTGTTCGGATTCACACTTTGAATCGCAATTGCTTCAGCAATTTCTAGTTATTATTATTATTCTTATTTGTTTTCCACGGTTTTTGTAGGTGATATAACTCAAACAGTTTTCTAGACACGACTCTCATCTTTCACATACATATTCTTAAACAAATTATCTAGGTCCATTTTTTCTGAATTGTCGCTACGCTACGCCGTTTGTCCGCCATTTTGAAAAAGGCGTATTTGCCCAAAAACTTTCTTCTCTGAAACCGTTCATCCGATTTAGCTCAAATTTCACATACACTTAGTAGAAGTCGGGGGACTACTAAGTTGTCCAAATCAAGAATCTCCTCGAAAATTCATAGCAGACTTTTATTCGTCAAAGTTATGATGTTTTTAACTTTTTTAAAAAAAATGCAATATCTAGAAAATCATTTATTGGAACTTAACGATAATTATCATGCTTGTAAACCTATTATAGATCTATTAAATTCCAAAGTTTTATGAACGTGCAACAAGTCACATGACCAGGACGCCATTTTGAATTTTTGAAAACTTTAATGAGTCATATCTCAGATAATTTTTCTAATAAAGCAATCGGCTTTTTAAATTTAGATAGACAATACTTTTCTTCATCTTTGAACTGCCAGGTAATTTTTGATTGGATCAACGGTTTCGCCGCCATATTGAATTTTATTAAAAAATTAAAAACTTGAGTTTTTCCAAATTGCTTTCAGATATCAACTTTAAATTTGACATACCAATAGTGTTGATCAAGGTCTATGCCTTGTGTGAAAATCAACCCGTTTCAATAAAAACTCAATAAAATATGACTGTTTAAAAATATGATGTTAATAAGCTATGTTCAAATATTTATAAGAAAGATCTTCGGCCACACAGACATAAACCCATATCAAGTTAAGGGCAAAAACCTAGGATGTTAATGAAAGATGTGCATTTTATTGATAGAATCTTGGTAAGTAACATGATAAACGGATATTTTCACCATCGAGGATACAAATACGCCCAATATTTTAGGAAAAGAAATAGCACGCAAGGTCTCAATCAATCGCTCATTAGTTTAAGACCATAACAGAACTTAGGCGGAATTATTCCCGTATAGAGATTAAATGTTCCAGAAAACCAAAACTGGCTTAATGACAAATTTCAATGTCATTTGGCGCTCACAAGCAAACTGTAAGTTATTTTAGCGACTAACATCAATTATGGTTTTCACACCGAGGGCGACATTGATTTAGTGACAAGTGCCATAACTGCTATGTTCAAGAAGACAGACCTAATCTTGTACAATTTGATGTGACATTATATAAATAATACATAGTACGTTACCAAAGTGAAAATATCAGACACAGTGCTAGACATGTTTAAGGCAAATTATGATTGAAAAATATAACCAAATAGATATTCAATTTCCCGGTTTTAGGTTTTATTTCAGAGATTTCTGTCTCGATGTGGCGAATAATTACGATATAACGAAAAACAAACTGATAAAAACTTAACAGGGGATCCCGGACCTTGAAGTTGCCCCGCTGCAACTTCATCAGCCTCTAGTTTATAAATTGAAGATGTCAAATGCAGCAGTTAAGAGTATACTTATTAGTTATACTTATTCAGTTCCTCATACCCTAGGATGTTGAGTCAGTTTATCTTCACGATCGGTTGAAATAGTGAAGAAACCGTCCAAAAGACAATTATGACGTCAAATACAAATATATATCTGATTGGTGACGGCAGATATGCATATTTTCCATTATTTTTTCTTTGACACCTTGAAACGTGAAAGGAAGCTGGTTTTATTTAAACATCATGTTTTTCACATACATTTAGTCAATAGTTCAGTTACAAACCATCCTTAGGTATTCAGAAAGAACCTGGCATGTATCCTATAAGAAAAATATTTTAAGCTTCCAGAGAAATATTTCCTGTTATTAGGATGCATTGGATTATGGTATGAGTGTGTTTAAGATAGATAATGTATGGTTAACATGCCTCAGCAAACATCAGCTGATTGTACTAGAACAAGCTGATTCTATTTCAGTACAACAGTAGCATTATGTTAGTATGAGAGTCCTTCGGAGCTGGGTTTGGGGCCATTGTTTTTACCTGAGATTCAGTATATAGAATGGACCACAGGTGGCTTTATCACAGTCTTATTAACTCTCATCAAGTGCTATGGTTTAGATAATATCAAATGATTGAACTGTTACTGTGATATGTGGATACCTGTGGATTGGATTACACCTCCCACTGATATGTGCATTAATAACATAGTTTTGAGAAAAGAACTTGGTGAACGTCTTAAGACATGTTATAAACAAAATGATTGAGATTATGTCTGTTTTGAATTCACAATGGCTGTGATTTGAAGAAAGTGAGTGGGCGATTCTGAATAAATCTGCCGTTTCTCAGAAAATAGCATTATGAAGGTGGCAGGTAGGTAGAGACAGCTAATTTTATTAGTTTGAACAATTTAAATATTTGATTCATTTGTTTTTGACTCTTGAAATTGTAGAATATGTGAATTCTTTGTTTTATCTCTTAAGATAAATTATTTATTGAGAAAAAAATAGTATGTGACAAAGTTCTTAAGTTACAATTTTTACATGGAAGCTTCTAGATACCCAAGGTACATGTATGTGGAAGAGTTGCCAGGTACTCACCGATGGTCGAGGGTTTCCTCCGGGCAATGAGCCAAGGTTTCCACCTCCACTAAACCTGGCAACGCTACCATGTAAGTGAAATAATCTTGAGTGTGGCGTAAAACAATAATTAATCAATATTTTTCAAGGCTAGGACAAATACATGTATGTGCCAGACACCAAATATCTAGTGGTTTACCCATGAAAGGGCGTCAAATAACATATTTATCACCATGCAGAGCAGCTTGTTTACTTAAACTTTAGCATCATCAGGACTCTGTTCTTTATACGAGTTCACTAAACGAGTTCCTCGTCAGCATTTATGCTTACGAACCAATGTTCAAAATTAACGTCCCGACAGGATTTTGTCTCGACCAAAGAATTCTGTGACATATTAAGGCTTTCACTCTGTTGTAATATCAGCACTTGAAAGCTTTACTCCGGAGTAATACAGAACTAAATATCTACACGGAAAACATTTGGATACAGACTCACATTCTGGGCACTTTGACTAGTCAAATGCCCAGAAATTTCTCTGACTAGTGATAAGTGAAATAATTCATCAATTATAAACCTGTCTGCCTTTCAAGATTTTCTTGTAGTAGTTAGTATTTAACCTAATTTGAGACTGGACAATGATTTATAGGGGAACTGTTACAGTCATTGGTGTGAATATGATCTTCGTGTCAATTTTATGATATTTGTAATATATTAATTTTGTGTCAAACCAACATTAGCCCATTTATTGCCTGTATTTGTATGACCAGGCTAATCTATATAGTCACGGGGAATTATTACCATTTAACATACAAAATACCTCAATTACATGTAGCCCACCATTTAAGTCTAAACAAACCAATTTTCACATACGCATAAGCTGCCAAAATTTGTTTCCTTTCCATGAATTTCAATTTAACCAATACAAGTTACCTGATCTGCCTCGAGAGACATACAGCAAACAATTTCTTAATTCTGTTTTGTTTTGACGGTGTTTAATACATGTATATTTCAGACATTTATAGGATCTTAACTATTTTGCTACTTAAAGGCTTCTTATGATTTTTTAGCCTGGTCTACATGGCTGTCAATCATTGACCATCCCCCCATTGTATTCTTTGTTTTTACTTCCTGTTTTTCTATCAGACTAGGCGTTAGCAAATAGTGTACATCTAATTCTAGTTAAGAAAACACATGTAACCTACTGATGTTAATTAAAAGTTCATTATGGTATTTCTTATTCTCCAGAACATTCCTACTCTAAAAGTCTATATTTAATTTGCAGCATCATTTGCAAACTTTTCCTCGTTTAGCTTATTAATTGTCTTAAAGTATATTTCACTATCAGGTAACATCGGTTATAGTTGCCTGTTATAAAGAGATTAAATACTTTAAAACGTGATGCCAAAAACTTCCAGCCCACAAATCAATCAAATCCAACTCACAACCACTTGACAATGTAGCATCTTGGATTGTTACCATTTTGATTTGTCCCATGATATATTCCTAGCTACTCCTCATGTATATTGTGCAGAGAAACTCTCTAATGCACTGTTTTTTTGTTTTTTTTTTAATTTATTTTCTTCACAAGGCAGTGTGTTTCTATGCGGTTTTATTAATTCATTTTAACACTTACATGTATGGTAAAAAAACTAGAATATAGTTTGTGTTAAGTGTGGCTGTTATGCTTTTCCTGTTTGTTGATGCAATTTCCACACTAATTCTGCTATCAACTGTTGTTTATTTTGAGAATATAACAATAAATAGTGTTTCCAGAGGCATTTATCTGACACTTTTAAATGTATCTTGTTTAGTTATGCCTTTTATTTCTGAGCCCTATTTACATAGGTGTATCTTGAAGTATACAATAGAGGTAGACTAGTGAGCCTTTGGAACAGGTTGGTGTGTTGATACTGAAACACTCTCATGTTTACCTAGCTCTAAGCTATTTGTTTCCATTGAACATTGGGGGGCATGTGCTAACCGCATTCTTAAGCAAAATGTCATGAGGCAAAATTACTACCAGTAAATTCATTAGACAAACAAAAATAAAATTCAATCCCTAAAACTACAAACCCTATGTGAATTTGAGCTATAAAAAGTGTAAATCTGTACTAAAGGCTTTGTGAAACCCAATAACTAATGTAATAAAGGATCTGTTTGGGAAATCAACGAAAAGGTTTAAACACAAACTTCTACAGTCATCGGGTTCCTCAGTGGTCCAGTGTGTTAGAGTGATCATCCTTCAGTCCTACAGGGACCTTCCTTCGATGCGGCACAGGTTCGAATCACACTCAGACTAAATAAAAAGAGAAAATTTTCTGATTGGATTTTCACTCGGTCAGCGTATGTGGAAGAGTTGTCCGGTTTCCTCCCCGCACTAAACCTGGCAACGCCGCCATATAAGAAATAATTGTGAGTGTGGCGTAAAACACCAATCAATCAATCAATTAATCTACAGTCACCAAGCAGACATTCCGAACCAAATTAATAAAACACTTGAAACATAAACAGTTCAGTCATAAAATAATTTAACAGGCTTCTTTGTTATTACTGAGTGTAGGGACTGAAATTACAACAGTCAGTTTATTGTGTAACTAAAAGTTTGACAGCTTCTTCCTTTATCTCAGTGGAGGGGCAGAAATTACAATGGTCAGTTTATTGTGTAAATAAAAGTTTGACAGCTTCTTCCTTTTCCTCAGTGGAGGGGGCGGAAATTGCAACGGTCAGCTTATTGCGTAAACCGAAGTTCGGGGTTTCGCCGGCATATAAGTGAAATAATCTTGAATGCGACGTTAAACATCAATCAATCAATGTATCACTAATGCTTGCTTTTTAATGATACTTTGGATTGTGATTAATGTCAATTCCCCTTCAGGAATCCAAAAGGTTAGTGTGGCTTGTGGTATGCATACAAAATTTCATAAATTCTGATTGCCAAGAGGTGTCAGTTACCACCGGAAGGTCACGGTTTCCTCCGGGCATAGAGCCCAATTTCCTCCCACAATAAACCTGGCAATGCCGCCATATACAAATGTAAGTGAAATAATCTTGAGAGCGGCGTAAAACACCAAACAATCAATCAATGAATCAAGACAATGTGGGTGTTCAAAAGTGAAAAAGTAAAGGGTATTTGATGAAATAAAAACAATCAGTAAAGCCAGTAACATGATAAATAGAAGCCTGTTAACAATGGACAGAATTCAAACATCTAGGATATTTTTTTGTTGCCTATAAAAAAACTATCCTCACATACAGCTTCAAAATAGCGTCAACTGTGTTGATAAAATGGGAAACAAGTAGCTAATTCTATTTCATTTCAAATTGACTCCTATGTACATGTAGCAAACGTACTAGAATCCATTTAGATTGCCTGGGAATATGAGGAGAAGCCTTGGTTATTTTGATGATGTTAAATTACATGACAAGTTCAATTTGTGTTTTATTTATTTGTTACTGTGGTGCATTATAATGTTAGCCCAAAGATGATGGAGGCCATCTCTTAGCCACATGTTGATACAGCTCTATCTTCTGACGTAACACTGTATGCTCTCCAGCTGATCTGATTCATTCTCTACACACTGACTCAAACTCTCCACAAACATTACTATCTCTGGGCATTGATCATTACTATTACAGTTCACTTGTGATTCATTCATCTTGATAACACCTTGATAACACATCTTTTATATCAAACCAGTCTAAAAAATTTGAACATTTTCTAAATGCATTGTCATATTATCAATGTGGGGTACTATTTAAAATTGTCCCCTCCTCCAGGTACTGACATAGACAATGATCAATTTCTTCACCAACAATCTTAAAGTGTGAAAAAACAAATATCTGAGAATGAAAAACATGTATATCAATCATTCTCTTCAGCATTATTTGAAAAGACACCTTTTTAAATGAATATTGGTTAAAGTGGCATGAGCTGCCGAAATTCACACTTTTTTCCTTAATTCTGATCGTCGCGACCAAGAGCAGGATCTAATTAGTTAAAGAAATGAACAATTATTATTGATATTAATTGCTTTCTATTTGATTTCAGGTGTATCTGTCCACTCTCCTGGGGGTAAGTCAGTTCTGTTATACCACAGTACATACAAACCACTTAACTGTTCAACTCAGTTCTGTTATACCACAGTACATACAAACCACTTAACTGTTCATTCCTGGGGGTAAGTCAGTTCTGTTATACCACAGTACATACAAACCACTTAACTGTTCATTCCTGGGGGTAAGTCAGTTCTGTTATACCACAGTACATACAAACCACTTAACTGTTCATTCCTGGGGGTAAGTCAGTTCTGTTATACCACATTACATACAAACCACTTACATGTTCATCTGAAAGAGTCTTCTCCCTTGATACCCTTGCAGCTTAGCTCTGCTTTGACATTCACCTTTGTTTCACCCTATATCATTATATTTATGAACACTAAAACCGACAGGCACAGGGAAAATCTTCTTGTCTTAAAAAAAAACTTTGGAGACAAGTTTCTAATTGGGTTAAAAAGAGGTATATCATTTAGACCTTTATACCCCATCATAAATTGTTGTAATAAACAAAACTTATGGTATTTCATTAGGTTGACAACTGACAGGAGCTTAGCCTTGGTCAGTAGAATTTTCTGGAATCCTTTTGTAATACATTGACAATGGTAACGCATCTTAACTAACTCACCCTATATCATTGTTAGTCGAAATTTTAAAATATGTAGATCCTTCAACATGTATAGCAAGGAACTTACTTCATTGTAAGTTTAATAGCAAATAGTTTCCTTTCTTGTGGCGCAACATTTGAATAAACCTGAAAATGTTGATACATATTTTATTTTATGTTTATATGACATGTCATGGTTATTTTCTCTCAAAATAAATTAGAAGCACCTCTACATGAGGGATGTTATATTCAAAACTGTGAATATAGTTTTGAATTGCCATTCACTTATGATGATAAATAAGTAATATCTCCTAATCAAAAAGAGCACAGAGCTCAGGTTTTTATACTGAGAATTTGGGTTTAAAAACTCCGAACAAGTGTCAAGGCTATATACTTACAAATGTATATGTAAGCATATATTCCTTTCAGTGTAAAAAGTTTGTGTGTACTTTAATATACCTGATGGTAAAAAGGCTGCCAGCAGTGTTATTTGTGTGTAATCAGTACTCATTAGCTCGTCCAGTTTCCTTTCTCTTATTATAATTAGTCAAAATGACAGCTCTAACGTTGTTTTCTTTTCATCTTAGAGGTGTTAAATCTGTTTGCTGAGATGGTGGTATTTTGGGGGGGAGGGGTTGTTTCATTGGCAAATGTGTGTTCTCTTATCTCTCCATGGCCTTGACTCTGATTGTGTTGGTACATGTCTAACCTCGTCCCTTAAAGTTATGCTCCAGTTATAACCTGGAATTATGACACCAAGTAGCTTCTTACTTAACTTACTGTGGCCTTGTAACAGTTTCTTAGTAGTACAGCAATTAGGAATGAAATATTTCCAAAAATACCTTTGACTTTCTGTAACATGTTTGTTTAACACTTTAAGAATAAGTTATAGGTTGATAATATTGGCAAGTGTTGATATGGAAACTAGTTCTTTATGTCAGTTATGTTTCTTTTAGGTTACCTTTACCGTAATAAGTATGTATTTTGCGCGGCGTAAAACACCAAACAATCAATCAATCAATCAAATTTTTTGGACTGAGTGGGAATCGAACCCGCGACCCATTGGTGGAAGGCTGTTGGGATTGAGCGTCCAACGCTCTACCTACTGAGCCACGGAGGCCCCCGCCTCGTGAATAGAATGGTGTGTGCAAACCATTTTTGTTATTACCTCTTGCATACAATTGCGATTTTATAGCGTACATGTATCTCCTCTTACAAGTGCAGCATAACTTAAAACAAATTTGGATTTGATCTGAACAGCGTTCCCAAATCTGGATACTGTGAGTAGAAATATCCACAACATCAAGTTAAAGGCCCACTTGCCAACGTAAGCTGTCGAACATTTGTTAAGAAAACCAATTTACATGAGCTTACTACGGTTAAAACGACTAAAATTAAACATACGACTGTCACATACATTTATAAAATATGTCCAGTTAGGTTTAGAATGTAGAAATGGGGGTGAAAAAAAAAAAAGAAGAATCGAAGCCTGAGTACAACAACAATGATCAGTGTCGGTTAACTTAGTGGTTTAATTACCCTCATTTCAGGCCTTTTTGTCTGTGGTTCACACTCAAAAAATTATTTCCAGGCTTTTTGAGTCACTCTTTTGTCAGTCTGTATTTCTCAGATAAAGTAAGTCAAATTATATAAGTAAGTCAAATATACACACACACGACTCAAACATTAGGGTGCATGTTCAGGTTCGGGGTTTGTTTACATTGCCGGTATTTGATCAATCTAATTTTCAATTTCAAATTAAAAGTACTAAATGATGCCAAAACTTTCTACTTTTGGTGTCTGGGAAAAATACAGAAAACCACCCACTGTTTTTTATGTAAACAGTATTCTGGATTTTCGCGGCAAGTTAGCTTTTAAAAAAAGCATTTTAGGATAATAAATATGAAATAATGTTATATACATATACAATGTTTTCAGCGTAAGAATCTGGTTTCTCGCCTATTTTTGATCAGCACAGACTATTTTCAACCATATGGATGTAGATAGGACTAGGTGCAATCATCTGGTCAGGTTCTGGACCACATGGTAATTTCTCTTACGCTATCGACAACCGAAAACAAAAGCCAGAAGTATAACATGGAGAGAAGCAAAGAAGCAGCTGATAGAATGTTATGTTCAGGAAATCCATAGCAGTATCAGTTCACAAATGAAATACCCACTGGCCATATTGACCTTTGCCTTCCTAAAAGCTTCAGGAAGAATTTATCATTTGGCACAATAGCTCTGACAATGCAAGGTACAATGGGGTTTGTTATCTGTTCAACCTTTAACTCCCCTCTTCTCCCCCAAATCCCACTTATCCTGCTGACCAATGCTGACATTGGGCCTTTCACTAATGGTTTATCCATTTGCAAGCCAAATAATTTTGCCAACAGAGGGAAAGACTGAATCGATTCCGTACATTGGAATGTTGGGTACCAAGCGGTACCTGTGTTGGTTTCAATATATGTCATACTATATATAAGAGTATCATCATGGGTTACGAATTTTCATTACTGCAGTTTAAAACAACAGGCTACAGAAACTGGTCGTTACAGTGCTTCATATTATTCAAATAATTACAGTTGATTGAAAAAAACTGTTGTTGACTGATCACCTTTACTGGTTCTTTACCCTTCAATACCACTGATGGATAGTGTCGAGAACAATTGAAATTATTTTGAGTTTGTTTTTCCACTCACCTTGTCTGGCACGGTACCTGCCAAAGGTTAAGGGTTTCCTCTGGACAAACGGCATAAAACATCAATCTGTGCCTTCAAAAACCTAGCCAGTCAAACTTTTCTTTACCCTTTTATACAATATGTTCATTTTTGGTGGAAACGTCCAAAACCGGCCAAGGTTGTTCAACTAAGGATACAACCATCATTTGGGACCATTTTGAAATCATGCCCGGCATTGGAAATATCCTTTTCCTGGCTTCCGCTGCAATTGTTTGGAAAGGGAAAGTTTTGGAATTAAAACGTTACAAACTGTTTATCCTTTAGGTTTGAACTTGGACTTCAAAGTAAAATGGTTTGACCTTTTACCCAAACGCAAGTCATTGCATAATAAAAAACAAGGGTTTGAAAGATCTTGTAGTCTGGGCTTAACTCCCTTGCCTGTCTTCTAACCAGAACCAAAATGTTCACTATCTTTTCCCATGATCCTATTGGGTTAAATCTCAGTTTACCGATATTCTTGCCATAGCTGAAGATGCGTAAACATTGTCAATATATCACAAAGTGTTCCAGAAAATACCTCTGACTAAAGCAAAACTCCTGTCTGCCATCAACCTAATGACATATCATGGGTTTTAGTTTATTACAATGTATGATTAGGTACATGTACATGTACAAATATATAAAGGTCTAGCACAATTAGAAACTTGTCTCCATGTTTATTTTAAACAAGAAGAATTTTCATGTGCCTGTGTGTTTTAGTGCTCATAGATAAAACCATCATTATCGGTGATTGATTCAAAGATAATAACAAAATTTAGTGAAGTCAAATGAACTATAGTTATGGGTGTCCTGAGCTCTGCTGTTCTGTACTATAACATCTGCTAATATAGTGTTTTGGAAGTGGCCCTTATTGTTGGGTTCATTTTTTTCCCTTTATCCTTTAAGTCCTTGAAAGAAAAATAATAAAGAGGATGACCTTCCTGTCATTTGTATTACTTTTGACCCTATTGACAAGAAATCTTTGATTATTTCAATTCTGATGTTCATTTTTAAAAGCTGCATTGTTTTATTCAGTTTGAATAAACTTTTCCCTGGGCCCGGTTGCACAAAGGTGTATTGAGCTTGAGTCTGACGTAACTATGCAACGTCACAATCAAATTCCTTTGTGACACGACGCATTTTAGCCTGGCTTAAGCTTAATACACCTTTGTGCAACCGGCCGCTGAATCCTGATCATGGTTCTGTTGTGAGTAGAGAGTTGTAAAATTCTGACCAGTTGACCTGCTCATTTACCATCTGCTCATAACTCTTCATCTCTGACATATACATATCTGACTGTCATGTCCACTGCTCATCTTCACATGGCTGAAATACCTAAGCCTCTAGATTACTACTGGCAAAAGTTAACAAGAGGTTACACAAAGATTGCAAAGATTTCTTTTGAAAAATATTTCTTTCTATTTTAGCCTGTGTTTGCCAGTCTGTCAGATCAATAACTTTCACAGAGCCCATCATAAGGATAAATGGGATTTTTTTTCAGGATCCCACTATATTCAATACAACCAAATGACCTCATTCCTAGTGTAATATTCTTTGAGGGAATAAGCCATATCCCAATACTGCTAGTCCTTGGTTAAACATGTGTACATGTACTTTATTTGAGTAAGAAATGTTTCCTTCAGTGTGACAAACAACATGTGAAACTTACAAACAATACCAAATGCTTTGCAGGAGTTGACTTCCTAATTGTGCAAATGAATGAGGCATCCAGGGCCGACATGTATTTAAGCATCCTTAAAACTATCAATGACTTATGTTTAAAAAATCTGTAATTTAGTGTTGCACTCTGCCAACTGATATGTACATATAGGTGGCTTTGTGTTTAGCAGTTGTTTAGGGTTTTTGTGTGTGCCTTCAGAAATGGCAAATGGTATTAATATCTGCAATCCAAAATAAATTGAGTTGACAGAAAAACTTAACTAAAAAGGTGTGTTTCAGCCATCCTTAGATGATCCCTAATACCCCCCCCCCCCCTCTCTCTCTCTCTCTCTCCCATGAATGTGGCTAAACACAGGAAATCTATTTTGGTGGAGACTGCTGTTGGGGAAAGTTTTATTTTGTCAACAGCATCCATTCTCTGATACTATCAAAGAGGTTTGTGTCTTGTGAAGAAGAACTTGAACAGAAAGTACTTCTTGGAATGTTATTTACTTTTGGAGTGGTTTGTTTTAGAGCACAGAAGTTTGTTTGTTGTGGCTGTCCATGGTTTCTAATGAAGGGGAGTCAGTGATAATGACTGGATTTCTGTTAGCTTCGTTTATAGAACCGCAGACTCAATATCAACTCCCTGAAATGAAATAAACAAACTTATTCTCTTAAAAATGAAATGCGCTGCCTTTTCAGAGGAATTCTGGTTGTCAAGAGTGGGAGCATTTGAAAAACTAAATAGGATTAAAGTTGAAATTAAAAAATATTGGTTAAGTTTTGTTATTTGCACTTACTAATTTTGTATAAATAATATACAAAATTCTAATAATCGAGATTCATGTCAAACTATGTTTGGTACTTCTGAACACATATCCAATTTACATTACTGATATTGATATTGGTCTATAGATTGATTGATTGATTGTTTGGTGTTTTACGCCGCGCTCAAGATTATGGGTCTATAGAAAGCTTCTAATTCACACTTTGACTCAAAATGTTAACCAAAGAAGATCTGTTTACGCTCTATGTATTTACTATTTTCATATCATGAGCAACTCTTTATTAAAATAAGGAAAAATTGTGTTGGCTGCAGAAGGTTGCTTAGTATATTTTTTATTATATAAGTAAATTAGATACCATGTTATGTTTTACAACTATAAAATAATCCAACATATAAACTGTTTTAGACTTGCATCATTAATGTACTTATACTACATCACTAAGTGGTTTGTATAAAGGATGGAAATAAAAACTAACAAACTTCAGTGGCATTACGTCCAAATACATGTGTTTTTTCTCGACCACCCAGAAACTGCAAACTTAGCAAAATAACTATGCTCTTTCCTTGTTACAATGTGTATAAATGTAATGCAAATGAATACCACCAACTGAGAGTGTGTTAATTTGAGGTCTTTTCTTATGAAAATGTACCTGATGTAACCTATATTTATATCAAGTGTTGAAAACAACTTTGACATCCTGACAGCATTACTGTTAATTTGGTTGATCTCAAACAAACACAGGCAATATTGGAAATCTCACTGTCTTATACCTGGTACCTTTCAATTTCATCACAGGCACATTGTATTAGATAATAGGAACCAATAGAGACTTTGCAATGTAGGTTTGTCCCCGTCCGTCCGTCCGTCAGTAAGATATATGCTGGTATTTATATTTCAGTCTGCTATGATGACTTACAGATCAAGTTTACATTTCATTCCTCGCCGCTTATTTTTACGGAAATCCTGTTTCTAATATTGTGTTCAATTTTTTTGTGTGACTCAACCATGAAGAGTTATGTATCAAGTGTACGTTTCTCTCGTCTTTGCTTTATAGAAATTGCAGTTTTTTTTATTTATTGTTGTTAAAATAACAAAAATAGCAATTGAGGCTGAAACCTGTGTGGGTGAAGGATGTATGCAATTAACTGTGGTGCATGTGATGCTAATTCCCTAGACAAATCTCTTAATATTAACTTCCGAAAAATAGTGAACAACCATTTCTTGATTTTGTTGCAGCAAAACTTATTATGACCTTTTACAGCTCACACCACATTTAATACTAATGTCTTTGATGAACTAAACTAGTGCATAGTACATATTGAAAGGCATGTTGATTCCTATGTTCAGACATGGAAGAATTATGACATGCTAGCATTGACGTTAATTATTAGCCACATATGTCTTATTGGGGGATGTGTTAGTTTACTCAGTTAAACCTATCTGCCAATTTCCATTCATCCTCAGGGTCATTCCATGCTGACCCCTGGGCTTAACACCCCAGAGGTCAGAATCAACTAACCACAAAGGTGATAAATATGCAAGATGAACTAGACTACTGATTTACTTTTGAACTTTCCTTGGAACCAGGTGATAGAGCTGGTCGATGAGTGTTTGTAAACTTGAACACTTCAACAGCTGTCTGACCACCTAGAAAATAACAAACTCTGAAATATTACTTTCCCCATATCCTATTGAACTTGTAAACATACATAGAGTCTATCTGTATTGATCTTTTCTTCCAAATTTTTAAGAACTAACTTAAACTAAGGTCAAAGGTTCCACGTTGCAAACTTCCCATGTTTCACTGCAGGTTTAGGATTCAACTAGTCAGAAATCGGCCAAGTAATATAAATGGAAAAGCTAAAGTAAAATATGTTTTTCCATATTACTTTCTCTTTCCCACAAGGCTAGATTGAAGACCAAACACAGAGGATGTGTGCAAATTACCAGAATGTATATTCACGTTTTTGTTCTCTCCTGCTAATTCTCAAAAGTTGTATCAACATCATTATATTAACTTTCACGGCTATTATGTGGGAATGTTTAATCTTTCCGTGACAATGACCACAAGGCTGTCTCATACATGTAACTTCATTGATTGGCATATAGAAGTTGAGATAATAGAAACTTGAAACATTATTGATTTTAAATGTGATATTTCGATACTGATCATTAAAGTGGCATGAGTATTTGCCAAATTGTTGATATTTTCTGGTTAAAACAGAACATGGAAATTATCTGCTATTTTTCTCAAAAGTATGGTTTTGATCTAACTTAGGCTTAGAGTGTATGAACATTCCTCCAGTTAAAATCCAAATAAATCTGATCATATTTAAGTACATGTATGAGAATGATGTGGATTCTGAGCGAAGCTTAGTGTAAACTGCAGCTTCTGACCCAGTGGACTGAAAGCTGCCTGGTGGGTTGATGAAAGACCCTGTCACTGTGGTCACCCTTTACTTATCTTATTATCTGGTCAGCCTCTTTAACTCCACATGTTCTTCATCACAACTGACCAGTTTCTCTCAAATAAGCTTTTGAACTCTAATCTTGTAGATTTGCTATTATCTCCCAACAACAGCATGGCTTCTTTTCACTTGTGTTTATCATTGATCCAATAGAAGAGCTTTAAGACTTGTTGAGGTTTGATTATTGGGATATTTTCCCTGCCAACACCAAGACGCCCAGAAATTATCTTTTTTGATCAAAATATGTATATATCATAACAGGGTAAATGAGTTAGTTCTCTGGCATAGTTTTGGGGTAACAATACCTTAAATAAAACTTTGATTTACACTGTATTTGCCAATCTGTAACGTTAACATGTCACTGGCTTTACCAAACTGTCAGTGGAACATAATTGGAATGGTAGATATTGATAGAGCAAATCAAAGAGCTATTCGAAAGAAGATTCATAGGTTTTAGATAGCTACAATTGTACTTGACCAACTGATGTCGTTTGATGCACAAGAAATGAGCACCATAGATATATCTACTCAGTCCAAACTTGTTGTTTGACCTTCAGCCTAGTCATATTGACCTTTAAAACTCCTACTGCAGGTTTTAAAAAAAGCAAGCTGTGTCAGAAAGAGTTGGTAATGTAATTAAATGAGAAGGAAGTGTTTATGGTAGAAGCAACTGGTTAGCCCACTCAAACTCTCTCTGGAATCTTCCTTCTACAAGTTTTATCTGCTAACAGAGTGCTGATAGAACTTACTACTTATCACTGCTTCTTCACTCATTAAGTTTCCAGTGGTCTGCCATAGTAAAACCATCCCTTATTATAAATGTGTGCCAGGGGGAAGATGAAATAGATTTCAAGTGTGAACAATAAAACCTTAAATGAATATGTACAAAAAGACAGTTGGTCTCTTTTTGCTGAGACTCTTTTTTTCACGATATGCACTTGTGTATTTCAACATTGCAAGGTAAACAACTTTTGTCAGCTGCTATCCAAGTGTTTTTGTCAATAAGACTGAAAATTACCAAAGTTCTTGACTCTGTCAAAAGTATCTCTCCATAGATTTTATTTTATACATTCATAACCAAATTAAGTTGTTAGACTGATAATCCCTCAGTCCGATAGAGGCCTTCCATCAATGCTTCTCGAGTTCAGACCATATAAAATTGAAAATTTTTCACTTGATTGCCATATGTGGAAGAGTTTCCAGGTACTTCACAAAGGTTGGGGTTCTACTCTGGACAAAGGGCCCTGTTTCCTCCCCCACTAAACCTGGCAGCGTCACCATATAAATGAAATAATCATAACCAACTATTTGGGAAATTGAGTGTGTTGTTCAGGGATCAAGCCATTGATAAAAAAAAAACTACTCAATAGTTCAGCGGAAAGCTATGTGGCATTAAACACCAATCAATTCAAGGAATCAAGCAGCTTATTTGAAGTTTCTGGAAGTTTCCTGATGGCAGACAAAATGAACAGTTAGGCTTGTGCTTCTTCTGCTTTTTATTGGATAGAGTTATGTCATTATTTTATCCCAGCTGAAGCTTTTAACTGATGCCTCTTTCACTTCATGTTTAAAGGAAGTGTTTTGTTTGGCTTTTTTAACCTTTTAACTGAATTGAATGCTTTATGCAAACGTTTCATGTAATATATGTCAAATGTAAGAAGAAAGCTCCCAATAGGTTTGGAGCTGGCGTGTGCCGGTTCTATTTATAGCGCCTGATTAATGTAGTGCACATGGCTGCAGTGAAAGGGTATGTCAGAGGAGGGGCAAGTCAAACAGGGGAGAGAATCAGGGTACTTGACTAGACAAGTAGAGAAGAACTTTCCCCACATTCCCCCTGCCTGTAGTTGAGCTGTGTACATCATAGCTCCTCTCTATCTAGTTGGCAGACTCTCATCTCAAACATCAGCTGTTCATGATAGTCAAGGTTAGGGGAATACATGTATATAGAATCATGATCAGTTTGTTAAATGGACAGGATTTATTAAATCATATGTGTGTCACCCTGGATCAATCAGCTAAAAACATTTTTATACAAGATGGCTGTGTTTGCCTGTGAAAATAATTCTTCAGTTAATCAACAACATGGCTGCATAAACATTGACTTTTACGTTATTTACTTTATGCTGTGTTGAAAGTAAAAGTGCAAGCTTTGTTCTGTGTAAATTCAAAAGTTGATGAACATGGCTTGTTTAGTGCAGAACACATCCTCTGTTGGTAAGTAAAACCTATTTCATCAATAAAAGTAATTGGTTTCCATTTCCAAACAAACTGGTGTGATTTGATGTTGGTGAAGATGGTTTCATTGATTATTACCCAAAATGTAAAAGTTTGATTAAAGCTATAAACTATGACATTTTGTCACAGTTGTATAATGTTGAATAATGAATTGATTGATAGAATAAATTGAGATGTTGATTTACATGGCCAGCAACAATGTACACCAATCATCCTAGTGTTAACATCCAGTTAACTGTTCATCTACACTTATTCAGGGTTGGTCTTCCCCACTAATCCTGCTCTGTAGTGAACTGACCACTGTAACTAGTAATAAACTGACATCATGGGACTTAGCTTCATAAATATTTGTTTTCTGTTATTATTTATAAATATAATTTCGATTAAAATTTCTTGGTACCGGTATAACATAAAAAAATTATTGTTCATGATAGATATACCAAATTTTTACAGAAAAATGTTTGTGTTGTGAAATGTAATAACAAGAAAAGGATTTGCAAATAGCAAGCATTTTTTACTACAAAGCAAAAACCTCTGCTTGGATATGCATTCAGTGCTACGTTAATCATTTAATATTACAGTGATGTCTTTCAATTTAAACATGATTTGGTTACGCTTCAACGGTAAAAGTTTTATCATGTAGATATCATAATGAATGCAGGCTATTCCAACAGATTGGTAAAAGCCTCTATCATTCCTGATATTTAATGGTGTCTGAAGCAGCCCTAAGAAAGGATTTCAAAGCAGATGGATATGTTTTGTTTTAGGAAGGCATCTAGTACAAACTGCTTTCCTGTTATCTAAATCTTATGGCTGTGAGAATGACTGGTGTCCAGTAGGTTTATAACACACACTGTGAGCCCCCACCAAGTTTATTCATACTAACATACACAGTTTATCATTTCTACTATGGTATGTGAGATGAAGAATCTAGTAAAGCTTCCACTATGCCATGAGTAAGCTATATATTCTAGAAGCTCCACTGGTATCATATAGGCTCCAATCAATGGTTAACCATACCAACTACTAGATCCATTATAGATGTGCACTCCTACTCATCATTGTTAATGTCTTCTTTGTCAATAGTTGAGAAAAGAAACTGATCACTCATCTGTTTAATATAAGAAATACTAGTCTAGGAGTTGTGGATGGTAGATAACAGAGAGGGGAAGGAGATGTACACTTTGTATGACAACCATTAGAGTCATGATTTATTCAAATCAATTCCTTAGTATAATTCAACTTTATTTCTAGGAAATCAAGATAGGGAGGTCAGTTTTCTTGGCTTCGGCCTGGATTCTACTTAGTTACATTTTGTTTGGGATGCCTATCACATATTTTATATATGTTTATGAGAGACTGTGGATTTTGTTTCAGTTGTCAGATATGGCACTGTGTTGATTTAGTATGACCCGCTTCACATAATGACTGAATGCAATGGGGTTTGTTATCTGGCTTAATGGCTTTATCATTTTAAACTAGCATAGACTTCTCTGGCAGGATGCGTTTTGGTGATGTAATTCATTTCCGCTCACTTGTCTCTTCATGTGTCAAAACATGCCGTTTTTAACTAGCAGATTTTGTAAAAATAGAAGAAAAATTTCTGTAAGACAATTTTTGGATTTGGTAATGTTATGTATAGAAGAAGTAATGAATGTGAATACATAAGCACATGTGAGATGTTTGAAGTAAACAAGAGAAATGTAAGGATTTGCCAGCTGTTGGTATGATGAAGGTAATCTCAGATAAACTGGGTCAGTGCCCCCCTTTCCACAGACCTGAACACTGGGTGGCATCTTCAACTGATATAAATGTATGGCATAAACATTCTTATGAGATTTCAAGTTGCTGAATTTGAAAGAGTCTCTGTCAATATTTACAGAAAAATACTTTTTATATAATTTGTATTTTTCTGTTGCATTCCTAATCACAGCATTTTGTGAGATCTTTGCATCCTCTGTAGGGGTCCCTAATGTTTTCTTCTGCTATCTCCTTGTTTTAAAAGGCACTGATCATGGTGCACTTTGATGGCACTTCATCTCTCTGGCAACATAACTTGATATCTCTTATGCTCAAACAAATATTGACTTGCACATAGATATGCATTTTGTATATACTTTTCCCAGCGTTGATTTAATAAAACCTGACGAAACTAGAAAAACACCTTGATTCATGGATTATGTGGATTTTAGCTGTAATCTAGAAACTAAATAGGCCTACTCCTCCTGTATGGGAATGTATTAAAATGGTTAAACTAGGTTTTATATATATCAAGTCTTTAATTCCTCATTATATCCTATCTTTGTGGCGTCCCAATAGAAGTGGAATAACCTCGAGTGTGCCATTATACACCAATAGATGCAAAAGTTGGTGGATCAAGAAGATACACCAATCTTCTGTATGTACAATACATGGTTGTAATAAATGTCGGAAATAATAAATATTATTATGAACTATTTAGGAATCTGAACAGCGACAAGTATGCCAATCTGTCATCATGACATATTTCATTAGTTTTCCAAGAATGATGATAGAAGATAAAACTGTACTGGTCACAGGTCACATTCTTGTACTCAGTTCTCATATAAAGCCTCACCAATTGTGTTTATGTAGAGTATAATTATAATGTGCACTAAGTTGGCCATGAAGCAGCCGTTCCTACCCTCTGTATGTGATGACAATGTGCTGGATAAACACTTAAGGTGCCTGCCTTACAGCTGTATCTTTTCATAGCATGTTTGTAGGCGGATTATTTAATGCTGATACAATGTAACATCTCCCTGGAGGTATCGACACTGCAGGTTAAGTGCCTATGGAATTTGAAAATTCCTATACCTAATGTTAGAAGGTGCATCCAGGTTACTGACTTGTGCCTCCTTTATGAAAGATCTCAAATTGTTATAGGGGAATTTCCTTTAGATATAAACAGTAGTTTAAATGTGGCATGTTGGCACCTGATCACTCTCCAGTGTGAGATAAAACACCCACTCTCGTCTTACCCTATGTCAGTCAGATTCATCCTTATAACATGTCTGTATTATGAAACTTCAAAAGGTTTCCCATCTTTGATCTGAGATTCTAATTTGGGAAATTTTATTAAACTGAAAACTTATAGCCTTTCCAAGTGAAACAAAAACAGATATGATTCTTTATGGTATTGATGACTTTAAAGGAGTTGTTTGTGTTCAGGTTTGATGCAAGTTAGAGGGCTATTATTTATTGTGTTGTTTTGTTTTTTGAAGCTGCAACCAGCAGCTCTATGTGTCACTCTGTAAGTTGGACGGTCAGTATGTCAAATATCGATGTTAGCATGATAACTCAAGTATTGATTCGGATAGGGTTTTAAAATTGTGTATATGACATCCTATGACCATAAAGCATGTCTCTAATTAAAATTGCCCCATTCTGAATTAGATTCTGGTTTTTATAAAAAAAATAGTCAAACGTTGACGTTACCAGCAAAATTCCAGTGTGGATTCAGACAGCTTTAAAATGACATTGATATCAGAGCTCAATTTGACACTGAGAGATAAATCCTGGTTTCCAAAATCAGATTTCTAATTTAAGTGAAATGATATTGAGTGTGGCACAAAGCATCACTCTATCAACCAAATAAGGATGAAAAACCAATACTCATGACAGGTGCCTTCTTAGCAACAGAAAATACTGCTAACCTAGGGGTGGCAGCTTTTGCGATTTGTGCTTGTTTTTTTATTTGAGATAACAAAATCCTGTAGTTTACACAACATCTACAAAGTTGAAATCAAAACATGGCAAGAAATGAGTTCATTGTACAAACCACCACCTTTATGATTTGCTGAAGGCTCTTAAATCTAAAATCACAACAGTAAGTAGAAAAGTAATTCTGGGTTTTGTGTTTATGTAACAAACTTACCTCTGACAAACAATATGACTCCCCAACCAAAGTGTTTATTGTTTCTCTTACTAAGCAGTTTTACTTTCTTCTACAGGTTCTGTTTTTGTTTTTAAATTGGTAGGAGTTCAGTTTCGTAGTTCAAAAGGGGTGTGTGAACCACATAAGAAGATATAGTCAATAAATGGGCGTGGTGCCTTCACTTTTGATTAAGCAAAATAGGCTAGCAGTCATATTATTATACTGTGGTGATCTGTATGATTGATATCATGTTTGTTATATCACCACGTAGCACATCAAGGCTTCTTTCAGTAACACACGCACATGTTCAAAATGGGTCATGAATTGTGAAATTAACAAAATAGGTGGCTATGCAAACACTGTCGACAATTATATAACCTAGAACATTCACCATTCATCATTCACCATGGTGGTCTCAAATAATACAAACATACATGTAGGAATAAATAGAACAACTGAGAATAATTAGAAGGAAATCACTCCAAAATCCATAGAGGTGCCAGTGTGTTATGATTAATATCACTTGAGTCTATTCATTTTCAAACTCACAAGCTTCTGGTGAGTAACTTTGGAAATTAATAAAAAGGAGAACCTTCAATATATGGTTGCTGTTGGACGCTTTATCTTAATTTCTTTCGTGAGGTCATACCAGTATTTGGGCCATAATTTTACACATTGATTAGGATAAAAATAAAACACTGGGAGGGAAAATATCGGGGGTATAGTGTGAGAAAAAGTTACAATCAATAAGAGACTAAAAATGAAATAAAGAACATTCAAGCCCTTGTCATGAGATCCGTTCACAGTGATCTGGTCATTTATTATTGGCTTGTCCAGTTAGCAAAGGTCTGTTCACCTCAACCTGCATTCTGCTCTCTCTGGCTTGCTTGCACGAGTTTGCTGGATTGAAAATTGTTTTATAATTACTGAAAATTGCTTACATCATTTGAAAACCTCTTAGCTGATATTCCACTGGGTTTATGTTTGGCTAGATGTCCTTTCCTTTCAAAACAAATCATTGTATTCTGAATACACTATATCAATGAGGATTTGTTTTCTCTGCTTCATGAGCGTGTTTAAGCTGTGTATAATTATGAGTAATTGACCCTTGAGATTTGTGATTGAAAACAGCTGATTTGGGAACTCTTGTCACCTGGCAAATAATCATAGGTTTATGAGAGGTTTTTATGCTTGGCCAAGCTCACTCCCTTGAGGAAGGGTTCAATAATGAGATCTGGCTGGCCAGCCTTTTGCTTATGTTGGTCATTAGCGAACGTCCAAATAACCACATCCTGTCAGTTATATAGTCTTGACATGTAGCCCTGTCATAGAAACACATTCAAGTTTCCATATGCTGCCACACATGCATCAGCTATAAGCTATATACAAATCTATAAAGTAAGCATGTGAGTCCGCTTCAAATGAATTTGTAATGCAATATTGGGGAAATGATCTTGAGCATTCCAATCAGTTAATTCCAGCAATGCAGCTCGGGTTCAAATCCCACCTGGACCAAATAAAATTGAACGATTTCTGAGTGGATTTTTCACTTAATCGCGATATGTGGATGAGTTGCCAGCTACATCACCATGTACTCACCGAAGGTCAGTGTTTCCTTCAGGCAAAGAGGCTGGTTCCATCCCCCATTAATCATGTAAGTGAAATAATCTTGAAAGTGGTGGAAACATCAATCAAATGAGATTATTTTGCTGTTCACTTCTGAACTTCTTACAAACTGATATACCAAACATGATAGTATTGGAACAACTTGCATGTGATTGGAACAACCTTGTTCGTTGATCTTCGTTGGTGTACCTTTTGGAAAAACTACCTGGAAACTGACCCTTCTTTGCAACAACATTTATCTTAGCTCTGAATGGTTTAGCGGCGACCTGGATTGATGTTTTAGCCATTTGCATACCTGGCAATAGAGTTTTGTCTTGACAGCTTGTCTGAACTCAATCATCTTCTTGTAGAGTGAAATATCTTTAGACCACCATGATGCTGATGTTTACAACACCAAGCTATGTTATAGACCACCTTCACATTTAAAGTAGGCTCATTGCAGCTGCTACAGTAAAAAACAATGGTTCTTTTTATTGGTGTTGACAAATCACAGGATTCTTAAATATCTACCCTAAATACAGATTGAACATAGAGAACATTGATCATGGTGACCTTGTTTCACAACATGTTTATATCAATTTAAAGTTCTATGGTTAATATTTTTATCTTAAGCATATTTTAACATATGAATCTGCTCTCAGTATAATTTGGAGTAATCATCACACTTGTTATGTTTTTTGTATGGTTTTATCGTGTTATTGACTGCTCCCCAAGCTAAGAATGATAACAGTGCTGTCCTTGACACTTGCATCATATAATGATGGATCTTTGGTCTGTCAAGCCTTCTGCCAATGATAAGAGAATCAAAATTTGAGAAACCCAAATTGTTTCAGACATGATTCTTATTCAATAAACATACATTTATGTGGGATTGTTTCTTTAGACCCAAATTAGTTCAAAACATTATTTTAATGCAAAATCATCTACATTTTGGAAGCTTGTGCCACTCCAAAAGGGATTGAAGTAAAATAACTGCATTCTATATAATGAATACAAACTGACTGAAGCTAAGAAGCTTTTGGTGATTTTAGGTACCAGAATCTTTTAGGTAGGTATCAGGCCTACAAACCTACGTACATGTAGACCTATACTCTGTTACAATTAGATAGAGGGGGAAGATAGTGTCTGGAGTAATGGTGTACTGCTGACAGGATTATGTACTTCTAGCATCTGGTCAAGATTTAGGGAGGCTGGCCACTGGTCAAAACCACAAGAACCATTATTTATCTAAACAGAAACCTCCTGTGGTTTAGTTTTGACTACTCTCCATTGGTCATTATACCTCATGATAAACCTCTTAAAGTAGCTCTGACCACCAACTGATTATCTCTGCAATGATGAAACAAAGCAACAGAATAACAGTCCTTTTATCTGAATCAAATTTCAATCTTGAAATAAGTGACATATACCATGCCTAAAACTTTTGTGGCCTTCTTAGAACTCCTACTTTTGAATAACATCACAAGAAAATATTAATAATGTCAAGTAGAACAGGTTTCCCTTTAAAAAGTAGTACTATTACGATGTTGTCAGTACGCTGAGGGAACTCTGCTGTTTGTCCTGAGAAACCCCTGACCATGGACAGGTATCTGACAACCTTTCCACATAGCGTGATGGCGAGAAAACCCCATTCCCATTTAGATGCTGAGGTAGATTGAAAGCTGTGAGTTTAAACCATGGATGGATGGATTGTGTCAGCACAAGAGACATTGCTGACTGAGCCACCCTGATGTCATCATGAGAGACACTACTGACTGAACCACTCTGATAGCATCATAAGAGACACTACTGACTGAGCCACCCTGATGTCATCATGAGAGACACTACTGACTGAGCCACCCTGATGTCATCATGAGAGACACTACTGACTGAACCACTCTGATATCATCATAAGAGACACTACTGACTGAGCCACCCTGATGTCATCATGAGAGACACTACTGACTGAGCCACCCTGATGTCATCATGAGAGACACTACTGACTGAGCCACCCTGATGTCATCATGAGAGACACTACTGACTGAGCACCCTGATGTCATCATGAGAGACACTACTGACTGAGCCACCCTGATGTCATCATGAGAGACACTACTGACTGAACCACTCTTGATATCATCATGAGAGATACTACTGACTGAGCCACCCTGATGTCATCATGAGAGACACTTCTGACTGAGCCACCCTGATGTCATCATGACAGACACTACTGACAGAACCACTCTTGATATCATCATGAGAGACACTACTGACTGAGCCACCCTGATGTCATCATGAGAGACACTACTGACTGAACCACTCTTGATATCATCATGAGAGATACTACTGACTGAACCCCTCTTGATATCATCATGAGCGATACTACTGACTGAGCCACCCTGATGTCATCATGAGAGACACTACTGACTGAGCACCCTGATGTCATCATGAGAGACACTACTGACTGAGCCACCCTGATGTCTCTATTAGAAACTGTAGCCTTGCTGAAACTAAAAGTAAACATATTAGCTGCAAATCAATTCAAATATCGTATTGAACTCGTCATTTAACGATCTGTCAGGGGAAAGAAGTTTACTAGTGATCATCTCAACACCTTCCCAGTGTGTGTACAACAGTAAAATGTCGGAATTTTTTGGATCTTTAATTTGCCTCATACCCAGGGTGCCCTTTTAAGTTGTAAACTTCTTTTTAACTTTATTCTGGTTGTAAGCCTGACGCTACACCATTTCTTAGTAAATGTCAGTTCTGTGCTGCTAAGCTTCTTTCTGACCATCTATTTACATCTGTTCTAACTTGTGGTCAGTTGTCTGTTTTATCTCTGTCTACACAAGCAGATTCTGTCCTCCAATTACTGCCAACTCAAACACTACTGCTGCACAACCTTACTGACTCCCACCCAACAAATCACTGACAAAGACTCTCTTTATAAAGGATGTCTTAGCACTTCTTATATCCTAATTTTATAAGAGCCATTTTTCATAGATTTTGATCTAAAAAATTCCAACAAAAGCACACTGAAAAACTAAACGATTTAGACTGTTGTTTGCGGATAACAAATAAAATCCAAAGAATCAAGATGTTTATTCTGATTTACTGTCTTTGTTACCTTCAAAGTGGCATGAGCTGCCAAAATGTAGCTTATATTCGGGATTTGGAAATTAGCGGCTGTTTTTCTCAAGATAACAATTCAAAAGCTTTTGAATGTCTAGTCTCAAAAATGTATGCTTAAGTAGTGTTTGAACTTACTTAGTCATAGAATAAATTACATTATTTCAGTTCATATATACCATGGACTGCATAAATTGTCCTAATTCTGGTGTAAATCATTTAGTTTTTTCGACTTTCAAGGCCACACCCTATTGTGACAATCAGAATTTTTGGGGGCAACTCATGCCACTTCAAACACTGACTTAACATACATTTCCAAGCAATTTACACATCCAAAGTCACACTTATTCAGAAAAATATAGAACAGTTTCCTAATTTGGTTTAGCAAAATTTTAGCTTTCCTTGAAGATAGATACACTTTGCACCATTTTGTAATACAAATTTAAAACAGAGGGTCCAAGTTCCAGAAGTATGGTTCACTCTGACATTCCTCTGCAGAAAGGTGTAAATTATGACATAATGGACCAGTTGCTACAAGTTTATTGTATAAGTTTATTGTAAGGCATCTGGTCCAGACTAAGCTGCCACATGTTTTATTTGGAGCCAGACAATCAATGGCAATTCCAAAGTCTCATTCCCCATTCCAAAAGACATTGGGGAAGGTATTAAAGAATAGTAGGTATTTTGAATGTTTAGGCAGAATTTATATACATTTGGTGAAAAATATGATTATGATATTA
Source organism: Lepidochitona cinerea (assembly GCA_963971465.1). Taxonomy (NCBI): domain Eukaryota; kingdom Metazoa; phylum Mollusca; class Polyplacophora; order Chitonida; family Tonicellidae; genus Lepidochitona; species Lepidochitona cinerea. The sequence goes on from OZ020551.1 coordinate 8,518,596, forward strand.
AATCTATTACATAATACTATGCTTTGGATCTGGTAGACTGGATTTTCCCCTTGTAATTGGATTTTGTATGGAATTTATTGTTCATTCTATTTATTCTGATGTTTGTGTTATTTGTGGGCATCATAGTGATGACTGTTATGGGTTATGTGATTGTTGACAGTGAGGTTAGTCTGTCCCCTGTAGCCTTTACAGTTAACTTCAGCTGACTGAGTGTTGTTAGCCAGCCATGTAATTTGTCAGATGGGGACATATTGCATCCCAAGCACATAATGTTTTCAGTCTTCAAGCCACTCTCCTGTCTCTGGGTGCCTTGACATCTGACCTTTGGGAGGTCCCTCAGTGTAAGGTTTGATTGGCTGTTTAAGGAGGAGATTTGGAGTTGGTTGGCCTATTGCAGCTGTTTGACACACTGATAAGACTCATCACACAGATCATCCTGTTAAACTTCAGATATATCCCCCCATGTAATAACCTGGAGATTGTCCTCTCATGCAAGGACAGTGTTTCAATTCATCCAATTCCTCTCAGTTTCTTGTTAGAATCGTGTGTGCATTTGACTGTTTGTTTTCAAATATCGTTGTCAGAAATCAAAAAGCCTGCACTTATTTTTAAATGCTTTTACTGTATAAGTTATTCATAAACATGAAAGTAAAAAAATATATATCTACATGTATAATTTGTTTGAAGCCATGACAAATGTTTGTCCTTTAATGTTCAACTAAGATAAGGGCATATTTTTATTCAGGCCAACAGAAATGTGATTTCATGAGTACCTTGGGCATTTATGGAGATTTCAATGGTTTAAATCAGACAGTAAAGAATGTTATCTTGTTTTTATAAACATTTTTTTCTCTATGGATATATACATGGACATATAGAGCATGTATGTGCTTTAGTGCCCATGTTAGATGTATTGAGTCTAGTAGAGATGGTGAACTATCACCAGATCTTAAAACTTTTTACATCTGTGGCCAATAGTATATAAAAAAGGGTGATATTTTCTTTGAGTGAGAGGCATGTCCGGTACCTCATCTTCTCTGTTAACCACAGGAATTCTGAGTTGGTATTTTGGAGTGGCTAACCCAAGCTGCACCCATATTGCCTGCTGCATGTCATTTCCCATGGTAACAGATGAGTGAAGGTCAGCTCCTGGACCAATCAGCTGATCTGCCCCATGCTGTGTCTGTAATGCACTTACATCTGGCCAAAGCCATGTAACCAGCTGACCCCATATCTACATATTGCCCTAAATCAACCCTCTACCAACACATCCAAAACATGGCACCAGACAAGGCATGTCACCATGGCTTTCATCTCATAAAAAAATACAATTTTTTTTACCACATTGAGATGTCCTATCTCTTGCACATCTGCTTATATTCGTTTAAAGAGCATTCCAGATATAACTCAAAACAAAGAGCTCCACATGTACTCTAACTTGTACCACCCCTTGAAGCACAAGATTATACATAACATTTATAGATTTTTTAAAAATTATATGATACTCTTGTAATCCATTATTTAAAGGTGACATGTTGATTAAAAACAGTCAAATAACTAGGAGGGCAAATCATATAGAATGTCAACTGGCAAGGGTCTCTGTCAGTCATGAAATCGGTAAAGGTAGCAAATATTAGATTTTATAAAAATGACTTATGAGGGATTCATATTGCTACATTATTTTGTTTGGGTTCTGACTATTGTCAAATGTTTCACATTTTCTTTTCTCTTATATTATACCACCTGGGTATTTTTTTCTGGAAGTTTTCATGAAATTAGTGCCTGCATTCAATTCATAAAGGTAATTTAATTATTCAACTGAACTGATTTGTTTTGTTTCAGACTCCAGTACAGCCTCGAGTAACTGGTCTCCCCTTTATGGGGGTCCGAAGTTAGACCAGGACACAATCAAGTATATCCATAAATTCTATTGTAAGGACTGTCGCATGGAAGCAGAGAAAGCAAAAGCTGCAAAAGCCGGGAACGAAGGGGCCCTTAAACCAACAAGTCCACAACAATCACTTGATGAGGCCTCTTTACATCAGACAATGGACAAGAATAAAGAATGTAGGTTCAACTCATATATATCTTTCATTACTCTAAAAAAAAACTTGTCCAAACTTGACGTCAGCATTTTTGGTTCCAATTTTGTATTATTTATTGCATTCAATCAGTTCCAGAGATATATGTTTTATCTGACCTCAATGTTGAGTGGACTATAGTTTTGAAAAAAAAAACATTTTGTCCTTCCAGGTATTTGCCACTGATGACATTTCCCCTTTATAGTTTTTTTAAAAAATTCCACTTATATGACGACATTGCCACGTTTTAAAGGTAGATAACTGGAGGAAATTCCCAACCGTCGGCCTTAACATGTACCTGACAACTCTTAATCAAACTTAGGAGTTTCTGTCTGCATTCTTATTTGAATATTCAAAGTGAGGTTTTGTTACCCACAAGAGTTCTTTGAAGGCTTCCTCCCAGCATTCTGTCATTATAATAGTTTTTGCATTTAAAGAAAAATATAAGTGCAGTCATACACCAGTAGCAGCAAATTGTTGAATATTGACTACTTGGACCCCTTTCTAGTGGGGTTAATGTTAGCAGGGTCAAACTTCTAGTGGGGCAAAATGTCAGTTATGTATTATACATGTAACATCCCAATGTCAATTGTATATGTGGAAGATAAGTAACAAATGTGTATACTGAGTGGCTTGAAAATAAACACTACTGGATTGAAACTTGAATAACTCAACTTATTCCAAAGATATCAATACACTAAGTGTATAAGACACTTTTAAAACTATAAAAGCTTGAAATTGTTGAAGTTTTTGTTGAAACGTTTGCTTGCAGCAAAATATTTTTAAAAACCAGCACTTAAATTATCAGCTTAGCCGACATTACCATGATAAATAACACTGGCTTTGTTGGAGGAAACTTGACCAGCACCTATTATTAAGTCTATGTGATGACAAGTGGTTGGTCTAACTGCGTTTTGTCCACATGTCTACGATTGGGCCACCAATACCCTGCATTCGACTTAAAGCACTCCGAAGAAGCTACCATGCTTTTTAATTTTTCAAAAAAAAAAAAATACTATTTTATTGAACCTTATTAAATTTTAACTATTTATAATAAAGAAGTGTCATATACACTGTGGAAATTTTTTTTTTGTCTTTCAACATGACAAAGTTAAAAAAAGTTTCAATGAAGTAGTGTTTTTTTAAGCTACCTGATATACATGTATACTGTAAATCAAAAGTTGAAAGGTTTCTAACATAATTTATGTCTGACAAGTAGTTATACCTGCTTCTTGGTTGTAAACATATGCCGTTTCAAGTCTTTATTACAGTTATCTAACTTATGAGAGCCTAATTGTATGCCTGGCTGGAAGTTTTATGCCAACAGCGTTAGTATAATTGTCTTCAATACTTGAACTTAGAAACAGTTTGGTTCATTATAAATCACTAAGAACAAAGATAGATGTGCTGATGTACCATGACACTTCTAATTATGTACTCTCTTTGTGTTACAGTGATAGTTTCAAGAGTGAAGATTTCTCTTACCTCAAAATATCCTAATTAAAATCTGCGTGTATAGTTCTTTCTGTCGTAAATTGATGTTTATTGTGTACATATATTTTATCATACTACTGTAACATTTGGTGAGGTTTCTTCAATCATCAAGGACTGTTTTCATAACAAAACAGCAACACAATTTGGAACATTATTAAAGAAACCTTGTGGGTATAACCAGGAATAAACAACAAAATACCAACTGAGGACTAAATGATCTAGTCCTGATAGAAAGTAAAGTTTTTATGGGTTTCTTTTTGGGGCATTTTTTGTGTGAAAGTTTGTACCGATAATGATTTATTTTAGGAAACTATTGCGTGTTGTTTTGGTTGAGTTTTCTGGATATTATTTTCCTTTAACATCCCGGTCTTTTTCACCTGTTGATATGCATGACTTTGATTGTTTCAATTTCCACCTTGCATCAGCTGGCTGTTCTTTTGTGGAATTTTTCTAATATTTGACTTACTAACTTTATTTATGTTGTTTCTTCGATTAGCTCTCAAGCGCAAATTGATGCTGAGGAGATCAGTAAATGAACTTGTGGACCAAGGAATCTATCCTCGTAAGTTCTCAATGACAGGGTTAGGAAATAAGCATGAACTATATACATGTATACTTGAGCTTCAGTCCATATTTATCATCATGTATATAGGAATTATGTACTTCTTGCTGCATGGATGGGATTAAGATATGCGCTCTAATTACACAGTTTCTCACATTCTAAAATTTAGGCAAAATTAACATTCAAGTCTTTTTTGAAAATATTAGGAAATAGTAGCCATACCGTCATAGACATAGATACCTTTCAACTTTTTTTGAAAATCACTTTCTGCCTGCAAATCCTGTATGAATGGCAATTTAAACGCAACATTTTAAACAAAATAACACCAGGTAAGGCATTCACTGGTTAATTTAAAGCAAAGAAAAAAGTTTTGGAAAAATAATTCTATGAGGCATCTAATTTTTAGGATGTTTTTTTTTTATTATTCCTTTTACATTTTATTATTTATTTATGTATTTTGGTTTTATATCGTAGTTTAATTGATTGCATGTTGACCATTTCTATGATTGTTATAATTTGCATGATTTCAAAATATTTGTTTTACTGACGTTGGAATGTAAAGTTATCTAGGTGAATATGAAAATAAACCTAGCACACATTCATATCTTCCCAGCCCTAGAATTACATGTAGTGTTTGATTAAAGTGGCATGAGCTGCCGAAATTCACACTTTTTTCATAATTTCTGATCGTCACGACAGTAAGAGGTTTTGAAGTCCATCGAAAAACTAAATGATTAGCGTTAGAATGAGAAAAAATCAATACAGTTTGTGACCTGTACGAACCGAAAATGTGTTCGAAAAGTAAACAAAATTTAAATAACCGGGACGACCATTCATTCATTCTAAGCCAAAGCTAGTTCAAAACAATACCTTATCTTACATTTTCGAGACAAGAAGCACTAAAAAGCTTCTGAATTATGCGTCTTGGGAAAAATAGCCGATAATTTCAACATTCTGTTTCAACTTCAAAATATCAACATTTTGGCAGCTCATGCCACTTTAAATTATTATCTTAGGTAACCAAGCAGTCCAGTTCTATCACATCTTTTAAAGTAGACGTCCAAACCTGAAACAATATTTTAACATTTGGAAATGTACATAGTGTAGAAGTATCTATAAAAATTATGTACATAGCCTATATAAGCATGTGCAATACTAACTTATATAACTCTGGACTATTTAAATGTTTATTCTGCATTGGCACAGTCTGTATTCTGTAACAATTTTCTCTGCCTATCATTTGGAATCATGCATTCTGTTCTATTCAATCTGAATTGAGACTCCTATAATTCATTCTCCCTAGTGTAAGTTACCAGTCTGATAAACTGCATAGCTTGGTCATTGTCTATAAACCTTGCCAGAAATGCCGCACCATCTTTGATACACACTGTTGTCAAAATGACACATTCTTTACATGGATACTGTCTTTAATGTATAACTAGATTTAGTACTTCAAGATCAAGTTTCTTTAGTAGTAGCATCTGAATACCAGGTAAACATATCTGGTGACAAACTCCATCAATCAAAAATAACTGAAAGTAATAATCATGGTTAAGATAGTTAATTGATAATAAAGATATCTGGCAGTTTTCCAGAATAAAAGTCACATCGTTCCTTTTATCTTTGAGATTTGCACATTATGGCAGCCCTTAGATTATAGGCCTTTCACAGCATGCTATAAAATTTGTTGTGGAATCCAGATTCGTCTACATGTATGTCCCATCTTAACCAGTCTACTGTCATATAATATTTGTAGTTTATTTGTTAAGGATCCGATACATAAAATGCAGCCTTCAGTTTACTGTCAACTGGTTCTAATTGAACCCTGAATACTTTGTGGGACTGGCTACACAAAGTCAATGTAACCATAACATGTTACATGTAATAAAGCATTTTTACCCCACAATGTATGGCTAATGAAGCATTCTGCCTGGCAATTCTCATTGTTCAGATTTTTCATTGTTAAAAGCTTACGATACCCTAATGGAATTCTTGTACAACAGACCAATGGTCCAAAATCACACCCAGACAAGGACTATGGGTATCTAAAATTGTCTTTTTAAATTTTTCTCTTTATAAATCATTATTTCTTTCATTTTTCAGCTTTAAAGACACCGCCTGCCTTTGCTGAACAACGAAAGCAACTGGAGCGAGCAAAGGTATGTTTTCCAATCAGCTGTTCCTTGGGGTGGGAGGGGCCGCTTCACTCTGATTGATAACTTGTCTGCTACATGTACTCATTTCAAATCTTAGAAAGGTTGGCTTGACACAGAACTGGCAACTTTCCAAAGTGAATTCACTAAGGCCAAATGCTGACAGGCTATAGGGAAAGATTTATGGAAAAACAACGTATGCTGTTTTCTTTAATTCAAGGACATATTTTCTTATGAATGCATGTTCACACATACTTCCACAAGTGGTTTTATTTATCTTCTTGTCACTTTTTTGATTTTTGCTGCTTTGCTGTATTCGACTAATATTGAATTCATGTAGGATGTTTTAATGTATAACATGTTACATGATCTAATATTATAAATGTTTTCCTCGCATGAGGTTAGATAATTGGTTAACTGCCTCATCTTTGAGCTTGTCAATTAGTCAGCTGGTCTGGCCCACTAGTTCCCTTTGAAGATTCCGCCTATGTTATAAGGGCAGAAGAGGTAAGGGCAAGTAGCCTGTGAAGTGGCCAGGTGCATCTCCACTCCTTCCAAATTGCCTGTTAACTTCATAGGTATAAATGTGCCTCTACCTGAACAATTTTACAGAGCTTTGTTTGTTTTTAGGGAGATTTCTGGTTTATTCACTACAATAAATTGCTTCAATAAAGCTGATATGATTTCATATAAAAAGTCCTGACCAAAAACATGTAACCAATTAACCATATATATTAGCCTTAAACTTTTTATTAGACATCTATATAAACTCTACAGATACCAAACACAAACTTATGGAAAGAGAAAGTTTTTGGATTCAAACATTACAAAATGTTCACCATTTTGGGTTTGAACTTGGACTGGGAATGGTGCCCTGAAGTGTTATTCCATTTGTGTTTCAGTAAAATAAGGCCAGCATGAATATGACCCAGACTATAAATGAAGAACAAACTGCTTCAGAGTAAAATGACTCGACCTCTGAGCCAATGACAAGACTTTACTTGTAAAAAGAACAAGAGTTTGAAAGACCTATTAGTCAGGACTAAACTCCCTTGTCTGTCTTCAACCTAGACTCTTATTTTCACTTTCTTTTCCCAGTATCATATTTTGTTCAATTTCAGTATACCAGAATTCAGCCATAGCTGACGATTCATACAACTTTGTCAATGTATTACAATGTATTTGAGAACCAAAAATTTCCGACTAAAGCCAAACTTTAGCCTAATGAAATACCATGGGTGTTGGTTATTAAAACAACCTATGACTGGGTATAAACATCTAAATGACATCTCCCCCCTTTTAACACAAATAGAAACTTGTGTCCATGGTTATTTTAGTCAAGAAGATTTTCCCTTGCGGTGTGTTTTAGTGTCTATAAATATATGTAATATATTTTCGTAATGTCAACTGAACCAGAACTGACCAAAGAGTGATTGATAGATAATCCTTACCAAGTGATGCTGTTATAGGAAATTTATAACATTTTGTACTTCATCAAAGGCAGGCTCTCTGAAGGAGCCAGAAAGCATCAGTTTTGTCTGGAGCTTAGATATTGCCAATCTTATATCCTTCATCAAGAACTTGGTCTGAAGGGGCCAGAAAGCATCAGTTTGGTCTGGAGCTTAGGTATTGCCATTCTTATATCCTTCATCAAGAACTTGGTCTGAAGGGGCCGGAAAAGATCAGTTTGGTCTAGAGCTTAGATATTGCCAATCTTATATCCTTCATCAAGAACTTGGTCTGAAGGAGCCAGAAAAGATCAGTTTTGTCTGGAGCTTAGATATTGCCAATCTTATATCCTTCATCAAGAACTTGGTCTGAAGGGGCCAGAAAGCATCAGTTTTGTCTGGAGCTTAGATATTGCACATCGTACATCCTTCATCAAGAACTTGGTCTAAAAGAGCCAGAAAAGATCAGTTTGGTCTGGAGCTTAGATATTGCCAATCTTATATCCTTCATCAAGAACTTGGTCTGAAGGGGCCAGAAAGCATGCGCCAGTTTTGTCTGGAGCTTAGATATTGCCAATCTTATATCCTTCATCAAGAACTTGGTCTGAAGGGGCCAGAAAGCATCAGTTTGGTCTGGAGCTTAGATATTGCCAATCTTATATCCTTCATCAACAACTTGGTCTGAAGGGGCCAGAAAGCATGCACCAGTTTTGTCTGGAGCTTAGATATTGCCAATCTTATATCCTTCATCAAGAACTTGGTCTGAAGGGGCCAGAAAGCATGCACCAGTTTTGTCTGGAGCTTAGATATTGCCAATCTTATATCCTTCATCAAGAACTTGGTCTGAAGGGGCCAGAAAGCATGCACCAGTTTTGTCTGGAGCTAGCTTGTTGAGCGTTGAGCTTCATTTCCTCCCCCACCATGTAAGTGAAATAATCTTGAGTGCAGCGTAATACACCAATCAATCAATCTATGGGACTGCCAGAAAAGTTTTGTTTTCAGCTTAAATATTGTTATGGACTTGGCCAAGGACTATCTCCCTGCAAATACCAGAAAAGATCAGTTTTGTCTTTAGCATAAATATTGCCAATCTTATGTACTTTTTTGCTCTCTAGAGTGCCTTAATAGGTCCATGTTTCCTGTAGCATGAGATTAACAATCGTCCATACTTTATCCACAACTTGACAGAAACTGTTTTCTCTTTGGCATTCACACGTCATGAAAGATCCTTTACTTGGGCACACGAAAAAGACTCATTTTAATACCTGATTAATTATGATGGGATTTGTGCAAATCTATTTGTGAAATATATTTTTATTTAAAGTAGCATGAGCTGCCAAATATAGGCAAAATTTTATTAAAACAGAATTCGCTAGCTGTCCGTAATTTTATCAAGAAGTACAAAATAAGAGCTTTGTGTTGATACCAATCTTATCAATGTATGTAAAGATAGCTTTTATAAGCTACCTTATGACAAAAACCTTAAAATGTACGTGTTTATTCCAAAGTCAATCTTTAAGTCTTTCAAGGTATTTCAAGTGCACCCAACTTCTCTTGACAATCAGAATTTATTTAAAAAGTCAGTATTTTGGCAGTTCATGCCACTTTTATACACACTGGCCAATGAAATACCTTCTATATTTGATGCATAACACCAATTTACAAGGTAACATTGTTAAACAATAAGTGTAAGTGTACTAACTGCTCAGAAACATAGGTATATGAAAATATCTATATCATGAAAGTTGAACTCCTACCAAAAACAAGGTCAGCATCATTAGAGCTTAGTTTGAAAAATAACTTTGTTTTGTTGTTTGGTCCTCTAAAACCAACTGTTATTTGTCCATCAGCCCTGAATATATTTAGGCTAGCCGCTGAAAGATTCTATCTTCGATGGAAAGGTACATTAGTTTGCTGCTGGAATTTTTCTATATCCAGGAAGACAGCTCTGTAAATCAGTATCTGCATAACTGAAGCCGACTACATATTTCTGGGGGTGTATGGTGGGCCAACACTCTAAACTAATTACATCAGAGTAGGGTAATAACTAAACAGCGCCCTCAACTTTTTTTCTTTAGAAAAAAACAATCTTGCTTCAAGTTGTGCCAATTGATTTAAATCTTTCTGTTACTTGCGCATTTTCTTTTTATTTTGCATTCTTTGACAAAAGGAATTATGTTTTATGATTACTATTAGAATTTGGCTGAAGTATTATGTGTCATGTTTTGCATACATGCAAAGTGATATACTGTCTGTTGAAGTTAGTTTCTGATACAAGAAGAGTCCCAGTTTGGCATTGTGCCTCAGACTTATATAATTGTGGTTGTCTGTTAGACATTGGCACTTCTCCAAACCACTGTTCTGCTCTGTAGAGTGTTAATACAGCTGGCCTAACCACCATCAAGACCTTGCTCATCAGCCAGAACTAAGCTATTCAAAATAGCTTACTCATATTTTTCATTTTTATATATCAAATATTTCAGTATCAATCAATAACTCCTACAGTAGAGAAAAAGCAATAATTATTTAATTTTGATTTAACTATTTTTTTTTTTCTCTTTTATCATACAGTTTTTCTGTATACAGACTTCTCTGCCAGACAAAACCTTTCAAAATGCTACGCTATCATTATATAACAGAACCATTTAGTTGGCACCATGACCATGGTAGAAAGATCAATTGTAACCTTAATCATAATGAAATGTGCCATTATTTTGAATTTTACTAACTTTTGTATTCTTAAAAAAGGTTTTTATGCTCTGATTGAAAAGCTGGCTGTATCATCTCTGTCCGTCCGGCATCTGCTTTCCTTTCCCCTCTGTAACTTCCAAAGCTTTGATTCCATCTGGCCATTTTATTCTGAGGATATACCTGATGCGTAGATGATGTGTCGCGAACTATTATACATAATACGGCAACTATATTGGATTATGTAATATTCCCTTTTGCCTTAGAACTTCTACAGTGTTGATGTAATGGGGACAATTCTTTCAGATTGGTATACATGTACCTTATGGACAGTTGGTGTGCAACAAACTATTTATGACATCATACAGTAATATGGCAGCCATATTGGATTATGTAATGTGTACTCTCTCTCCATAACTTTCACAAATATGATCTGGTTTCAATTATGACATCACATGTAACTTGTTGCATAATATAGCAACCATATTGGGTTACAGTATGTAATATTTCCTTTTTATTCAATAACTTTTGCAATTTTAATGCGATCTGGACACATTTTTAGATTGTGTACCTTATGGACAGTAAACTGCAAAATTTATGACATCATATGTTGCGCAATATGGCAGCCATTTTGGTTTTTATGATATTTACTATTTTTCTCCATAACTTGCAAATTGTTGAATATTTATTTTTTTCTAGACCTTGATTGTCTCTTCTGTGGTCATGTTTCACATAATTATTCATTGAAGTTTTATGGCGAGCCTCAAAATAATTTCTTTTTATGGCAGTTTAGGCATGGAAGAAACTGAGCGCTTAGCTTAGATGTAAGCTTATGACCCTCTGTGGGTACCTGGCAACCCTGTCACGTACATGTCAATGTGGCAATGGCGGTGAAATAAACTCTGAGAAAATTCAAAAATTCTCTTTTTGCAGTAGTTTCTAATCCATCAGAGCTCATATTGTGATAAGTTACCAAGAGAACATAGAACAAATGGTTATTGTTGCTTGTCAAGCTAGCTTTGGATAGTCCCTCCTATAAACATGCTTCTCTTTTCTTCAACCCTCTTGTCTCGTCAGATCTTTTTCTTCCCCAGCTGCAAAGGCAATTACCTGACTTTTGTTCTTTTAGTAGGATGCATTTCCTAAAGAAATCCCTTTGTTATAATAGGATACCCTCAATAGTCCAGCTGGATGGAAATGGATATTTGTGGCTTTTCAAGCAATAGTTATATAAAATGGTTTTGTTTTCCTTCACATGGAATAAATCTTTTTTAATATATTCTTTTGAAATATCCAATGGTTGAAAAGCAAGGTGAATATTAATGGATATTTTTGACAACCTCAGAATATTCTTGTCTATGTATGCTTGTTACTTAAACCCTCAAGGACTTTTTGAAGGTGAAAGAAGCTGTTCTCATCTGATAAGTTACATCTTACACCCAGAATGGTCTCTTTTTTTCCTGGTTGATTCTAAGTAACTCATTAAAGTTACATAAACCTAGTGAAAGTGTATCAGTTAAATGTACCTGATGAGGTAAAGAATGGGGATAATGATAAGACTGAAGACACCGACTAGTCTCCTCCAATGCTCAGCGTATTTCTGGTATGTGTAGTTAGGTATGGAATCTCTCTGACTCATCATTAAGTCTATAGGCATCTGTTGATGTTTGCTCATGTTTGCTATTATCACTACCTATTACTGCAGGTGCTCCACAGAGCTGGTCTCCTAAATAATATGTATGCGTAGGAGAACTGGATGATTTGGGGTTAGATGTATGTAGTTGGCTGTATTGGCCTTTGGAAAAAGGTAGGGGGTTCATAGTAAAGCTCTCCTCACTACTCTACAACAAACATCAAGACCTTTAACTCTACCATAGATAAAAATCAAATGTGCCAAAAGCTATATACATAGTACAGAAAAAGTGGCATTTTGTTGACCCAGTATTTATAAAGTGACCTTTTCATAGTTCCTTGAGTTTAAGTATTTTGTAACTTTTTATGCATTGAATTTTTTTATTGCATTTTATACAAATGTGTCATTTATGGATAGGGTTTCAACTGCTTAATTGCCAAATAACAATGTTTGGTAAGCAAGATTGCCAAACAGTCCAACTGGGTCTAAACATATTTTCAAATACGCTGTTTTACTAAAAAACGTGGCTTACCTTGGCCACTTGTCCTCAAGGGAGAGAAGTCTCTTGCAAAGATATTAAGAGTTATCTTTCTTTATACATATGGTGTTTGTTTTGATAAGGTATTGATCATCCTGACGGGTGGTTGTTATCACTGTGCTGTGTGAGTTGTGAGGTAAAGAACTTGATGAAAGAAGAGTTAGATCAAAGACAAAACCTGGAGGCTGTTTGTTTAGCTCACTCGTACACCCTCACTCTGTCAGTCTTATCCCTGCACACATTTCTGTCAGCGTTGTTACACCTGGCATTTACCTGACTAACTGGACTCTTATTTTCCCCAGTTGACTTGTATATGTAGCTTGGCTCGAATAAAGTCACTTGAAATCACATTTTTATAAATAAATGTATTTTATTCCTCTATAAATGAGATCTCTTTCACAGTGGGAAGAAAGCTTTGGTTAATTTAGCATTGTGTATTAAAACAGAAGCTATTAATCATTTTGATATTGTTTAGGTTTCATTTGTATAGGTTTCGTGTTGTCTTACATCTTGTAGAATGCAATTTTATGCCTTACAGTGAATCTGATTCCACTTTTCTGCTCTGTTTTGACTTATTGACTGACCAATGAGTGGTTAGATATAACAGTCAATACCTATGTGTGGTCTCTTTTTCATCAGTTCCACATGTTTCACCCCATTCTCGCTAAAGGTGACTTGATGCCGTGTTACTGGCACTCACTGAGGCAGTTCTATTGATTCATTTTATTTTTATTCTCTTCTCGCAAAAGTCTTAAATATTCAAAGAGATTTATGGAATTTGTCTATATTTGACTTTGCCTAATTTTATTTTTGTCTAACTAAAGGAAAAAAACCTTAAGAAATTTAGTCAATTGAACTGCTTTTGATTATATTATATATAAATTCACAGTAAAAATTAAATCAAAATTACAATATATTTACAGACTGGAGATATTTTGCGTCACAAAATCCAAAGTCGACCAGATAGACAGGCTTTAGTTCAACAGCACATACTAGAAGGTAAGAAATTTCAATAATGTTTTTTAAATGTTTTGGCGAATGTGTACTTTCCCTTGTCATTGTATTCAGTGTGTTAAAATCGGCCTGCATCCAACCTTGAGTAAACCAATCAACTGACCAAATGCAAACAGCTGATATACTGTAAAGGTGTGTTTTAAAATTGCTGATTTTGCTTACATGTTTAATAAATTAATAAGTAATACGTGTCAACGCTGTATGGACCATTAATTAAAATTCAAAGTTTGCTATTGTATGTTGCATTACTGTAAAACTGCAGTTGCCAGATAAAATTGAAGGAGTCATATTTTAAACTGGTAATAAAAACAACCTGTAAGAAAGAGAAGGTATTTTTCGTGGGACATTAAAGCCCAGGTATACCTGTGGATAATAAATGAGTTTTGGAAAAGGCTGGCTGTTTGCCAACAATGTTAGCTCTACATTCCAGGTTGGATTTCCCCCAGATGCTGGGGAACTGTCAGGAAATGTTGAGTGTAAAGCCTTAAAGAATTATGAGGCTCCTGTTTGCTTATAGCTTAGATAACCTTGCAAAGGCCTCATCAACTGTCAGCCATAAATACCTCTCTACTTGTTGTCTTTTTCCAACTTCCCATTTTCACTTGTACCTCTTGAGATGTTGAAATGTGGCCAAAAATCTGTTTGTTCCATGACTGGCCTCCTACGCATGACCTTTGTTCATAATACCACCAAAAATTATTTCTGTTGCCATTTTAGACTCTAAATAAGTATCCATTTTCAGAAAGCAAATTGGTATAAATCCAAAATATTGATTGGCAACCACAATAGATCTACTTGCCTTATCTGAATTAGATTAATACGAAGGATATCAATTGTTTTGTTTAAAATTCTAGTCAATAATTCAACAAAACATTTAAACCAGGTCCGACATTCCGTTGTAAATGCTAATTTTACATAAAACAAATATACCTTTTGATGCAGTAGGATTATACCACAAGTACATGTATTAAAAAGTTGTGTCCTCTTACCTGTGTTTCTATATAAATTACCTTATATATAAATGATCACTTTAACGTACCTACACCTGAATACAAAATGTCATTATGGAAAAGAAAAGACCAAAGAGTTATGATTATCTATGTGTTCTTGAGTGAGACCGTCCATTATCACAGCTGTCAAACTGCCCCTACCCCATTATCTGACCGAGAAAAAAAAACTATTTGTTAATTGGGTAACTTTTTTCTTGTTTTATACCTTGAACAACTTTGGTCCAAGAAACGCTGACGTGTTTGATGAAATCTTTAGTTAAAAGTTCGCTCCATGTCAATAAAGTTTGGGTTTCCTTGGCGCAAAACAAGTGTTCCTCTCTGTTAGTGTTGTGGTAAAATACAGGATAGTCAATATGATCTTTTTGTTTTCAGATACCAATGTAGACCCATCACTACAAGACAGACGTAGAGCATTGAAGCGTGCGCGCCTGTTAGATGGTTTAAATGACAAATTATTTCATAGACCAGGACCATTAGAACTTGTTCAAGAGAACATTTTACATGCTGATGAGCAATTGGAGGAAGCTGTCAAAGGTACTTCTGACTTACCTTCATGTCTTTTACTTGGACATCTACTTTTATATCTTTTTAAAAGTAAAACACAAATACATAGATTCAGCTTACAATAGTCAATATTTCTGCTAGTAACCTTAATGGTAAGAAAAAGCAATCTGTGGGATGTATAGTGTATCTGTTTGTTCCATATCCTCGCTAGTGAAATATTTCAGATAAAACAATACCAGTCAATAAAAGTGCATGTTAAGTGCATAAGCATTGCCAGTTGAATAATTAGCTTTCAAATATTTTATCTCTGCAGATGGCACAATCCGATTTCATCGCACATTTGACATGGATGATAGTTCTGAACAAACAGTGGAAGAAGATAGCAACCAGAGTGATAGTGCTCCTTCTCCAAGTCAAGCGGACGACTCCATGTCAGACATTAGCAGTCCAAATTCTATTATTCCAACCATATCAGACATTTCCATACTTCTGCAAAACCAGAAGAAAAATAGTACTCATGGACAAACATTACCTTGGAGCAAAATCCCACCCATTACAACTCAATCATTTCTGGGACCTGCGACAGGGAGCAGTATTTTTGCTAACAGTAGCATACAATCGAGCAGTAAAGGACATTCTGGTGGGAATAGTAAATCTTCATCATCGTCCTCAGGATCAAGGCATAAGAAACATAAACCTAAAATTCAAGCCAAAGCTAAGGTGATAAAATTCCATGAGTATAAAGGACCACCCAATGTTGTAAAAACTCAACCAGCTGCTCCATCTCCACCAAATACCAGTTCAGAAACGCCGTACCATGTTATGCTTCAACAACAACAACTTTTTCTGCAATGGCAGCTGGAATTTCAGCAGAAAAACCTGCCATTTAATGTTAATAATCCACCCCTTGGGCCAGATGGAACGCCAATAAGCATGCCAACAAGTAGTACTGCTGTCTCATCAACAATGTCTGAACCCTCCCCTCAACCCAGTTCAGTTGGCTCACCTCCTCCAGCCCCTCCACTACCACCACAGATCATTCAATTTCATCAGAAAAGTCCATCCCCTCAACCAGTCGCTCCACCTCCCCCTCCTCCACCACCACCACCACCTCCATCTTCAAAGCAGAAGTCACAGAACACTGTTTCCAGCAGCTCTGGAACGAAATCATTCAGCACATTTGATGAAATGAAGGTTGCTGATTTGAAAGTTGAACTGAAGAAGAGAAATTTACCAGTATCTGGGCCAAAGCCACAGCTCATTGAACGATTGAGACCATTTGCTGACTCCATCCTAACACCAGCCCAAAATTCAGATTCAAATTCAAATATTTCTGCTCCAATATTGTCCCCCATTTCTGCTCCAATTCAGAAGCTGGGTACGGTCATAAAAATGGAATCTGGCTTTAAAATAGAATCACCAGTGAAACTTGAACCTATGATTAAACTTGAACCAGTGACCCATCAAGAAGAGAGTATGACCACTGGTTCACCACCAATATCTCCAACGCATACAGAACCTTCATTGACTCCCATGTCACCGGATGGCATGGATATCCAATCACCATCTAGCCTGAATAAAACTATCTTAAAAAGTCAATTTAGTTCAAGTCAAGGCTCAATCCCTATGTTAGTGGACCAGATATCACGACCCCCATCTGCAGCTCCAATGGAAACTGCTCCTATGGAAACTGACCAAGCATCAAGTATTATTGGGTCTGTTGCTGACTTCACTCAGAGTCTGCCAGGCTTTAAAACATTTGCAGCTGTGGCTCAACCTATGCCCCTTACAACCCCTTTGTTAAATAGCCAGCAATTAAGCCCCAACTTAAACCAAGAGCAACCCAAAAAGTTCACTCAAGATGAGCTGCTTCGTCAGCAACAAAAGAAAATTGAGGAACTACAACGTCAGCTTCAGCAATCTCAGCTGCAGCTGAAAATCCATCAAGAACAACAGCGACTGTTACAGCAACAAAAGATATTGCAACAACAGGTTCAACAACATCAAGAGCAGCTGGCAAAACATCAGACTTTGCAAAAGTTACAGTTGCAAAAACAGCAACAACAACAGCAGCAGCCGGTACAGCAGCAGCATTCCCCTAAATCTATCCAACAGGTCCAACCCCAAACGGTGGTTCAAACTCAGACAAGAACCCCAACACCCACTCAAAATGTGCCAGGCCAAACATCCCCTCAGGGGACAATGGGTACAATCCAAATCAGTATTGTTGACAGCAGCAAAGTTCCTCAGCTTCAAAGAGCTATCACAGGAAACCCACAGATTCAATTCCCATTACACTTGCTTCAAACAAACCAGACAGTACCTAATTCAAATAATACTGTAATCATGTCCAATACAGCTAATTCACCATCAAAGCAGTCAAAGATGAGTCCTACCCACACAGTGGTCGTTCCAGATCTGAACTTAGGTCAGCCTCATGTGTCTTTTGCTACTCCTCCTCCCAATGGACAACCTTTCATATTCTCTTCATCTGCTGATACATCTACCAAGACAGCTAGTGAGATGCCCCCCAATGGGATAACAAGGTAACTACAATATACTAGAAATAACATATTGAAAATGCTTCTTGGTTATTTGAAATTTGCACACATTTTAGGTTGTTCAAATTATTAACCCAACCATTATTTTTTATTTCAACTCAAATAATTTAGGTTTTCAGTACACTTTAAAACATCTCTGAATCTCAAAGTATGAATGATTTTGTTTTAAATGTTGGTCAATTGTAACAGAATACATGTGACATAGTTTGGAAGACAAGGTATTCACTTATTTGTTTTAACTTTAATCAATATGAATTCATATTCCAGGACATCATCTTTACCTGGATCACCATTAGATGAACAAAGTATTCACAGATCTTCATCAGCACCATATTTTACCATCCCACTCAAAGAACCTCCTAAATATGACGAAGCCATCAAAAGTAAAATTAAACAGGTACTGTCCCTTTTATGGAATTGATTCATACAGTGTTTGTATAACCCTTTAAATAAACCATTCAATTTACCAAGTCTTTTTTAAACTAACATTATTATACACTCTATGTCATTTCGTCCAAACCAGGATGAATGCGTTTTAGTTATGTTTTCAGTTCTTTAATCAATGCTTTGTGTATTTAATTCCAGAACCAGATCCACAACCCCCCATTTGTGCTGTTAGACACTCCATTATCCAAAGGCTCATCTTCAAGTCCTTCTTTAATTACAAAAAGTCAGGCTATTGATGATGTTCTGGAAATCCTCATCAGGAATGGAGGTAAAGAAATACTCTTACTGCTCAACTCCTTTATATTAAATGTATTTAATGTAATAGCTTGTCATTCATTGCTATGAATTGTGCTACTATAAATATCTTCTCCAACCAATTTGTATACGTGAACAATGACATTTTCATTTTGACTCGATATTTTGGATTAACACTACCCCAGTCAACACAGGGAATTGGGTCCCAATAGGGCTTGCTCAATCTATCAAACAGGGCTAAGATTGCCCAAGGTTGAAATCTCTATAAAATAACAAGGCAACCTGTCAAAACTTTACAGTCACATTCCACCAAGTAATAAGCCAGCGCCCCATGCTGATCTGCCAATACAAAAATTAAAAATGAGTTTTCATGTAATTTTTTTTCTCACATGATAATTATAATGAAACTAAAAACAAATTATAACAAAAATGTGAGAACACAATTAGTACCCAATGTGAACGAAGTGCCAAAAAAACGTTGGGGTCCCACACAGGCAGCCCAACTTGGGCCAAGCTGGGACCCAAACCCCTGTGTTGGCTGGGACTTGTATATCATTGTAAACTAATTAATGGAACTAATGGATTTTATAAACTATAACTTATATTTGAGATGACTTTGGTCAAACAACTTTCTGTCTTGGTTTTTTTTAGAGTTGCCACCAAGTGCTGCTCAAGAACCTCCTCCAACTCCAAAGACTACCACAAGTACAGGTGCTATACCATCTGAAACAACAAGTATAGCCTTGACCATGGATTCTGTGCTTGGTTCTACCAATTCACCAAAATTCAGCCAATTTTCCCCTCAAAGTAAAATGGTTGGAGACATTGATAGGAACAGTACAATGGGCACATTGCATACTCCTGTGTCCTCACCAGTCTCTGTAGATCAGCTGGATAATTCCCCTCATCCTTTCCTGATGTCACCACCCCATAGTAATGAAAACCCCACTCTATCATTGGCTGATCACGATGGCTTACCACCTCATCTGGATTTGGACTTCACAAATATGGATTGGACATCAGATCCAACACTTGGTTTAGATTTAGGAGATACTGGTAGCCTATCCCTTGACCCATCCAGGTTTGTAGTGGATACTGGAAAAATGCTTTGTGTGCCCACCTCAACTGATGCCATGTCACCACAGAAGGTTGGCAGTTGTCATGGATCTGAGCCAGACTTGGCTGCATTGGGTTTGAATGATCAGGACTCTAATGGCAACATGCAGATGGATGTATCTCATTGGCTAGATGTGATAATGCCAAGTACTGGTCTCACTCCACTGAGCACCAATGCCCCCGTGTCATTCCCATCAGACCCCATTCTAACCCCCAAAACCCAACAGGAAGTTCTAGATCTGTTTAACTTTGGAGATACAGAATTCAGTAGTAATGAGCCACAGGATAGCATTAACTGGGACAATGTTACAGAACCTAGCACTAGTGCAAGCTAATGAGTAAGAGTAAGAGTTCATAAAGCTATGGTTCTCAATTAACGCACAAACTATATCAGACTGTTCATAAAAACCATGAATAAGGATGGTTTGTTGACACAAAAACCTAGTAAATAGAACTGTGAACTTCCCTCACTGAAACTATGATTTACACTTATCATAATTGTAAACGTACCAGTGAAGTGACAGATTAGATGGTTTTCAGAAATTCTTCAGAACTGCTCCAAATCTTCTTGTGTGGACCATAATATGTCCTTATGGGACATTGCACCAGTGTTATTTAATAGGGTTTTGGGCCAGTTGTTGGAGCCATGTTCAACATTTTGTGCCTTTAAGGCTGACTGAAAAATGTACTTTTACTGTAATATATGTACAGTGTAAAATGGTGCTGTGTGGCTCAGTTTGTATCTGCATGTGGATGAACTGAATTGTGCCTACTGTAATAATGTGATCGTAACAATGCTGTGTTTAAATGCATGATACAGCTTGACCAATGACTTTCTCCTAACTTGAGAAAAAAATAAGTTATGTTTGCATAGGCACATGGCATCTTCTTCAACACTGGAACAGAGTTATGTGCATTTTGTCGAAGCTTGTTTTAAAAATGATGTGAACATCTCCTTGTTATTTAATTTGTTTGTTAATATTAATGTGTATCCATTCACACCTGCTATTGTTCATGTTGACATGTGTATACGTTCATCACAGCTATTGTTCATGTTAACATGTCACTGTGTATACATTCATCACAACTATTGTTCATGTTGACATGTGTATACGTTCACCACAGCTATTGTTCATGTTGACATGTGTATACGTTCACCACAGCTATTGTTCATGTTGACATGTGTATACATTCACCACAGCTATTGTTCATGTTGACTGTTATATTTTTGTCTTCTACTTCTATTTTTTGGGGAAAAAAACTTGTATATAATTTACAAAATGTGACTGTCTTAGTGTCTAACTACATGTATTTGATCCTGTTGGATTGTCTTCCAACTATCATTGCTGAATGTTAAGTACATTCGTAAGGGACCGTTTGCTTGATCCGAAATTTGGCAAAGCCAGGTTTACAAAAAAAAGCTCAGCAGAACCAAAGTTTTCTTATTGTTCATGTTATAAAGGGTCAGATCACGATCACCATTTAGACCTCCACTTAACTATTCATCTTTGGATCAAATTGATCGCTTCTTGTTTCCTCATGAAGTCTGAATGATATTGATATGAGTGGTCATAACATGTAGTGCTATTTATTATCCTCTATCCCCATGACACTTTCTTCATTAGCGTTGTCGTTGTACCTTATCAAGCTTATCCCCCCACTTCCCTCACCCCCTCTCCTTCCCCTATCCTTACCTTTTAGTTTTAGCTTTGGCACATGATGATTTTTTGGGTTTTGTAGAATAAAAACATTGACAATATTTTTTTCTTTTTCAATTCAAAAATGATGTTTAATACTTGTAATTACTAAATGTGTTTTTAACTGGTTTGTGTATCAATTTGTTGTATACATGTGTGTTGCATTCCTGTTTTGAAGTGAATAGATTTAGCCAAGCACATGCTTACAGCTGGCTGTATGCCTTTAGCTGGCTCTCTATTCTTCACTTTTTATCGGTTGTGTATAATTTTCATTGATTAATATTATTATTGTCTATTGGGGAATGTTTTAGTTGGTTATTCTTCCGTGTCCTTCCAAACATAAATCATGACAAATTATATTTATGAATTCATAATTGTAAATAAAATGCTGATTTCCGCTGAATTAATATCCTTCCCTTTTATAATAAGAAATCACTAATATATGAGATGCCAATCTTCAAGGATGAAGAGTTTGGTTCGGTCAGAGTTCACATTCCTGGCACTGGATGGATGGACATCATCTTCAGATAGAGCAAATAACCTATAGACCTCTTCTAATATATCTTTTCTCTTTCATATGAATTATATAAATATTAACTATAAAATTAAACAAAAAGAGTGCCAATGGCCAGTGTTGCTATATCTGTATATTTCTGTTTGATTGCATGACGTGTGTCTTTGGTAAAATCCACATGGTTTGGTCTCTATTCATCATCAACTGACAACAATCATTGTAAGCATAATTATCATGTATGAAAACAAATGAAAAAAAAGAAAGAAAACATACCTAAAACTCTAGATTTGCTGTGAAAATAATTCTGTGTAGCCTTAATTTTTTTAACAACTTTGTTATCAGTACACCCTCAGAAGTCCTATAAAGGTATTCTTTACTCTGGTTACCTTTGCTGTCTATTTGGTTTGCTGTATCCTTAATGCTCATGTTGATGATAAAACATTTGTTACCTAGACTTCAGATTTCAGAACATTTTCCTTGTCCAAAAAAAATGTAAATTCCACATTAGCTTACTTGGTAGATAATCTTGTCCAACGCTTACGAGCGATTGCATCGAGAAACTAACCATGGGTCTCCAACATTGATACAGGTATCAGCAGATACTTACTAAAGGTCTTTAACATAATTTGTTACGGTATGAGGACGCGAATTATTTCTGTGATTATTTGAGTGTTCTTGTTGCCTATGTCTATCTTCCATTCCTTTTAAAATATTTTTGTTCACATTGTACATTATTCCTCTTGTTCTACACACAACCACTGCCATCTAGAATAGTCTTTGCTGTGTCTGCTTTAGATTTTAATGATTAAACCCTTAGCTAACTGTTTCTTGCCATCTGTAAAAAAGCGCAATCTGTCATATCGTGTAGTGTGCCGGACTCAATTAGCTAAAATAAAATGGCTTGTATAAAATGTATATTGTTTCTGTTAGATCAATCATTATTGGCATTATTAATTCTTCATAACTATGCAGACAGTTTTGTCACATGTGAAATTTAAACGGTCTTTCACTTGCGTGGTACAGCTCGCCATTGTTGAGTAAACAATTGTGCCACTAAAACGATGAAGTTTGTTACAACCTAAAGTCATGTAACCAAAGTGAATTTCGATGAATCAGTAACCGGATTTCAAGTACAAGGGCCTTATGTGGATTTGCTGAGTACCTGCCGAATGTCTGGGCTTCTTATGGGCAAAACCACCCACTAAACCTGGCAACGCCGCCATATAAGAGAAAGAATCTTGAGTATGGCGTAAAAAACCAATCCAATACAAGGGAAGAGTTCTCCAAACCATATCTGTTAATGGAAGTCGGTACTAAACGATCTGTGAAACCCAGACATCCTCTGCCCAAACATAGGTTGATTGATTGATGTTTTACTCCCACTAAAGATTATTTCACTTACATGGCGGCATTGCCAGGTTCAGTGGGGGAGAAAACCGGGCGCATTGCCCGTAGGAAACCACCAACCTTCGGGGATTCGAGCCCGCACCGCATCGAAGGAAGGCTTTTGTCTGACTGAGGAACTATCACTCTAGCCGACTGAGCCACCTTAGGACTGATCGTACTGCGTTGTATTCAACCTGGGTGATTTAGTCGGTAGAACAATACAGGCCTTGCATCGAAAGATCACGTGTTTGAATCCCACTCGGTCCAAATAACAATTAGAAAAACATCTCTGTGGGAGTTTCACTTGATCACCATATGCGAAAGTTGCCACGTACTCGGTCGGGTTTTCTTTCAGGCGAACAGCCCTTCTACCACTAAAACTGCCAACCTCGCCATTTAAGTGAAATAATCTTGAGTGAGCTGCAAAACACAAATCAATCACGTATCCAACCTAAAATAAGGTGGATCGTAATGAAATTTTTTCATTTTGAGTTAGTCCCCTTTCTCTTTCAGGAGGGGGTTGCCAGTTACCAGCGGAAGGTCGTGGGTTTCCTCCGGGCATAGAGCCCGGTTTCCTCCCACAATAAAACTGGCAACGCCGCCATATATGTGAAATAATCTTGAGCGCGGCGTAAAACACAAAACAATCAATCTTTCAGGAGGCCATCAGAAACACAAAACAAGATTTGTTAGGCTACCTTGTAATGGTTTCGATTCTCTTCGCTTCGATTGCTGGGATTTCGCCTACTGATAATGTATTAGTTAGCATCTCAACAGCTATCAAATCAACTTATTGTAGCACCTACGCAACGATTTTGTTGAAGTAGTCAACCTGTCTGACAAAGATACATGGTTACCACGCCTTACTAAAATTATCGTCAAATTTTTTCTTTCAATCCACAAAAGAAAACGATCTATCTACTGAAATTGCAAGCGACCAACCCACTAATAAATGTTTACCAAATTTTGATAATTTTAGAGCTAAAGTTATATTTATACATAATATATAAACTCTGACGTATTTTCTCTAACCTAAGAAAAGCACCCGGTGTAACTCACCAAAATAACATTACAACGTTTCGGTCGACGATGTTCCTGTGTCATTGTATCACAAGATAATACCCTCGCACGTAGTTGGTGGTGTAAACTGTAAAGGACCTCCTTCAGCAACTTCTGGTAAAGGATGTTATTCAGCACACCTCCTCCCATTATAGTGCGCCAATCGTCTTAGTTCGCAAACAAATGGCGAGCTGACAATGCGCGTAGACTACGGACCATTAAACTTTACAACTTTGCGAGAAGTGTATTCTTTAACTAGAGTTGAGGTACCCTTTAATTTAATTGCCGGGCCCGTTACTTTTCTACCATGGATCTAAAGAGTATATTTAGCCAGATAGAGGTTGAATCATCTGACAGACACAAAACAGCCTCCACAACTTCTTTTGGGTTGTATGAATTCTCAAGAATGCCCTGCGGTCTTACAAACGCGCCTGCTAGTTTTAAATGCTGAATGTCTTTCGTATTTTCTGAGGGTCTGATGGCACGCCTATTTTATTTGGATGTTTTCTGAACATTTATGTAAGATAGAAAATGTGCTGGAAAAACCTTAAAGATATGGGTTGACAGCAGAAATTAGAAAGTGTCATATTTTCAGAATGGATTTAAATTCTTGGAACCCACCATATCAGCAGATGGCATTGAGACGTGTCTGAATGGCCTGTTCCTTCCACACTTAAACAGTTAAGATCTTTTGGTACGGCCCTGTCACATCGCTCTGTAATAAACTTCTAATGAATAGCATCACCACTTAATGATATCGGCAAATGTGGTGAATCTAAAAAGAATAAGAATAAGTCTAAATACTCTGACATCAAGCGCTTTGGGAGTGATAAGTTTCAAGTGAATTTTGAACTGTTAAAAGAAAAGACTCACACTTTATTGGTTCCAAATTTGTCAAATGCACAGAGAAGAGCCCGCTAACTTATGTAATGTCTGAAAGTAAAATACCAGCGTTTGATTTTACTTTTCAATACAGAACCGGCAACACCAACGTAGCTGCTTTGTCAAGGATGGTTAATGAGTCTAGTG
Source organism: Lepidochitona cinerea (assembly GCA_963971465.1). Classification (NCBI taxonomy): domain Eukaryota; kingdom Metazoa; phylum Mollusca; class Polyplacophora; order Chitonida; family Tonicellidae; genus Lepidochitona; species Lepidochitona cinerea. Next base: position 8,543,785 of record OZ020551.1, read on the forward strand.
ATGATTCACTCGACCTTGTTGATGAATTTTAGACACATATAACATCTATCGCGGGTACAATGCGATTGCCAAATGAATTACAGGAAGCTAGTGTGAACCAAGTGTTTGCAGTGGTCAGTTCTCTGAATGCTGTTGAGCCACAAGCTACCCAGTTGACTTCATGGGATCGAAAAAGAGTTCCAGAAAAAAAACCCATTATCTAATACACTATCGGAATTTGAAACATCTTCCATCCAAAACAGAAAGGACACAGCTCAGAGACCTTCATTATTTCTGTGGTTGCCAAGTATCAAAGAGATCAGAAGCACTAATTCGCAGTCGATGTCTACATCTTATTCTAAAATGAAGTGTAGGCCTACAACACTAAAATTGAGACCCTGAGAACCCCGTTACCCACAAATCTTGGGTTTTGGCAAGTGCGTCGAAGATTACATTAGAAATTTTAACTGTTGTATTCAGGGCAAGGGATCCTATACATAGGCCTGCGCGCTCACCTTTGGGAAGGCTAAAAGCAAGTCGTCCGCTGGAAGACATTTCTGTCGAGTTTACTGTTTAAGACAAATTTTCAAGTAGCATGGAAAGCGTTTTTTTTTACATACTGGTTTACTAAGTGTACTGTTGCCGTTGCTACTAAGGACCAGAAAGTTGGTTTACAAGTTATGGAGTTCCCCAAAGAATCCATCGTGACCAGGTAAGGTGTTCTGAGGCTGTAATAATACAGCAATTATACAAGTTGCATGGAATCAGGAACGGCCGTTCGACCCCCTATAAACGCCGATATAATGGACAGACCGAAAGATATAATTGTATATATAATTTGTTAGTTACCTTACCAAAAAAGTAAAAAAGTAAATGCCCAGAATATGACTGGTCATATCCTTTATTATCTTCTCTTTGGGAGAAATGTTACTTAAATTGATTGGGCTGGACGAGGAACACGCTTTCGAAGAGGACAACACCGGTAACATTTACGACAAGTGGGTAGCTCGTCGTCATTGTAGATTATGGCAAGCGAGACATGTCCAGAGACAGTTACAAGTAAAATATGCCAAACGGAAGCTACACTATGACGAGCAATTGATGACCCTCTTTCTAATTTTTGTTTTCCCAAAGGGAATTGTTGAATCTCCAGAAATTTCCACAAGGGTCTTCCAACGAAAGTTCTAACGTTATTAGTTTATGATCAGTTTTTACACTAGGGACAATATTGGTTGTTGATACAAGAACTTTAGTTTTCTAACCAGAAATCAATTTTTGATTGAATGCGATTAGTGTTTCGCTTTGTGAATTATTTTATAGACGGATTTTTCCCCGTCATACATATCAATCAGATTTAGCTCTTTTATTAAACCTTTCAAAACTTGGCATAGAGTCTTAATGTCTGTAAAAGGGTTAAGTGCGTTGTTAAGATCCCCTTTTATCAAACTCAGTTCAGTGGGTTGCAAAACAGCAAGTTTTACATGTGTTAAAGTGGACACAACATTTTTTTGTTGATGACATGACGAGTAAGTTCAGCACCCAACATGGGTATTTTCCCGAAGCCACGAGTAGAATACTTCTCAAAGTTAAAAGAGCACGTTCCGTCTGAGGGAAATTACAGATTTTAATAAATCTCATATTTTACTGTCGTGCACATAATGGGAAAGTGTTGGGATGATTACTGGTAAATTTATTTTCGCTGAAAGGCCGTTTACTGCCGAGTTTAATACGATTTCTTGCAACTGGTTTGTTTACTTTAATCCCGGTATACACTGAGAGTTTTGATGCGACCCGACCCTACTCGAGTCGGGTACAGTCGGCTTGAGTTGCGTCGCGTCGTAGACCGGTATACACTGCACATAACTGAAGTCATTGGGAGACATGACGTTGGGAACTCTCCAGCAGAAAAAGGTACAAAAAAGACGCTTGTTTGACGTCCCGTGACTGTAGTAAAGTTTCTGATTGGCCTACGGATTCAGACTCTTACGACGATCGTCGCAAGAGTGAATACACTGTCTGACCAGACCCGACAACCCGATTCTTGATCAAATATCTAGCAAGTCCAGATCACTCCCCACCCGACGCAACTGAAGCCGACTGGCACCGATTTGCATCGTGAACTTGTATACACTACACTTTTTCTCTGCGAGGCGACGCGATTTTCCGGTCGGGTCGGGTCGGGTCGCAGCAAAACACTCGGTGTATAGCGGGCTTTACAGATGCTCCAGGGTGTACCGTTGAACGCTTACAGCCTGATAGAATTTTTCTTCGCCCAGAATCTCGAAGTATAATGCCCTGAAAATGTGCCTTTCTACTGTTGATCCCACATAGAAGATAAAACATTTCAACCCCGTAACGGAAGATACAATATATATCTATAGAAACTGATACATCATAAATCCTGTGAACTTGGTATCTGTTCTGTTTCAGTGTATCGATAACGTTTCACAAAGCATTCGCATCGCAAACGAAGCGTAGTTGCCAATGGATACCATAGAGAACATGGCAACTTCGATTGATCACACTTTGCGACAGCTTCGTGCAACGGCCCCAGGCTTATACATTTAGAGATAGTTTCTACTTAATAAGCAACCATGCCAATGATGGCCGAAGAGATACATTACATGATATATTTATGATCACTAAAACACACGGGCACAGGGAAAATCTTCTTGTCTAAATTAACCATAGAGACAAGTTTCTAATTGTGTTAAAAAGAGGTATATCATTTAGACCTTTACACGCCATAAAGTGTTGTAACAAACCAAACCTATGATATTTCATTAGGTTGACGACTGACAAGAGCTTAGCCTTGGTCAGTAGAATTTCTGGAATCCTTTTGTAACACATTGACAAGGGTTACGCATCTTAACTATGGCAAGAACATCGGTGGACTGAGATTGAACCCCATAAATTGCTTTCTCCACCCCCCCCCCCCCCGGGACAAACAAAACTATGTAACAAACAACGAACAAAACAACCACAAAGTCCATCTCACAACCAGAAAACATCAAGGTTATAAACTCCATCTCATAACCTACTTCTAGCAAACAACAAGGTTATGAACTCCATCTCATAACCTACAACCAACCCAAAAAACAAGGTTATAAACTCCATCTCATAACGTTTTTCTAGCAAACAACAAGGTTATAAACTACATCTCATAACCTACAACCAACACAAAAACAAGGTTATAAACTCCATCTCATAACCTTTTTCTAGCAAACAACAAGGTTATAAACTCCATCTCATATCCTACAACCAACCCAAAAAACAAGGTAATAAACTCCATCTCATAACGTTTTTCTAGCAAACAAAAAGGTTATAAACTACATCTCATAACCTACAACCAGCAAACATCAAGGTTATAAACTCCATCTTATAACCTACTTCTAGCAAACAACAAGGCTATGAACTCCATCTCATATCCTCCAACCAGCGCAAAAACAAGGTTATAAACTCCATCTCATAACCTTTTTCTAGCAAACAACAAGGTTATAAACTACATCTCATAACCTACAACCAGCCCAAAAAACAAGGTTATAAACTCCATCTCATAACCTTTTTTCTAGCAAACAACAAGGTTATAAACTACATCTCATAACCTACAACCAGCACAAAAAACAAGGTTATAAACTCCATCTCATAACCTTCTTCTAGCAAACAACTCCATCTTACAACCAGCAAGCAACAAGGTTATAAACTCCATCTCATAACCTACTTCTAGCAAACAACAAGGTTATGAACTCCATCTCATATCCTACAACCAACACAAAAAACAAGATTATGAACTCCATCTCATAACCTTCTTCTAGCAAACAACAAGGTTATAAACTGCATCTCATAACCTACAACCAGCTAACAACAAGGTTATAAACTTCATCTTACAACCTACAACCAGCCAGCAACAAGGTTATAAACTCCATCTCATAACCTACAACAAGCAAACAACAAATTAAGGTTATGAACTCGATTTCATATTCTACAACCAACAAACAACAAGGTTATAAACTCCATCTCATAACCTACTTCTAGCAAACAACAAGGTTATAAACTCCATCTCATAACCTACAACCAACAAACAACAAGGTTATAAACTCCATCTCATTACCTACAACCTACAAATAACAAGGTATAAACCCCATCTCATAACCTATGGTTAACAAACAGCACGGTTATGACAAAACTGCACAGTTAATACAAACAACATGGTTATAAACTAGGACAGTTATAACAAACAATATGCTCCATCTCACAGCCTACAGTATAAAGACAAAAAACAATAAAAACATATAAACGAAAGTAAAATATATACAACGTTTTGATATATGTAGAAAATGAATAAATCAACGCCACCTAATGCCCATTGAATATTCATTTCAATTCAGTTCCAGGTTCAAAACCATTCGAAAACTTTTTAGTATTTCGTTAATCGGCTATAAATACTCTTAAACTAAGACAGACCTGGTCTTCAGAATCTGTTAAAACCTGGTCTATTGTTCTGCGGATATGTTTGCCTTGAGAATATTTTAAAGGTCACGGGTACCAGAGCAATAAATCTGATAGACGAGATTCTGCTTCAATTACAGAGACCAGCCAAGTGTCATATGGGAACTGATCTATAGCATAAGAAACACAATCACAAGATACTGTTGAATATTTTAAGAAAGGACGAAGGTAATATCATGTGAATATCACGTCATGTGAAACGTGGTCAAACACATATATAGCTAAAGGCGTATATTGATTGGAGTGATGATTTATCAGATGGCCGTCTCAGTTTTCACGTTTATCCAATCGTAGCATTGTTAGGCTAACTGTTACACCAATGAAAAGTGTATGCGTACGTTTGGCTTTTAGCATACTCGTTGTAAAATCCTTTGTCTTTATTCGACTCTAAATTCAACTATCAAAGGGAATGGTTGTCGACTACTTTAGGGTATTATATTTTTTATAACACCATAACACACGGGCACAGGGAAAATCTTCTTGTCTAAAATAACCACGGAGACAAGTTTCTTGTGTTAAAAATGGGCATGTCATTTAGACGTTTATACCCAATCATAAGTTGTTATAATGAACCACAACCCATGGTATTTACGTTATACAGAAAATTCTTCCTTCATCTTCTGTCAGCATTAAACTTATTCGGCGCTAATTTGTCTTTGTTCATTCTTCTCTTTCGCTATATATTGTTGTGGTCACGAAAAAAGACAAATCAGGTTTCCGCCCACTTTCTTACATCAGCTTCTTTTCCATCTTTTCAGTTGTGTACGTTTTTTACACGAAATGATTTTATTGATAAAATTTTGATTACATACATGTATACCATGCCATGTATATTTCTGTATGCTCTAAGAATGAAATCCGTGGGTCTTACATTGTACAATGACATGACCGCTTTCCGTACTGATCCTATGGTAGGTTAAGTCTCAATAAAATGGTGATAAATCATCAAGGTAATACGACAAAGATCACTAGAAAAGTAACTAAACAAAAAACTACCTAGTTTTCTAGCTTGAATAACGTGACCAACGATGTATAGCTGATCAGTATAAGTTCATAGAGGTTTTACAGTTTGTAAAGAAGAGCCATTTGTCAAAGAGTTATCTACAAGTTCTGCAACACGGAACCTGTAAACAGTTCATATATTTATTTGCTAAACACATTGATTGAGTTTGTATCAGCTTTGATGCCATCCATATATAAAGCTTGTTAAAATGAGGCATTTGTTATTGATGCCAAAAAGGTCTACATTGACTATGTTACTGTGATTTGCACTTTATCAAACAATCACAGTTCTGAGGCTGAACGACTCTCAGATACCTAACTTAAAGGGCTCTATTTTCCAGTTTCAAGGTAAAGAAACTTCATCTCTCTTAAACTATGTCGTTATAATACTAGCAAAGGCAAACTTTCTGTTAAAGTGGCATGAGCTGCCGAAATTCACACTTTTTTCATCATTTCTGATCGCCACGACAGTAAGGGTCTTTGAAGGCCATCGATAAACTAAATGATTGGCGTTGGGATGAGGAAAATCCGTACAGTATGTGGCCTGTACGAACCGAAAACGTGTTCGAAAAATAAACAAAATTTAAATAACCGGGACGACCATTCATTCATTCTAAGTCAAAGTTAGTTCAAAACAATACTTTATCGTACATTTTCAAGACTAGAAGCACTAAAAAGCTTCTGAATTGTACGTCTTGACAAAAATAGCCAATAATTTCAACATTCTGTTTCAACCTCAAAATATCAACATTTTGGCAGCTCATGCCACTTTAAGCTTTAAATACTTTATTTTTCACCAGGTTTCCTGAGAGGGATCTTGGCAATTGCGTTCCACGCCAAACACAGAAGAGATGGTGCTGATGACTTCACCTGTGCCTCCAGGACTCTGTCCGATGTAAACGAACAAGGGGTGAACTTTCAAAGGAGTCTGTAGTCCTGAGTGACCACATTTTGGCACAGTGATATAAGAAATTAGGATCTCAAAAAATACTCGTTATGTATTATGGTATTTAGTACTCATAATCGTCGTAGACAGTCATATTCCGTTTGCGTGCGTGCATTGGCTGTAAGCGATAGCTTACTTCTTGTAACAACTCTTGTTGATGATGTGTGTAATTGACGAGGATCTATTATATGGCAACACGTTTAGGCCTGTTTGTTCCATTTTTATATTTTTTACAAACCTGTGGAACATATTTTCGAGCACCCTATTGATCGTTATTTCGGTAGATCGTTACATTGCTGTTGAGTTTCCTCTTAAACCTGGCACGATGTTGTGGTCCAATCGTCGATTGACGACCTGGATTTTACTTGCCCTATAATGGATATTTTCAGCTTCACTTACAATATCGTTTCCAGCTCTTTCTTCTTCTTGTTCACTATACTTCCCGTTCTCCCCTTCCTTATCGTGCTGGGTTTAAACGTTCGTGTCCTCTACGTTGTCAAACACAGTGTTGGAGTAAAACAGTCTACATCAGTATCTCTTATCAAGGTGACATTACCTGTTATTACCGTCTCGTCATTCTCAGTCTTATTTCTATTGCCCGTCACGGTAGTAATTTTTGTGGAGTTAGTTTTCCAATGGCTCCATATTTCTAACGAAATTCAACTTACCATTGATGCAGCTTGGGATATTAGTACTTTAATTTCCCTTCCAAATTACGCTGTAACATATTCCTTTTAATTACAAAGGACTATCGAGACTCGGTTAAGGAAACATTTCTCACATGTTGTTCTCAGCTAAGAAACCGGTCATTCAAAAAACAGTCTCCACCAGTACCAAATCTTAACACAGTCAATTCGAACGCCTTGTCATGTTCAAGGGAATATACCTAGTCGAGAAAGTCTCAGATAAAAACAATTGTCCATCGATGATTTTTTTAAGCGCACCTCCCGTACATTTTTTTTTAAAGAAATGGTTGAAACTTTAAACGTGGGTTCCATACTTATGAGAAATGATTAAGGCATCGCCGCTAAGTTTTTTTGTGAAAAACGCAAGCTTTTAAGAGCTTTGCCGGTGTCTTAATCGCTTGAATAAAGACACTGGTATAGGTTTGGGAAGCTAGTGTTGTTCACAAAAAAGCTTACTCTCTGTTGATGCCTTGATCAGTGCTCATTATCATTTGTAATATTCCTTGTCAAAAGAAAAAGGACCAATGACGGCTACGAAAAGTTGTGTAAGGACAATGTATACTTAGCGCCATTAAAAACGCACGACCCAAAGAATGTAAAATATTTTGAGAAATGTAAAGTGTAAAATATTGTAAGTACTCTTAAATTGAAGAACAAGGCATTGGTCACAATGAGACAAAGAATTGACAATATGTGAAACCCTGGTGACTTTTATTTCTTGCCAACAAATGGTTGATACAGAAATTGAAGGTGTCATCATTCAATAATGAGTATGTCCACCTCGGGCATCAACGCAAGCAGTACATCTGCGACGCAAGGACCTGATGAGTGTGGCTATTCTGTGCTGTGGGATCCGGTCCCACTCTTCCTGCACTACCTGGATCAATTCACGTCGGTTGCGTGGTCTGTATTGACGTTGTGTAGCGGCTGATCCCGATCAAGGCAGATACGAGACTCGTCAGAGAAAAGGAGTTCCAATCATTGATACGCCATCTCTGATGATTTCGAGCCCATCGTAAACGGTTTTGGCGTGCGGCGGGTGTCAATATGGGCCCTCGGTAGGGGATGCGTGCATGCATCTGTATCTGTTGGAGACGGCGTCGGATGGTGCTGAGGTTTACCCTGGGCCTTCCATTTACCACTGTCTCATGAGCAGTCTGTGTCGCGGTGCGAAATCGGTCACGTGTGTGCAACAAACCGATGTACCGAACCTTGCGGGCTGTAGTGACTCTTGGCTGACCAGGGCGTGGTCGGTCGGCAACATTGCCAGTTTCATGTTCCCTGATTCTCAGGCGACCAATTGTGGAGGGATGACACAGCATGTGACGTCCTACGTCGGCACAACTGAGACCCGCCTGTAACATGCCAATGGCACGTTCCCTTTGTTGTGTCGTAAGTCGGGGCATGGTAACGTTTTCTGGGTTTTTTTTTGTCTTTATGCTGAGCTTTGTGTAAAGTGTTGAACCCACGACAAATGAGCCCTGAAAGCTGTTCTCAGTGACGGTGAAACACTCAATGGACGTTATTAGGAAATGTTGCGTAATGTTCACGACAGGCGCGTCGGGAACACCACAGGTTATCCAGTTATTGCAACTCAACTCGAACTAACAATAAACAACAAAACGAAAATGGCCAATAGCCTTACTGGGGTAGAAACATAAAATTCAACCGTGCGTTTTTAATGGCGCTTTAGGGGCTTTCACAATTGAGACTTTCGCCGCACGGTCAAAATACTGAAATCGATCGCACGGTGGAGATAAAATTTTTCGGGCCGCAGTAGAATCGGAAAAATTACCGCAAGAAAATAATCCACTTTACGATTGGCCGGGGCATCATAAGGACGTGGCAAGGTTCCCGCACGTTTTAATCCACGAATCTCTTGCGGCGAACCGCGCGAGTGACGCAAGCAACGCACGTCTAGCGCACGTGATCCGTGAGACAGTTGCGCGGAGGTGCTACGTGATTTGTTGGAACGTGCGGCGCGCCGCAAGATGCATCGTGCGCCATTGTTTTTCGCCGCGCACCAATGAGCGGGCGCCTTACGGCGTTTTGTCAAATCGTGCAGCGATTTTGGGCTCCGCAGACGTGATTGCAGTATAAAGAGGCGCATAGATCAAAAAACCGTTAGAAAAAGAACGTCAATCCAATGAGGAAGATCACCACGATGCCCGCCAAGAAGCAGACCAAGGCAAAAGCTTCAACTGTTGTGAGATAAAATGAAGCACCCAAAAATATATACCTGTAGCACACCTGAGGGCATTTTGCGCACGGTGAACGCAAGGCGGTGCAAGACCGAGACGGCGAATCGTTCAACGGTTTACGACTGTCGCAAGGTTGGCGGAACAAGAGATTTCACCGTACGGAGCATCTTACGACACACACAAAAATCGTGCAACAACCGCGCGTCAAGATACAACGGTTTACGGTGAACGTACTGGCGCCCGCACGGATCAGAGGTAATAAAAAAATTCGCACGGCCGAAAATTGGATTCCATGTGCACACATAAGCCCCTTTCACAATTGAGATACGGCGGGTTTACGGCTCTTGCGGTCATGAATTTTGGCCTTCCGTACGATGGACCGCAGCCCTCCTTGCAGGCAACCGCACCTTACCGCGCGGAATTTTTGTGCCGCAAGAGCCGCAGAAAAGTTTGGTGTGCACATGGAATCCAATTTTCGGCCGTGCGATTTTTTTTATTACCTCTGATCCGTGCGGCCGCCAGTACGTTCACCGTAAACCGTTGTATCTTGACGCGCGGTTGTTGCACGATTTTTGTGTGTCGTAAGATGCTCCGTACGGTGAAATTTCTTCTTCCGCCAACCTTGCGGCAGTCGTAAACCGTTGAACAATTCGCCGTCTCGGCCTTGCACCGCCCTGCGTTCACCGTGCGAAAAATACCCTCAGGTGTCCTACAGGTATATATTTTTGGGTGCTTCATTTTATCTCACAACAGTTGAAGCTTTTGCCTTGGTCTGCTTCTTGGCGGGCATCGTGGTGATCTTCCTCAATGGATTGACGTTCTTTTTCTAACGATTTTTTGGATCTATGCGCCTTTTTATACTGCAATCACGTCTGCGGAGCACTAAATCGCCGCACGATTTGACTAAACGCCGTAAGGCGCCCGCTCACTGATGCGCGGCGAAAAACAATGACGCACGATGCATCTTGCGGCACGCCGCACGTTCCAACAAATCACGTAGCACCGCCGCGCAACTGTCTCACGGATCACGTGCGCTAGACGTGCGTTGCTTGCGTCACTCGCACGGTTCGTCGCAAGAGATTCGTGGATTAAAACGTGCGGGAACCTTGTCACGCCCTTACGATGCCCCGGCCAATCGTAAAATGGATTATTTTCTTGCGGTTATTTTTCCGATTCTACTGCGGGCCGAAAAATTTTATCTCCACCGTGCGATCGATTTCAGTATTTTGACCGTGCGGCGAAAGTCTTAATTGTGAAAGCCCCTTAACGTGAGATCAAACTAGTTTCATTGATGATTTATCACACAATCATAGAGAGTAAACAATGTTGTGGAGTTCTATATAGTACAAATAAAACGTATGTTTTAAATGGAGATCATTTGCTACAATGTCGGATATTTTAAGGGTGATGTAAAATAAAGTAATGTCGTTGGTTGAACACCATGCATGGTGCTGGTTTATTTTGTCCTATCATACCTTTGTAATAGCAGACTTCAATGAATGGGGAAGTGTGAAACGTCCCATTACACCATATTCATGGCGTTGACGCTTTTAGACCCAGAGGTCACAATAAACAGCGCCCTCTCTCGGTTAGCCAGAAACCGTGACTTTTCCTTTCTTTCTCGTATGAACTATTACGCAGGGCTCTGGGGTTCTTGATTACCAGTAAAATCGTTATGTTCCAAACTTATAGATGAAGCTGTGTAACGTTTTTGAAGCATCGGGGAGGGGATGACTATCCCAACGCATTAGGCCCTCGAAACTCAGGGGTTCTAGAGTGCCCGAGCAACGATCTTAAAATCCCCCTACTTTCGTTATCCTTTCTTTAAAGTTGCAGTACTGAAGACACTTTCTCAGAGATATCTTGTATATAAATCATCGACGATCCGCCAAATTTGATGAAGCTCTGAGGTTCTTCATGACCGCAAATATGTCTAAACAAAGAACCGTGTACATAGTTTTGTTCTCTATTTTAAGTGCCATATTCCTGTCAGATAAACATTTTTATAGCTGCGGCTCATTTATACTGCCCAAGTCAAGGCCAAGGCCATCCTTTCAGCGTTTATAATCGAATAAAGGTTTATCCGGTATGAAATTCCTTTGTGGGACGAGATGATCGCGAAATTTGTGTTATTCTTCTTACCCAGAAATTGCATTTTTCAAAATTCAGCTTGTTCAATGTTAGAGCCATGCAACACGCTGCTTAACATTGCAGCACGGACTATGATGTGCAAAAATATTCAAAAAGAAACATATCACCATAGTTACCGTAATTAGCGTCAAACTATTAAAAGATGACATGTAACTAGCAGGCATTGCATATATAATGGAGGCCAAAGATCGTTTGATTCCTCTGAACTATTATATAAACATATAGTCTGGACAAGACTATATATAGTAATTTACTTTCTCTTAAACTAATTTCAATCATTACAACCTTAAATGCATAGCAAACACTGGACGTCACCGCCCCACAGTTAGTCGTTGGGTCCGAAACAAACGAATGGTGAAACCGTAGAACTTCAGACGGACCACACTAGATTTCTGACAAAGATGACAAAAGTTTGCAGAGGCCAGTTATGTGTCATCCATTTGCTTTCAGTCATTTTCCGCTCAGCTGCCAAATAGTTGCATTGTCTCAGGCTGCAAGGTTGAGGGGCAGTGATGGAACTTCTTGGGAGAAGAGCCCATTGGTTCAATAAGAGCAAAGTCTGTCTGTATGTTTGTATATATTTATGATCACTAAAACACACGGGCACAGGGGAAATCTTCTTGTCTAAAATAACATAGTAAACTTAGCGCCATTAAAAACGCACAACCCAAAGAATGTAAAATATTTGGAGAAATGTAAAGTGTAAAGCTTTGCCGGTGTCTTAATCGCTTGAATAAAGACACTGGTATAGGTTTGGGAAGCTAGTGTTGTTCACAAAAAAGCTTACTCTCTGTTGATGCCTTGATCAGTGCTCATTATCATTTGTAATATTCCTTGTCAAAAGAAAAAGGACCAATGACGGCTACGAAAAGTTGTGTAAGGACAATGTATACTTAGCGCCATTAAAAACGCACGACCCAAAGAATGTAAAATATTTTGAGAAATGTAAAGTGTAAAATATTGTAAGTACTCTTAAATTGAAGAACAAGGCATTGGTCCCAATGAGACAAAGAATTGACAATATGTGAAACCCTGGTGACTTTTATTCCTTGCAAACAAATGGTTGATACAGAAATTGAAGGTGTCATCATTCAATAATGGGTATGTTCACCTCGGGCATCAACGCAAGCAGTACATCTGCGACGCAAGGACCTGATGAGTGTGGCTATTCTGTGCTGTGGGATCCGGTCCCACTCTTCCTGCATTGCCTGGATCAATTCACGTCGGTTGCGTGGCCTGGGTTGACGTTGTGCAACGGCATTCTAAAGCTGATCCCACATGTGCTCTATGGGCGATAGATCGGGGGAGTAAGCTGGCCATTCCATGATGTTCACATTATTCTGTTGCAAGAAGTCTTGTGTCAACCTTGCAGAGTGTTGGCTCTGATGATTTCGAGCCCATCGTAAACGGTTTTGGCGTGCGGCGGGTGTCAATATGGGCCCTTGGTAGAGGATCCGTACATGCATCTGTATCTGTTGGAGACGGCGTCGGATGGTGCTGAGGCTTACCCTGGGCCTTCCAATTCCCACTGTCTCACAAGCAGTCTGTGTCGCGGTGCGAAATCGGTCACGTGTGTGCAACAAACCAATGTACCGATCCTGGCGGGCTCTAGTGACTCTTGGCTGACCAGGGCGTGGTCGGTCGGCAACATTGCCAGTTTCATGTTCCCTGATTCTGAGGCGACTAATTGTGGAGGGATGACACTGCATGTGACGTCCTACGGCGGCACAACTGAGACCCACCTGTAACATGCCAATGGCACATTCCCTTTGTTGTGTCGTAAGTCGGGGCATGGTAACGTTTTCTGATTTTTTTTTGTTCGTCTTTATGCTGAACTTCGTGTAAAGTGTTGAACCCACGACAAATGAGCCCTGAAAGCTGTTCTCAGTGACGGTGAAACACTCAATGGACGTTATTAGGAAATGTTTCGTAATGTTCACGACAGGCGCGTCGGGAACACCACAGGTTATCCAGTTATTGCAACTCAACTCGAACTAACAATAAACAACAAAACGTAAATGGCCAACAGCCTTACTGGGGTAGAAACATAAAATTCAACCGTGCGTTTTTAATGGCGCTAAGTATATATATATGTGTGACAGTATTAGAAAATTGGATGCCTCCTGGTAAAGTGTATTCAACTTTACCGTGTTGGTGGATCTGTTATGGTATGAGGATGTTTCTCATTTGACTTCAGTTCATCCAGAACAATGCTATCCAGACCATTCCCTGTGCAGCATTGGGTCCGGATCAGAACCCCTGGAATGTGAATGAAGGTTATTTTGGGGCGCAATATTCAATGTCGGGGTCCTCTCCCACAAAATTTGCATGAATTGGAAGCACCATTTTATGGGGAGTGATGTCAGCTGTCCATGGGACTAATTCGATCGTCTTGTGGGGCGTATGAGAAGACACCCGGAGTGTTTAGTTGAAGTTCTCATATTTGCTGATAATCTTACTATCGCCTCTGAACAAGTATATAACTTTTATTAACCTCTCGTTAATGCAACACATTTGGAGATTTCCCCATACTTATTGAGTGATCGTTTTTCTTGAATTGCCGACAAGTTTTACTTCAGTGAATTGTAATTCAACACGATACCTTGGTGATATCTATGGAAATACATTGTACTTGGCCTGCATATAGAACTCCGATATGGGTATCGCCTCAATATGGATTGAAAAAAAAGACTTTTCCCCGGGACGAAGACACTTTAAATTACATCCTATATAGTTGACTACGATAGAATAAATGATTCATCTAAACTAATCAAATTCTTATATCAGAAGTCTGAAGATCAAAAATACTTGTAATACAATAAATATATGTAAAATGAATGTAGGATTGAAAGCCTTCTAGAATAAAGCTTTTTGGGGGTTTTTCATTATATTCTGGTGATATAATAACTATAATAACTTACAAGTCAGCTATGGGGATTAAAATTTGACGTATGTTTCTAGCCTGGTAGACAATCTGTAATATTCCTATATAACACGTCAGCGTTGAACCCGGGTCCCAAAACTTCGAGCCAAGGAAGCTTACTGTACCTGCCTTTTGTCATCGAATAAAGTGAAGGGACACAAGACCCATAGTCAAAGTCCCATTTGACTGAGAAAAAGACGAACGCGATCAATGTTACCAGAATTCCATTAGGTTGTCTACAATAGTTTCCTTTATTATTAACGTGAATTGATAAAACCATATGTCCTTATGCATTCCGATACATGTACATATACACAACGTACGTGACTCAACATACAAATTCGATTCTTTTACAATAGTTAATAGGTCTGATTTATCCTAGACTTTATACAAACTTTGCTTTATTAGTCCAATTATAGATAAATAGAGTCATTACAATCGGTGTTATTATTGCAAATAATAGACCCTTATAACAACTATAATTTGGACCAGTTACAGTATTGTAATTGGTACCTTGCCTTTTGTTGTCAAAGGGAAAGTTTATTAAAAGACGACATTTTGAAAGTCGAAAGTCAATTATGACCACGGCCTCCAGGAAAAAAATGAGGTTCATACCAGGGGGGGGGGGGGGGGGGGTTATTATAAGGTTATTATATGAAGTTACACCTGATATGGATACTTATTGTAGAAGTCGCTTGTGGGTTTTAACTTCATTATATCAGAGGAGACGCCAAACGCGTCCATTCCGATTTGAATTTTTAACAGACCAGTGACGAATACAATTAATATCAATATAGGATATTAATTCATATAATTACCTTTTTATAATACATACACAACAGAACCTTGATAAATGGTTCAGTGGTGATGAAACATTTCCCCGATCGTTTAGTATGCTTGGATGACGCACATGGCAGTTTGGAATATTTCACGAGCACTTCGTCACATAAAATTCGAGCGTTATGCACAGTTGTTGCATTTAACTTCTATATGGGTTTCTCTCCAATATTGACCGAAACAGGGCTGATACACGGAACAATCGATAAAGGGATGATACATGGTACAATCGGTAGCTTTCCATTGGTTAAAATGACAGGAGCTGCCATAAATTCTGACTATTACGACCACAGGCACACGGAGTGGGCGCAAACAGAACTGAATTACATCAATCAGAACTGAATTACACCAATCAGAACTGAATTACACTAATCAGAACTGAATTACATCAATCAGAAGTGAATCACACCTACCGTAACTGAATCACACCAATCAGAACTGAATCACATCAATCAGAAGTGAATTACACCAATCAGAACTGAATTACATTAATCAGAACTGAATTACACCAATCAGAACTGAATCACATCAACCAGAACTGAATTACATCAATCAGAACTGAATTACCTAAATCAGAACTGAATTACCTAAATCAGAACTGAATCACACCAATCGGAACTGAATTACATTAATCAGAACTGAATTACATCAAACAGAACTGAATTACATCAACCAGAACTGAATTACATCAATCAGAACTGAATTACACCAATCAGAACTGAATCATATCAATCAGAACTGAATTACATCAATCAGAACTGAATTACCTAAATCAGAACTGAATTACCTAAATCAGAACTGAATCACACCAATCAGAACTGAATTACCTAAATCAGAACTGAATCACACCAATCAGAAGTTCAGAACTGAATTACATTAATCAGAACTGAATTACATCAAACAGAACTGAATCACATCAACCAGAACTGAATTACATCAATCAGAACTGAATTACCTAAATCAGAACTGAATTACCTAAATCAGAACTGAATCACACCAATCAGAACTGAATTACATTAATCAGAACTGAATTACACCAATCAGAACTGAATTACACCAAACAGAACTGAATTACATCAATCAGAACTGAATTACATCAAACAGAACTGAATTACATCAAACAGAACTGAATTACATCAATCAGAACTGAATTACATCAACCAGAACTGGATTACATTAATCATAACTGAATTACATTAATCAGAACTGAATTTTTTTTTTATTTTTTTTTTTTATTCAGTAAATAGTCAACGGGACATGACCCAATACTAGACTACATCAACACTATATACAATAGAAAATGATAGCAGACAAAATGTGCATTTCATAACAAGTGCATGGACAAGTGTTTCGTTATACGATTTCAGTACAAGCTGTTGATATAAGCCTTGACTGATTTCTTAAAACTATGTTGGCTACAGAACAAGTCTATATTCTGAGTACTTATGTTATTAAAACAATTTAACACTCTTGGAATAAATGAATTCTGCCTTATTAAAACTCTAGAATATGGAACATAAAATAGAAATTGATTCCTTAGTTGTCTGATGGGAACCCAAAAGGTTATTTTTTGCAACAGGTATGGACAATCATACCTGGCGTTTATAATACCGTGCAACAGGTAAAAATCTAACATAAGTCGCCGATCTTTAAAAGTGTATAAACCGAAACGATTACATAAATCTGTATATGTCGGATTGGAATTCCATTCACCAGATTTGTACAATAAATATTTGAGAAAACTCATTTGGATACGTTCTAAACGATCTATGTGGCATTTAGCATTAGGTGACCAAACTTGGGAACAATATTCCACATTACTTCGGACAAGTGATATAAACAATTGTTTGAACGTATCAACAGATTTAAAAGAACGACATGATCTTTTAATAAGGCCCACCATTCTATGAGCCTTGGTACAGATCTTATCAATCTGACTGGAAAAATTTAAACGAGAGGAAATTATTACCCCCAAGTCTGTTACTCCATTTACCCTATCAAGCTTAATATTACCGGCAGAGTAATTGTATACAATGGGTTTGGTTTTAAGAGAAAAACTTATACATTGACATTTCTTGGCGTTGAGTGACAATTTCCATTTGGAACACCATGATACAACGTTATTAAGGTCTTTCTCGAGCAATAAGCAATCATTTACATCATTTACTGTTTTAAAAATTTTAGAATCATCAGCATACATAGAAATATTTGAGTGCTCAAGTACATTTGGGAGGTCATTTATGTACAATACAAACATGAGTGGTCCAAGAATTGAACCTTGAGGGACACCTGATGACACTGGGAGAAAAGGGGAGCAGTGTCCCGACAGAACAACACGTTGCTCTCTATTTGATAAATATGACTTTAAAAAAGCAAGTAAAGAACCATGTATTCCGTACTGCTCTAACTTATGTACAAGTAGTTGGTGACTAACAGAGTCGAAAGCTTTCGAGAAGTCAATATAAATTGAGTCAACTTGTTTCTTATTATTAATAGACTTAGATATAGAATCCACATAGCTAACAAGATTTGTACATGTGGAGCGCCCTTTAACAAAACCATGTTGCCATTCACAAACGTTATGCTTAACATGCTGATATATGTTGTTGTGAATGATGTTGTTGTCATGTTTATCACCAGATTTATAAATAGGTATAACATTGCCTGTCTTAAAGACAGCGGGACAAACTCCACTAGAAACTGACTTAGTAAAAATAATTGAAAGTGGTAACGCCAGGTCCACATGCTTTCCTAACATCAGTACTAGTTAAAATATTAAAAACATCTTCACGTGTTATGGTCATTGAGCTGACATTATTATTCGTTTTATCACAAACAAAGTCCGGTATGGAGCCATTATCTACAGTGAAAACGGAGGGAAAAAAGTCATTGAACATTCTGGCTATCTCCATTGGATCCTCTGAAGACTTGGTTTTGTAATACATATTGGTTGGAATTCGGGAGGACTTCCTATGCGAATTAATGTAGCCCCAAAACCTTTTTTTGTTGGAAGACAGGTCCTCTTCAGGATTTACACCAATCAGAACTGAATTACACCAATCAGAACTGAATCACACCGATCAGAACTGAATTACACCAACCAGAACTGAATTACACCAACCAGAACTGAATTACACCAATCAGGTCACTATAATCATCTTGTATCAACATGTAATTAGTTTCTTTAATGAATTAATATATCATATATTTTGTTTATAGAAATTTCTTCTAATTTCAAGTTTATTGTTAGTATGTTTTTGGGGGTTTAGGATTTTTAAACATGTTAATTTCTGAATAAAAAGTAGATTTAAAAATTAAAAAAAAGAGGCTTTGGAGGTCATCGCAAAAACTTAATTATTGACGTTGGAATGAGGAAAATTCTTACAGTATGTGGCCTATATTTGTTCGAAAAGTACACAAAATTTAAAGACGTATAATTCAGAAGCTGTTCATTGATTAAAAGAATACTTTATGGTGCATTCTAGATATTTCACGCCCTAACAAGCTTCTGAATTGTACATATTGCAAAGCATAGCCAATCATTTCAACATTCTGCTTTAACAACAAAATATCAACATTTTAGCAGCTCAAGCCACTGTAATCTATTTTGGTTGTGTGATAATTATACATATATAATTCCAGACAATTTAGAATCGGCCATGTAAAAGGAACTTACACATGTATCATTAAAGTGGCATGGGCTGCCGAAATTCACACTTTTTTCATAATTTCTGATCGTCACGACAGTAAGAGGCGTTGAAGGCCACCGAAAAACTAAATGATTAGCGTTGGAATGAGGAAAATCCATACAGTATGGGACCTATACGAAACCGAAATTTAAATAACCGGGACGACCATTCATTCATTCTAAGCCAAAGTTAGTTCAAAACAATACTTTATCGTACATTCTCGAAACTATAAGCAATAAACAGCTTCTGAATTATACGTCTCTAGAAAAATAGCCGATAATTTCAACATTCTGTTTTTATGTCAAAATATCAACATTTTGGCAGCTAATGCCGCTTTAAAAAAGTTAACAATTTCAAAAACGTATATTTTGTACTCTTGAAAACTAGATAACACATAAAAAACATTGGCAAAGACAATATATATTACCAAATAATAAAATTTACCGAGACTGTGTTTACATGTATCTCATATAATAAGTGGCAAATGGCTGATTAAAAATTGGTATTTATTTCTATAATTCACGGAGTGTAACAAGTTAAGTTTGAAATAGTGTTCGAAGTTTGAGTTGTTATCATTAACATGGGTACTTTGACAGAACGGTTAGTGTTTAACCCATGTTGTATGTAATATAACTAGTTTCCAGCAAAAAGACCAATACATGGAGTAACGTCACAACCCGATAGGTAAAATGTCATTGGGAGGCGCCTGGGGCTGTTTGTACTAATCTGGCGTAAGTTACGCCACTCGACAACGTATATTGAATTGTACATGATGTACATGATGGCAAGTCTGTTGCCTAATACAATGCTACAAGCTTTTGTGGAACTTTACGTGAGATTAGTAGAACGACATCTCTTTGTATCACTCCTTGTCGCCATGATTACTTCTTGCGATCAATGGTGAAATGTCGTCTCACTCTGAAACTTCGGGAATTTATGTGCGTGTCAAAGCCGACCGGTAGCGAGCGAAGATAGCCGAAGGGAGTTCCGATTGATGTCGTCTATGTTGATGGAAAACGGTACGTTCACAAACACAAAAGGCTCAGTTAATGGTATCAGTTTTAAATTTGAACCCTATACCAAGCTTGCTGCAATTCATGCAGATTATCAAAGAAAAAGAGATTTCACTGAAAACAGATTTGCAATAAGCTTCCAAACTTGTGATAAATTACTCTAACCTTTGTTGTATCACATTGTTTTGTAGTTCCCTCATGTGAGTCTCTAATTGATTACTTGTGTAATAGATGTAACGAGCGGCTGTGTTGTCAAGCTGTACACTCCTATAAACAGCGGGTTTTTCTCCCCACTTTACTTTTAGACTAGAGTTGTCCCTGGGTAATTAACAAATCAGCAGATACCACAACGCCTGGTTACCTTTTAACTATGATTGGCTGGCCATCGACAAATCTGGCCTAGAAGTAAAGCAGTAGGTGTGTTGATCGAAAGGATAAATAGTCTAGCGGAAGCTTTCGATATCACCATTGACTGTATCGATTTCCCCCGATTTTAACTTCAATAATTTAGTCTTTTGATGAACTTCAACCCCAGTCCAAAAAGATGCAACCCGTAAGCAGCTCATGCAAATACTGAAAGAACCCGGCAGGCTTTAAAGGGACGTTCCCGGAACGAATATCGTTAAAATGTGTGCTATTCTATTGTTGTTTATATAAAGATGAGGTTTCCAGATGGCCACTGATAACTTTCCCAGATCCCACAGACCACTGGGTAGGGAGTTTTATTTGAGGATTCCAATGTCTGCTTTGTTGTTGTAAAAAGAGTCGAGTGCGCGGTAGAGCCCTTTCTGGATGCGCGTTTGGTTTACTTTTAGCTGTTTGTTTACTGTCTGTCAGACACAAAACAATAGCAGCACGGGATTTCCTAAATAACTCGTTCAATGTACATTTTTTGCGGAAAGTTGACTAACAGCGTTTTGCCCAAGATTGATCACTCAGTATTTTTTTTAATAATCTGAAGGTCAACGGAAAACCTTAAAGGCCCACTTGCCGTCGTAGCCTGTTTAAATTTGCTAAGAAAACCAATTTACATGAGCTTACTACGACTAATACCACTAAACTTAAACATAGGACACAGAAAACATGTCTAGTTAGCTTTAGAATGTAGAAATGGGATGAAAAACAAACGAAGAATCGAAGCCTGATTACAACAACAACGATCAGTGTCGGTCAACGTTCGTGTTGGATTACCCTCATTTCAGGCCTTTTTATCTGTGGTTTACACTCAAACAATTATCAGCAGGCTTTTCCAGTCGCTGTTAACCGATCGTCAGTCTGTATTTCTCAGATAAATAGGCCTACGTAAAATTACACTGTGCCGTTAGTTCACTCACTCGACTGAAATGCGCCCCAGCGAGCAGTTTGGTTTGTTTACGTTCCGGGCACCTAACAATTCATATTTTCAAATTCAAATTAAAAATACAAAGTGACGTCCAAACTTTTAAATTTTGGTAAAAATTGAAAGTTCCTAACTTATATTGTCTGGGGAAAATACAGAAAACGGTCTTTCTTTTTTAATGTAATCAATATTTCTGATTTTCGCGGCGCGTGTGCCTTTAACAAACTTAAACGAAGCCTCCTTTTAAGGGCTGGCACATATGTATATGGTTAAAAAAGACGAATTCCACAGAATAACAATTTGTATTAGTATTTATTGAATCCATGTCCCACACATGTTCACAGAAATTGAAATCAATTGTAATATTAATAATTCATCGATACGACTTTTGGAAAAGTATGGGTTTGATGGGTAAATATTTTTATTTCCGCCTTTATCCGTTCGTCTTTCCATCATTATATAATTGTAAATATATATTTTTTAAAAAGAACAACCTTAAATACCTAAACATTTCGTAAAGGTTGAAAAATAAGAGCTGTTCGTCATGATACAATGTAAAGATGGCGATAACTGTCTTCTTTCTATTTTTCTCGAATTCTTATACATACATGTAGCTAATATTTGTTGATCTTATTTTTTAAAGTTTGTTATGTGAAACTATGTTTGAGAATTATTTTTATTCATCAATTCAACTGTTCACAAAATATAAAAAAATAAGTAGACTTCTTAATCTTTTGATCTGAACATGTAAGTGAGGGTTTGTTTCAAGGAATCTTGATAATCCTTAGTGGATAAGAGAAATATATAGAAATTCACAGAATAGTTAAACAGAATAATCAAATTAGTAATGTCCCATGCTGCATCAATGGTATGTTGAAGCTCGGGGGACACATTAACCCAATGAAATACAAATTCCACTATACTAACGACCAGGATCGGTAACAGAAACAAGATGGAAAATAAAGTGACTGTTACAACGGGCAACGTCACTCGGACAAATGACACGGAATTCGATTGACGAACTCCAAAACTGTGTTTCACTAGATAGAGAACACGTACGTTTAATCCTAACACAACAATAAACGGTAGAAAAAATGTAAAAGAAAAATTGAAAGCATTATAAATTATGTTAGATACTAAACCGTCCATTATAGGGCAAACGAAGTCTTCTCTGTGAAAATCGCCTGTCGAATTGATTACCACCTCGTGCCATATAGATTCGTAAGATGAAATACATACACAACCTACAGCTACCCCAATTACAGTAATTACAGCTCTTTTATATGTACAGAGAAAAACACGCTTAAGAGGAAATTCAACAGCAATGTAGCGATCTACCGAAATAGAAATCAGTAAAATGCTGGAAAAAACCTGAAAGAAATTGATTGAAAATAACCATACGGAGCAAATACGTTTGTTGGCATAAATTATCTCATTGTTAATTAATCTCGTGAATACATCATCAACGAGAGTTGTACAAAGAACCAAACTATCGCTTACAGCTAATGCTCGCATATAAACAGAATAAGACTGTCGACAACGATTTTGAGCACTGAATACCAAAATGCTTAACCCATTGCCGACCAGGCCAATAAACGTAATGAAAGCTATTATTCCACAGTATAGTATTGGGTTAATGATACCTTCTTCATCGCCCATGTCATCGTGTAATATCTCTGAATCGTTTACATCTACGCTCGCATTCATTGTGACTTTTGGTCTTGATGGCGGGATGTTAAAATCTAACAGTTCAATCTTCTTGTGGTGTTCCCCGAAGAACAACAGCCAAGTAGTCAGAGGAACACACGAGTTATTGGGATCTTCAATGAGAGATCATTATATAAACCAGGCAGTCAATAGAACACACGAGTTATTGATGATTTCAATGAGAGATCATTATATAAACCAGGCAGTCAATAGAACACACGAGTTATTGAGGATTTCAATGAGAGATCATTATATAAACCAGGCAGTCAATAGAACACACGAGTTATTGAGGATTTCAATGAGAGATCATTATATAAACCAGGCAGTCAATAGAACACACGAGTTATTGGGATCTTCAATGAGAGATCATTATATAAACCAGGCAGTCAATAGAACACACGAGTTATTGGGATCTTCAATGAGAGATCATTATATAAACCAGGCAGTCAATAGAACACACGAGTTATTGGGATCTTCAATGAGAGATCATTATATAAACCAGGCAGTCAATAGAACACACGAGTTATTGAGGATTTCAATGAGAGATCATTATATAAACCAGGCAGTCAATAGAACACACGAGTTATTGAGGATTTCAATGAGAGATCATTATATAAACCAGGCAGTCAATAGAACACACGAGTTATTGGGATCTTCAATGAGAGATCATTATATAAACCAGGCAGTCAATAGAACACACGAGTTATTGGGATCTTCAATGAGAGATCATTATATAAACCAGGCAGTCAATAGAACACACGAGTTATTGGGATCTTCAATGAGAGATCATTATATAAACCAGGCAGTCAATAGAACACACGAGTTATTGAGGATTTCAATGAGAGATCCTTATATAAACCAGGCAGTCAATAGAACACACGAGTTATTGAGGATTTCAATGAGAGATCCTTATATAAACCAGGCAGTCAATAGAACACACGAGTTATTGAGGATTTCAATGAGAGATCATTATATAAACCAGGCAGTCAATAGAACACACGAGGTATTGAGGATTTCAATGAGAGATCATTATATAAACCAGGCAGTCAATAGAACACACGAGGTATTGAGGATTTCAATGAGAGATCAGTCGCCAGTTATTTGGGGTTTTCAATGATAGACCATTTAGCAGACAGAAGAACACACGAGTTGTTGAGGTTTTAAACGAGAGGCCTATCATCGAGCAGCCCGAAAAGCACACGAGTTATTTGGGTTTTCATAGACCATTTAGCAGACAGTCAGAAGAACACACGAGTTATTGGTATTTTCAACGAGAGGCCAAGAAGTTTTCTGCAAGGAAAAACATATAAGTTTGTCAGATCATCTGAATTTGCTACAAAAAATGCTATTAGCTGACACGCTACAAACATGAGGACAGGTTACAATCACACACTGTACGTCCCAAATTAGTGGAGATTTGAAGTATCTGATTGAGGTAACTCTCAGTGTCACACATAAAGTTAACGGAAGATTCGTTGAAAGTAATAAACGTTATTGGGGGCATGAGTTCCGTTTCGAAGGATCTGATTCAAGTAAAACAGTCGTACTCTCAGTGTAGATTTTGAGCCGCACTCAAGATTATTTTACGTATATGGCGGCGTTGCCAAGTTTAGTTGGGGAGCAAATCGGGCTCATGCCCGGAGGAAACCCCCGACCTTCGGAGAGTACCTGGCAACTCTTCAATATACTGCTTATTCCGCTTTATTTTGTTGTAATTTTAAAGAAAAGAATACTCCGAATCTTGAAATGGTGAGCAGCAAGATATTGTATTTATTTTAACAGTAATTAATGAGACTAAAATACACCGCAAATGTTGGACAGTATGGGATTAGAATGAAAATATTTTATGGCTCTCGATTTTTTCAACTTGGTAACATTGTGTTGACTATTGTAAATGTATACAGAAAACAGAATAACGACCAGGGGACCGTTTCACGAAGCCGTCGCAAAGTGCGATCAATCGCAGTTGCCATGGCGTCGTATCTCTTCACTATGATATCCATTGGCAACTACGCCTCGTTTGCGCTGCGACTGCGACTGCTTTGTAAAACCTACCCACGATAATGGGAGAAAAGATACAATATAGACCTATACATAATATAGAATACAAATATTGATATTTTTACCTTAAACCAGAGGATCGGCGTTGTTAGCCAAACTAGCATTCACACTTCAAACAAAGAAATACCGTCAAACCCGGCTATCGATGGTTACTCTATAAATGGCTTTAGTTTATAATAATTAGTACATTTTAACAGAGACCAGAAAGCCAATGAAGATAAAGTATAACAGATCCCGCCTCTTTCTTATGGATAGTATCAAATAGCGGAATGAGACAAAGATAAAACGACCTCCACTCTTTCATTTCCTTAAATGGCTTCTGTATAATGTTGCAAGAGGATAAACAAGATATATAAATTTAGATTGGTCCATGCCCTTGCGTAGGCACCGATTATCGGTTCCAACATAGTTTGAGTCCCCCTCCCCCACCCTGCTGGACATCACATATACAACTACACTGTAATCATGCCCCATCACCGTCTTTCAGATACAAAAACTCGTTTCTCTCCTTAAGGCGATTTAGCTGAAGGATCTTTGTACTTAACATACTGAACTTAATCAAGGAATCTTCTATTATTTAGGCAACAAAATATGTATTGAAAAAGTAAAAAACGATTTACCGATTCTATGTAAAATATTTGATTTATATTAAAAATAAAACAGTGGCGTATTTGCAGGTAAATATTATACAAGAAGTAGAAAGAAAACATACATCAAGACTAAAAGTTCTAACATTTCCGAAACAAAACACTTTTAGTCGAGAACTCACAGAGTTCATTGGTAGCAGAAATAGTTGTAGATCAAAGGTCAGTAAAATTCACATAACAAAATCCCGGAAACACACTGGTGAACGCAATCGAGATCTCGTGCCATTCTACGAGATCTTCAACACGAGACATGGCTCGAGAGCCGTCGCACTCCATTTTCGCGCATAGTGAACTGTAAGAATCTTACTGAGAATTCATAATGTGTATGATATTTAATTCTCTGTTCTATACTGTTCCCAAACATGTAACCCTAAAATAATAACCTGTGTCGCACGGCCTTTGGGCAGAAATACTTGTTAAAAATCAAAAATATAATCTGCACTACATCAGCTCATATATACATTCTAAAACAAGATGGCATCGCCCATGGATATCAAGGCAAAATATGATATGGACTTCAAGGTATTTCAAGGTATTTTATATGTATTAGGAGAGTAGCAATCAATATAACAAAACAGGTTATCGGCGGCTTAAACGTTACCTACCAGAATTATATCGGATATCTCTCTACACAACCGAGTCAACTATCAGTGTCACGTGTCGTTGTTTACAATTTTAAGGACGTCGACAGCAGTGGCCTCCCTTTGTTCAAGCAACATGTCACTCAATCGTTTTAGAGTTGATATCTAAACGAATGTCATAAGGATCAATCTCTATTTTAGATTTGTGGTGAACGCTTTGCCCAAATAGTAAAATTCACTGGCGTGATACCGGTAAAAGTTCCGAGGCCGTTCGCATACAAGTTATCATATATACAGATAAAGGATCCAAAGACTTGATCAGTTGAACACTGACGGACTTAATATCGCAAAGTGGTATTAGCTGCCAACATTCCGATTTTATAGAGAAACGTTTGAAGTACCTTGAAAAAGAAAAAGATTGATTCTGAAATAAAAACATATATCGGTAAAAACCATACGAAACGAACGGATGTGCTAATAACGGATAAATACAAGTAACCTGGATGAATGAGTACATTTTGGGGATTCTGTTTTGAAAGGTGTCTCATTTTAAAAATACTTAGAGCGCAAAATTATGGTTTGTCTCAAATACCACTTGGATGAATAAATCATATTCAAAAAAAAAAAGGAACAAGATTTTGTTTATAAAGGTTGGTTGATTGATTAATTTTACACAGCACTCCAGATTATTTCACTTATGTGGCGGCGTTGCCAGGTTTAGGAGGGATGAAATCGGGTTCTTTGCCCGTAGGACACCCATACCTTCGGCAAGTACCTGGCAACTCTCCCACAAACGTCGATCGAGTGAAAAATCCACTCAGGAATTTTCATTTGGTCTGAGTGAGATTTGAACCCACTGCGCATCGATGGGAGTCGTGTGTAGGACGGAGGGACTAATAACTCTTACCGACTGAGCCAACGAGACCTAGACTCAGATTGATTGATTGTTTGGTGTTTTACGCCGTGCTCAAGATTATTTCACTTATATGGCGGCGTTGCCAGTTTAATTGGCAAAGGAAACCGGGCTCTATGCCCGGAGGAAACCCACGACTATCCGGCGGTAACTGGCAACCATCCCACATAGGTCGTTGAGTGAAAACCCAGTCAGAGCCTAGGCTCAGAGCTTGTTTACATTGCGGGTAGGAAACAAATCAAGCTTTTAATTTCACATTATAAATTAGAAATGATGCCTATACACTTTTATGTTATTTCTGACAGCTGCCCTGGTTCATTTTACTCGTGTTGTCTGCAAACCTCGATGTCAAAGGAGATCCAAAAGAAGAGTTTTTTACAATTGCATCATTTAGGTGACTGTTCAGGCGATGACTTGTATTTGGAAACAGTTTTGAATAAATTTCACCCGCATTAATCTCGTGAGATCTACTTTAGACGTGGCTAAGATAGACCTTGCACGCCTTTACATGAGATAGCACAGTGATTATCACATGTCAGTTTGGGCAACATTCTTACAATCAATAAGAAAAGTATAACAATCCTGACATGCATTTGGAATTAATACTTGGAATACTTGGTAAACATGTTGTGAAAACCGAGAGTCATTTCACGAAGTATTCCCATTTTGACGCAGGCTATATGGAATCAGTAGACAGTTTTCCCGCTAACGGAAAGAAGTGCAAATACTTACTGCATTTTTTATTCTCTATTTTTCACTCTCCAATTCAACTTTCAACGTGTTTTATTCTCATGGTCACACCAGGGCATTGGAGAAGAAATACACGATAGATGCATCTTATAATAATCGTGGCAGATAGGTGGTAGAAGATAAAAGTTTGACCCATTACAGAAATTTGATGAGAAACCCGGATGAGAAACCTGTGATCTGAAATTCAACAATATAAGAAGAGCAGATTGTGACATTTCTGTTTTAAATGTTTTCATTTTTGTTTTGAAATGGACTTTTCATCCATGAGAATCAGAGTTTCTGATAAAGCAATTTCGTATTAGTCGGCCTTTGTTAGCTTGACAAAAATGGCATTAAAAACATCATCATTTCTCATCACCCCAAGTCCAATGAATTGAAATGGCCGGTTTTCGGGTTAGAGGTCTCGACTTGAGGACAAGAGTAGGCCTAACTACCAATTTTAGTTTGGAACTGTTTATGAACAGGATTTAAAGCTGGTTTGTGTTTATTTATGGACTAAATGTATATTTGTAAAACATCAGTTGAAACGAAACAACCTTCGCGTTAGTTCCCTGGTAGTCAATAAAAGAACGGGAAGGAAATATGCATATTCTCCGTATTTTTCGTAACTACTCGGAAAAATGACGTCATACACGACCTTCGGTGTGTACAAACTGCCACAAAGACGCACTGAGTCGGCAGAAATCGTTTACTACGTCATCGCTGTGAGGGTACGTACACAACGGAGGTCGTGTTTGACGTCATAAGTCTCTGAGATAATTAACTTTCGTAAGCATTGTAGATCGGCAAACGTAGCTTGAATTTTGTATGTACTGCGAACGAAATTTAATTTTCTTTTGGTCAGACTTTTAAAGTGCATGTTGTACAACACATTTAACGCAAATTATAAAATATTTCCAGGTTGTTCATAAATCCTTTAACACAATTTTCTCACAGTAGTTTGGATTTGTCTCAAAATGGAAGACTGCATTTATACGAGACATATTATCATCTATGGTGCTGTTTTTGTATCAGCTAAATTCGGTATAATCTGCAATAATAAAATCGGTTATTTTTCTAAGAAGCCTTTATACATTGTAGTTATAGTGTGTTATGATTTTATTGAGATTGAAAGCATATATTACAATGCCCAATTTCAGCACCAGGACAAATTTCAGTGATCAAATTTGTGAAACATTTACTAACCAGTTTAAATCACCAAGTCATGACGAAAGTGCAAGGAATTCAGCTATCAGTAATGTTAATCATTACAGTTTTTCAAACTCAAAACGCTGATTTCAATGACGGAAGGAAACATACTGAAGCAGCAATAGTAATGTCAATATCGATCAAAAGGAAATCGGGCGTATGAATTCAGTACAATGACCTTAGTCAACGACCAAATGATTTCCAGCAGGTTTGATACATGGTACATATGCTTTGCAAACAGAAGCTTAGTTGATTATTTAGCTCAAAACATCCATTAGGAAACCTGTACCCCAGGCAAGATAATATTAGCTTACAACTTAGGCCCTATAATACGCTACAAATTATTTACATCTAAGTTAATTATATACACGCTTATGTTCCAACCAGATTTGTATAAACAGTTCAATGAGTATCCAGTAGTATTGTCACCGAAATTGGTTAATTGATTGAACAGAACAATCACACATCTTGTAAAGAGCCTTAAAAGTATTTTAACAGATGTTTGTAAGCTATTGTGAAATCTGCCATCGGACGGTAATTCCCAATATCCAGGGGAAATAAAATGATCATTAAAATAAAAACTGTGTTTTTTTGTAAAGATGCTAAATCCTGCGCAAGTGAATGCTTTGCAAGATTGTCAATCACCATGTATGTCCAGTTCCATATAGCGTAAGTTTTTACGTAAATGCCATAGCAACCCATACTGTAGAGATACGTTAGTATGGCAAAAAATACATCTTCGCCGCTTTGTGAAACAGGCTCCTGAATTGTAGAAATAGTTCAAATAAATCAGAATGAATATTTGAACCAGGCGCACGTTAATAAAAACGT
The DNA here is from genome assembly GCA_963971465.1 of Lepidochitona cinerea. Classification (NCBI taxonomy): domain Eukaryota; kingdom Metazoa; phylum Mollusca; class Polyplacophora; order Chitonida; family Tonicellidae; genus Lepidochitona; species Lepidochitona cinerea. The sequence continues at coordinate 8,573,738 of OZ020551.1, forward strand.
TCTCGGGATGTAACATGTACGTAATGAAAAATATCAAGACCATCTAGCATTTAAGAAACTTTGCTCAAAATTTGAGAAAAAAATCAGTAAATGTGATAAAATCTCAAACTTTAATATTGACAGAACTGTTACAAGAGGTCAAAAGTCACATATGATTGGGATAAAACACAATCAGTCAATATCGGGAACTTGTGCTAAACAGTTGAAGCTTCCAGTCGCGTTCTCATAAACCCACAAGACGTTGAATTGTTCCATGGGCAGCTGACGTCAGTCCTCATGTAATGCTGTTAACAATTTAAGCAAATTTTGTGGAGGAGGATCGCGATGATGAATCCTGCGCCCCAAAATGTCCCACACATGACCCAGGGAATTCAGATCGGTACTCATTGTTCTGGGTAGCATTTTTCTAGATAAACTGGGTGACATTACCGAGCCTTATCATCCATAAATAGTGGTCTGGAGGCCTATGTCGAAGGACAACTGGATTGAATATTTTTAGGATGTATTGAGCCCCTGTCAGATTGACTTACATCATCACCAAATCCAGCTTGTAATCAAATGAGAAACATTTCCATACCGTAAGGCATGGTGTTTATTTTTGTATAGGCCCTACTGGGTTGCCTCCAATCTCTAACTTTGCCTTCAACAGCATGCTGAGAATGACTCTGATCTTGGTCGGACCAGTGATCTCTTCTCCAAGTTTTCACCCTGTTTCTGTGATTTTCTGTGAGTTTAGGATGTTTGATTGTTCCCAACCCCACAGGGCTGATGCAGTTTCTGACTGGGTTTTATAAGTGAACCATGCAAAATACGTGTCGCATGCATGCTTTGAATTTCCAGATTGCTGCGTTTGTGGGATCTATGCAAACCCAGATCTCGAATGAAGAACTGCCTCCATGAGCAGTTAATTTCCAGTTTACAATCAAGTGGACTTGGAATGTGCGTGTCGTGGGTGCCGGCTATCAGACAGAAACACTGCTTTCTAATTACAAATATTTGCCGGTATTAATATTGTTCGGTAATTTACATACTCATTAATACTCATTAATAAAAATACGTTAAGCTAAAGCCAAAACAAACAATTCGCCCCTCTACTATCTCTAGATGTACAACTTGATTTGTACGTTCTGTAACCGTATTGATTTCAGCCCCTGTAATGGTGTTGTGATTATTAATTCCAGTGACTAAATGCCGTGTCTACTAAATCACTTTGATGCTAATAGAGGGTTTTCCCTATTGTTGTCCATCAGACTTTAGAGAAAGTAAGATTATTTTGTAATTATTTTAGTTCTTCCAGTGTATTACACTGTGTGCGATATCTTCTCAGGGTTTTCTGATTAAAGTTTGTATGATTCAGAATAATTTTTGACTAATCTAGATAGTTTACATGTGACAATGGGATCATACATATGAGTTTACATGACAATATGGGTTGACATGGCAATACGAATTTACATGACAATATGGGTTGACATGACAATACGAGTTGACATGACAATATGGGTTGACATGGCAATACGAATTTACATGACAACACGAGTTGACATGACAATACGAGTTGACATGACAATACAAGTTGACATCACAATACAAGTTGACATGACAATACAAGTTTACATAAAAATATGGGTTTACATAAAAATATGGGTTTACATGACAATATGAGTTTAAATGACAATACGAGTTTACATGACATTACGAGTTTACATGACAATATGGGTTTACATGACAATATGAATTTTCATGACAATAAAAGCTTACATCACAATACGAGTTTAAATGACAAGAAGAGGGTTTTGTAGTTATCGCTAATTACAAAGTTTAAGTAAAGACGATGTTATCTTTGACAAGATGATAAAAGATGTTTGTTTTTTAAATTACCATTGAATGAAGAGCATTTGTCTCTGATATTATATTTGATATGAAAGGGAGTAGACCTACCTTCAAAGTAATTTTGCCAGCATTATGCTTCCGGCATTAGAGTTCCTCCTTTGAACCGTCGGTGATTTATAACGTCGGTTCTAATCAAAGGAAACTTCATGCTAAGTTTGCAATTAGCGAGAAAAAGCTAATCATCAAATTCCATCAATTGCAATTATAGTTGTTTAAAGACACTAAAACACACTGGCACAAAGAAAATCTTCTTGACTAAAATAATCACGAAGATAAGTTTGTAGTTGTGTTAAAAGGGGGGGGGGGGGGGTATGTCATAAAGACCATTATACCCAGTCATATTTCATTAGGTTTGACACCCTGGAGTTTGGTTTGAGACAGTAATGTTTTTTGTAAAATACGTTAATTGTTATATATTAACAAATTTGTACCGATAGCAAGAAGTCGGTATATAAACTGAACAAAATATGACAAGTGGAAAAGACAGTTAAAATGTGTAATTTGGTTCCTAGGTAAAATACATAAAAGAGAGTTTAGAGCGGACTAAAAGATCGTTCAACCTATTGTTCTGTTTATAAGCAATGACTTGCCGTTGGCTCTGAGGTCGAGCTATTTTCCTTCGAAGGAGTTGTATTTTTAAATCTGGGCAATGTGCATGCTATCCTTATTATACTGAAACACAAATGGTATAATATTGTTTCTACGAGACCTTCCTGAATCCAAGTTCAAACCCAAAGTGTAAACAATTTGAATCCTAAAATCTCAGTTAACATTCTGACGTGTAAAACACCTATGCGGAACATTATAAGTAAATACAGCATAATTTTATGATTCGTGTGTTACCAAGATAGTCGTAGAGATTCCAACTGTATTGTCAGAACAGCTGGTAAACATTGTTTAGTTTAATGGAGCGGTAAAGCCATAATGATTTCAAGATAAACAAGACCGTTTCACGATACCAATGGCGAATATCTCTTCATAGTTGACTGATCTATTTAAAACTAAAAGTGATCATGCAGGTAAATAACTTGTTACAGCTTTGTATTTAAACCCTAATTTGATGATGTGCATTCATTGACTAAACTGCAGGTTACTTATTCATTTACCTGAAAACATCCATTAAGGGACTGGACTTCATTGTTGATTCTAAATGATTCTAAACTCTTCATTGAAACTATTGGCCGTAGCTTCAATAAAAGGCGTACAACCAAGTTAATATTAAACATTTCACGTCCGTACTCATCGTTGTCTAGGAGAGCTGGACTCATATGATAAAGACACTTGGGGTATTTTCTTCCGTTAAGAGAGTTGGATATAGGTAAAGACATTAATCTTTCTGTTTTCGATTTGGATATTAACAGCAGTTTTATTCAAACAAAACACCCAAAATGCCTAGTTTTCCGTAGTTAATTTCTGTATTTTCTTCAGGTGCCGTGGAATAATCTACTTGTACTTTTCTGTTAATGATTGGACGAAACTGTAAAGAACATTGCATAACGTATTGTGTAACAACTGACAGTACCTTGCTGATGGACTCCTTCAACAAATCGCTTACACCTGTTTTCTCACATTTAGATGCGTGTGTTTCTATCACGTTGAACGTGTTATACAAGCGTCAGTGATGATCACATCGACACTGATTTACTGATTAATTTATCTACGGAGTGCCGATTTTGGACTAACCTTATTGTGTGTTACTTAGTTCTCATTCTGCAACATCATACCTCATATGGTTCCTGTCCTTCAAATTCTGCCGAGATAGACATTCTTTTACTAAACCCTTAATTAGCGAATCTGTATTTGTACAATTCACGGAAATGCCAAATTCTCTATTGGATGCCCAAGTAAAACTACCTTCAGTGGTCTGCGCTCTGGTTGAAGTTATCTTCTTTTAACGCAGTTATTTATCAAGGTCGGTATTGGTCTGTGTATATGGACATTAGTCGCTAACATCGTTAATTTAGTGAAATATCCTCCTATTTTGTCGTTATTTTGGTTCACATTTGAGTATGCCAACCTTTGAATCTGTGTAAGGTAATGGTAGATTGTAGTTGAATATTGTTTGACTTTCAGGGTCACAATAATTTACATTTATTACTTGTTCGCCCGAAGCGTTTTATTCTAACCCATATCTTTACAATTCCATACAACTATCATTATAAGCTACCCAGTGTTTTCACCGTCATTTTCTTGTTACTTTGATATTTTTTTAGTCTTTAGATTTTATACTAAACTGAAACCATTGTCAGTTGGAGTGTAATTAAAACTGTTTGCTTGCTTGTCACTTAGATTGCTGGATTTGCCAGAATAGCTCAGTGGTATAGGGTAATGATGAATACTAGTTTAGGCTTCGAATCGGACGGTCTAGATAATAAAACAAATGATAATGATCACAGAGATATATTGAGTCCCATGTTGTACTGTGGACTGATATTTTTCATCACATTCGTTGGACTTGTGGGTAATTCTTTATGTATTGCTGTATTTAGTTCTTTAATTCGTCGTAAACATTCGTATTCGGTATATATGCGAGCTGTGGCCGTAAGTGATAGCTTTGTTTTAGTTACAACTCTTGTCGATGACGTGTGCTCTAGACTATTTGATTCTGACGTAATATACAGTGGAAAGCTTATTTGCCCGATTTGGTTATTTGTATTCGATTTTTGGCGATTGTTTTCCAGTGTTTTGCTGATTGTTATTTCTGTTGATCGTTATATTGCAGTAGAGTTTCCTTTGAAACGGGCCTTTCTTTGTACATATAAGAGAGCTTTGTTAACAGTAATTGGAGTAGCTGCGGGCTGTGCCTGTTTTACTTTGTATCAGGTCATTTGGCATCAAGTGGTCGTTAGTTCATCCGATGATGATTCTGAATTTACTTGTCCTAAAATGGATACTTTTCTATATAACTTGATTTCTAATACATTATCTTCTATCTTGACACTATTAATACCTTTCATTGCGGTGTTAGTTTTGAATTTGCGTGTTTTCTATGTAGTTAAACGCAGCATGGGAATAAGACAATCAACATCAGTATCTCTTTTCAAGGTGACATTACCTGTTATTACCGTCATGTTATTTTCAATCTTATTTCTTTTGCCCCTCACGGTAGTTTGTATTGTAGAGTTTGTATATAAATGGGTCCATATTTCGCCTGAACTCCAAGATACTATTGACGTTGCCTGGGACATAACTAACTTAGTTTGCCTTCTAAATTACGCCGTGAATTTCTACATATTTTTGCTATACACCCAAGACTATCGGGAGTCAGTAAGACACATACTTGTGAAGTGCTTTTCACTTCACAGAGAAACGTCGGAAGAACACACGCAAGCAGAGTCCTTTTCTGTAAGTGTCCTGTCTGATAACTGTGACAAAGGATAGGGTCCTTTTCTGAAAGTGTTCTATCTGATAACTGTGACAAAGGATAGAGTCCTTTTCTGTAAGTGTCCTATCTGATAACTGTGACAAAGGATAGAGTCCTTTTCTGTGAATGTCCTATCTGATAACTGTGGCAAAGGATAGTCCTTTTCTGTAAGTGTCCTATCTGATAACTGTGACAAAGGATAGAGTCCTTTTCTGTAAGTGTCCTATCTGATAACTGTGACTAAGGATAGTGTCCTTTTCTGTAAGTGTCCTATCTGATAACTGTGACAAAGGATAGAGTCCTTTTCTGTAAGTGTCCTATCGGATAACTGTGACAAAGGGTAGAGTCCTTTTCTGTAAGTGTCCTATCTGATAACTGTGACAAAGGATAGTCCTTTTCTGTAAGTGTCCTATCTGATAACTATGACAAAGGATAGGGTCCTTTTCTGTAAGTGTCCTATCTGATAACTGTGACAAAGGATTGCCTATTCAATGAGATTTTCAGATTACAAACATCCACAAATTTACATGAAAAGAATTGCGTGAATTTTAATTTAATGATTTTATTTTCAGCATTTTTATTTCATTATTCAATGTTAAATCTATGTTCCTTGTTAACATTAAGTGTAATCCAGTATCATATATGTGTTTCTTTAAAAGAATAATAAATATTCTTGAAAATAGACAAATGCAAATTTGTGAAGGTACATAAAAGCAGAATGTCTGCTGTATTAAATAGAGCGCAATAAAACCGGTAGTGTAATTCATAGAATGTAACTTGATGTTATAGAATAAAACGTTTCCATGTAATTCTCTTTATAGTTTTTATCATTCTGTGAAGTCTGTTACTATAATTATTTTTCGAAAAACAAAACTATTCACGCTGAAATCTAAAATACTTCTGGATTTATTGATTAAAATTTTACTTGGCAAGCAATATTACTTCACTTTCTTTGGGGTGGTTTGGAGCAGGTGACCTTTCTCTAAAAGGATGACATTTTTGACTAGTGAAGCAGAACATTGCTACATTTATGGAGGCCGTGGCTAATGCGTAACGAATGTGTGCATGAAGTGTAAACATTTAAATAACACAATCATTACTTTTACGTTGCTAACGTTTTTTCGTCAAACCTGCATATTTTGTACAGGAGGCTCTTGGGCTCTTCTGCCCATCCTATCCCAAATATGATCTGAAGGATTCAAATCAGCGCAATTACCCTTTCAACAGATCCCGCTGGAGGGGTGAGACTCCGGCTGGAAGCTAATGGAGGCTATACGCGCTATTGACCTTCTGCTCAAGGGATGTGTTCTACACACTCAAAGTGACATTTTTATTTCAATATGTTCGCCCTGTGAAGCCTGATGGACTCATTACCTACAAGCATCTTTTTAGTTTGTTAAAATACGCTTTTGATTTGGCTAACAATATCCAGAATTAATTGTATAGCTTATTGCCATTAATGGTGATTTCTTATCGCCAGAATGTTGCCCTTTATGATCACAATCGTTTCTGCAACATCACTTTGCCTACAATCTCCATACACCAATGATTTTATCGGTCGGTGCAGACTTTCCAGTGGGGTGCTTAACTTTTTTCTTTGAGTATATTTTTTAAGTAAATTTCTTAGACCGTATCTCTATGCAGTATGGGTTGTCATGACAGTTACGTAAATATCTTTGTGAAACAGGCTCCAAGCTATTGTTGATGTTCGTAAGACATTAGGCGTGAGGGTTATACAGGATAGCTGATTGGTGATAGTTTTTCCCTAATTTCTGGTCTCAAGTGACTTTGGCGACACTCGAAAGAGGCTAATTTTATTTAAATCAATAAATCTGACATCATGCAAACGTACACACAAGGTGGTTTATCGGCAGACAAGTCATTAAAGGCTATACATTTACTGACTTTGAGAGAAAAAGTCTGCTATACTGCGCTGCATCTTTCACAGTTCAGTCACATATTGATAAGACACGCGCCGCAACTTTCGATGCTTCAGAACACTGACAGGTTATCTCCTGTTGCCCACATACGTTTTATTTTACAACCGTTGCTGTCCTTCAACTATTAACTGTAATAATGATAAGAATGTTGTTCTTTTGAACGATTGTGGCAATTCACGTGTGACATTAACGCAAAACCTGCATGTAATGCGACATGAAATTTTTTTCCCCTTAAATATTTTGTACTTAAGGCCGGTTTTGTGCAACGTGGACTCATCTTCTGCTAACATGTCACGGAGGAGGATATCAATTTTTTTTTTTCGTGCAATTACACAAATGCAGCGTGCTTCCCGTTAAATATTTTGTACTTAAGGCCGGTTTTGTGCAACGTGGACTCATCTTCTGTGAACATGGCACGGAGGAGGATATCAGAGGGCCAAAAATGGCAAATTGTCCTTATGGAGCTCTGTCGTGTGTGTACAAGAACCGTGAAAACCCGATTGAAAGCTGCAGGGCAAGGATAGTCCTCACACGCCAGGCAAGCTGGACAAGGCAGACGCCGCTTCAATCCAGATGAAAACCTTTTTGTATGGTGGTAATATAGCATTTGTCAGTTTTTCACGCAACAATGACATGACGTTGTGGCACCAATCTTAGACCGGACAAGCCCAGCTTGGATATTTCAGACCTATTGCCACAATATTGGATTGCTTTTCTAAAAGATGTCAAAATGCCGAAAATTTTTAGTTTAAAGCAGACGGATGCTTTTTCCGGTCTACCTCATATGGTCGTCATTGGAGTCGCTAAATTACGTAATTGTCAAGTAATTGGCAAATCCTAGTGTAGTAAACAATCCTCTAATGAGCTAGGAGCTCCAGGATTGTAGAATGGTCGCAATTTTGTACATTCAATTGTACATCGACCCATGTTTTCTTTTGAAAAAAATCTTTCACCGATACAATAAATGCCTTAAAATGACTGATCAAACTTTTCTGCCTTGATCTCCATTTCCCTTTTGTCCAACTATAGGCCAGAGTTATTGCATTACATCCATATCTAGTACAGGTTGGAGCATTTTCCTACGGTCACAGCGGCCATGTTTTGTATTCTCAGCCATTCAGGAATCTTCATATTTTAAACATGGATACCATTCCGGCCTCACATTAACGCTACATGCCGGAGCAAGTTCTAACCAAGCCTTGAAAGGTAAGTGTTTCGATTCTCTTCATAGTAATAATAATAAATGTCCCCTAACTCACTTTACATAAAAGTACCTTGGTGTAATATTCTTTACATCTCTTCCACTTTTTTTTTGGTGGGGGGGAGGGGGTCCGTTTTTTATCCGGTACATGCAATTTACAGTTTTATATACGGTAGGCCTATGCTTCTCAAAAAAATTTACAAAAAAAGACAGCAGTGTACCATATTGGGACCTCCTTAGATGGCATCTTTAAACTTAGTTTTATATCGATTTGAAATTTATTCACCACTAATGAAAAACTTTTTTTCCAACGAAATCTTAGAATTCAGTGAAGCTTAATTTAAAAAAGAGCTACTTTAAATATTCTTGGCTCATTAATATCTGAAGCTGCTCTCTTGTTAAACAGATGTTTACCAGGGCAGGTTCTCAATTATCTGAGTAACTACAGAATCCCTTCTGGGTAGGAGTTACAGGCAAGAGCATATTCTGAACAATGGAGTCTACGAGAAGAGAACCTGTCTACTTATGTTAGACGAAGCACAGGCAATTGCAGCAGGGTAAAGAATTTTATTTATAACATTCAATTGTACATCAACCCCTTTTTTTATTTTGAAAAAAATCTTCCACCGATACAATAAATGACTGATCAACCTTTTCGGTCTTGATATCCATTTCCCTTTTTGTCGCACTATAGACCAGAGTTATTGCATTACATCCATATGTAGAACAGATTGGAGCATTTTTCCACGGTCACGGCGGCCATGTTTTGTATTCACTGGTACAATGCTAGAAAAAAGAGGAAAACTGTCACTTGCATGTGAGACTTGTTTATTATACACAAGCCCTAAGTGTGGACCAACACTGTGTAACACTTTGGTGATTATCCCTGAGGAAATAATATTCAGCCGTTATCTCGTCAATTATGGATTACCAGATCTAAACTCCAACATTAGCATTTGAGGGAGAAAGACCCTTACCAGGTCTTTTAATCTCATTTCAGGGGTAAGAAATTTAGAAGGGCATAACATGCAGACATGCTATTTCTAACTGCAACGATTACAAAAACTGGTTCAAAAGAATGCCTGGAACAGTTAGACTTATCCAAAGTGAAAGTGATAGCCAGAACAACTCACAGGTGAGTGTCCAATATAAGTATTTTGTCACCATCAATTGTAAAACCAATTAATTAGTTGCGCTTGTACATGTATTTACGTTCTTTAATATCAACTGTCTTTGTTCAGAAAGACAATGTAATGTTATATTTGGATTAAAAGATATATAACTTACATAGGGCTCATCAAGCATCACCTTCTTCAAAATACAAATAATTTGAAGTTAGAAGCCGGACTTAAAATTATTCCATGTGCCACTTTTTACCCCCAAAATATATTTTTGGTAGGCCTAATGTATACTTTGGCTGCAAAAGTGAAAAAGGCATGGAAGCAATGAAGCAGCTGAACTTGTATATACAGAAGATAATAACCGATGGTAATTGGGCTCCTATATGTATCTTATATGTAAGGTAGGTACAAGTATATCTAAAACATGGTATCTGGTAGTGTAAAAAACATGTATATTAATCATTCAAACTATTCAGTACTATCGTTCTCAACAACTGATATTTACAGCAATATTGCCTTAAAAATCAACAAATCTGATGGCTCTCGAATCGATTCTCTTAAATATTAAAAAAACTATATATAAACCAAGTACTCATATCCACATATTTACAAAATAGTCCGTCAAGTATGTATAGGTTTATAGTTTTAATGAAAATATACATGTATATTATATTAATATTTGGCATATGTATATTTATTTATTTGCAGTAGTCTTCACACTGCTGGAATGCTTCAAGGAGAAATCCTGTACAGATTAAAGGATGCTGTCTGCAGTGGAAAACCTGGTGTTGAGACAAGCATGGGTTTGGAGTTCAATGGGGAATCGGAAGACCAGAACAGGCTTGCTGACCCTGAAGGGAACATAAGACTTGTTATAGCAACTATTGCTTTTGGAATGGGTGTTAACATTTCTGACATTTATTATATTGTTCAATGGGGACGATCAAGACCATCGCTAGAGTATTGACAGGAAGTAGGTAGTCGCTGTTAAATTAGAGGTTACCCTAGTCTTAATGTACAGATCTTTGCCACGTCTAAGGGAGATCTCGCGAGAATGATTGGTAACAACGGCGACAACGGATCGTACACTTTCGGTCCTGAGGCGCTTAAATCGTATGTGAGATCCACCATGTCTGCTGAGCGACTCAACTATCTCCTTGATAAGAGACCTAACCTTAATTTTCTTTTGGACTTCAGTTGTACATATTCAAGGTGTTTTCAAAAAAATAATTGTTTTTAACTACATTTGTAGTTATTTTCAACCTTTCAACTTCATCTTTCTCATCTGTGCCTGAAAATGCCAATAGTGACGAGAAGTTGTAAGCATCCTGTCCTGCTTCATTGGTGAGATTTCCTTTCAGGTGTTGGTTTTGGAGAACTTTGTGTTAGTAGGATCTTCGAACGCTTTTAAATATATATATACACACATGTAATAGGGGTGGCGCTTGAAAAAAATTAAAGCTTAACAATTTACATTTCACAGCAGCCTCGACATTCGGTCTCAGATGCTACTCCACTCCGTCTCGAATCACTCGCGCTGATACAAGTGCCCAGAACATCACGTTGTGTTGATATCCTGTATTTATTGATTATATTTTTACCCAAGGCCCTTTAAAATGAATAATATGTAATAAAATAAGACAAAAGATAATTAATATACTTGTACAAAAACAAACAAAAAGGTGGTCTCACCGTGACTGTTCAAAAGAAGGGGAGAGACCGGTTAGTTTTAAGATGGCCCAGTACCCACCTCTGTCTCCCCTCTTGGTCGGAACCTCTTCATGTGTATCATGTACATGCCAAGTGATTCTTATCACCTGGCTGTCATCTGAAATGCTCACATCAAGAAGAGTGTCACAGTGGAAATAACAATCGAGAGTTAATGAAATGATTTAGCTTTATTTCACTCACTCCATCTCTAACACAGCCCTCTCAGTGTCGAGCTTTCTACGATATTTAAGCAGCCTTGACTTTAACTGTTCTGGTGCCCTCGCTGATAGCGTATGCTGGTACTGTGGGAAGGTTGGGTGCGACCTTCGTTCAATAACCTCGAAAAGCTGTATGCTGAAATGAACTTCGATGTCCAACTTATAACTGGCTTTACTGGACTGAGGCTCATGTGTATTTGTCCATGAGTTCGTGTTCACAGACTTCATCCAGCCGTTTGCCAACAAAACCAATTATCTTACTAGACCTGTCAATTTGTTTGTGTACCTCCCAAGAACTTTCTTGATAATTTTCTAAAAACAAAAACCTACAATTTAAAAATATAGCTAATACATGTTTTGTTACATGTGATGGTTAAATGTTGAAAAACTATGATGAGCAAAAATGTTAAAAACAGAAACATATCGCCATAGTTACCGTGGTTACCGTCAAAACTAAAGCTGGCATGAAACTGGCAGACGTTGCATTAGATTGCATATATAATGGTTCGTTTTGATTCTGTGTTCTTTTCTCTCTCTCCCCTTTTTTCTTTTTGATCAGAAAATTGGAATCAATATTCACGTTTAAAATCATTGTTTAAAAACTGCATTGATGAGGTCCAAGCCAATATTCTTGCCAGCTCCCCCATTGAGGTTATGGACTCAAATCTATATCAATTCCTCCCTTAGACGAGCAGGATGCCACTCATCAACGCCTAGCCAACAAAAAACCTATTTTGTTCGTTTGAAAAGTTTATTACACTTTAGAATTCACAAATCACAGATCAAGTTTTCCTCATTTGAATTATGTAGGTTTATATCCAATAAACATAATGATAATCTGCAAGACATACATTGTCAAATGTTACATTAACCTAGCTAGTAAACAAGTACCTGCAAGAAGTCTATATCCAAGAATAAGATATTTATGATGCCGGTTGGTCCAAAAATCATGTCCATCCTCCATTGAGAAATAATGACTGGGTCGTTTTCGCTCTCTGCATCTTTGTGAGCAAGGTGCCACAATCCTTCCCACAAAACAGCACTGCACTCCCGTAGGTGGCCAATCTTTAGGGTAGGGGAGCCTTTCCTTTCCGACTTGTCAACATAAAGCTTATATTTGTTTGAACAGAACCAATCCTCACCTAGAATTTAGAAAATGTCTCATTTAAAAATTTCGTGATGTAGATGAACGGGTGGGGGTGAATTTTTATTCCAGCCCAGAATTACCCATGCTAAATTTTTTTGGGACTAGTGTGTAATATGGACATTAAATTCAGATCTAAAGAAAACTGCAGATAAGATAAGATATCAGTTTAGGTTAACATTTATTGGAAGGAGGGTGTGGAAGTATACATTGTTCCGTAATAGGAAAATTTATATGAAAAATGTGAACATTTTTAGCACCCTTCGTGTCTTGCAGTAGATACATTCTGGGAGAAGGATTTGCGTCTTTCCCAAAGAGGTCCAGTCACTTATATAAATTCTGAATATTTCTCTTCAATTGGCATCATAAGTGTGGGATGTTTGTGTAGAGCTACTCACTGGGTGGTGTTGTAAGACCAACACATGGGAGGTGGAACCATCCACTTTTATACATACCTCCGCACTCTCACAATCTATCCATTCTTCTTCCTGATTTTGTCTGCACCTGCAATATTCACTGTATTGTGAGCACTCCGTGGAGCACCACCACTCCTCTTCTAGATGGTTTTCTCCCAAAACCATACAGGATGGGTGGTACAAGCGGCTACCAGAACATTTTCCTTTGGTACACCGCTGGATTGTGTAGGAGTCTGCTACAGCTGTCTAGGAAATTGACCCCAGTAGTATACAATATTAAGAAGTATTTAGTTTGGGGAGCTACCTACTTCTAAGGATTTCAAAGTGACCTAAATTGAGAAATGTAAAAAACACTTTATTTTAAGCAATCTACGATAAACCACGCCACAGCTTGAAGTAATTCCTTACATGCCCTGTCGATAGGTAACTTTAATAAACAGCAAATCCAAAAAGGTGAGGCAACAATCTGATTTTGTTCGAAAAAATAATTACCTGATCGTTCACAAATGTTTCCTCGTCTACTCCTACACTCTCGTCATCAGGTGCCCTCTGCCTCGATCGTGGACTGGTGTACCCTAGGCCAGCAGCTCTCCTTGCAAACTGGTCGAAGAAATGTTGCCTTGTCTCTGACGACTCCGACTTCTTGGGACATCACTTGGAGAGACGATTCAAGTCTTCTATCTTACCCAGTTTCATTGCTAGCAAACAGGTCATGCCATTTGTTGTAAAATTTAGAAAGTCAACCGTATGGTTAACAGTCCATGGCTTTATAAGCAATGGCTGGCATTTTGGGTCAGAGGTCGAGCAATTTTACTTGAAGTATTTTGTATTCTTCTACTATAATTTTGGCCATAGCGATGCATGGTCTTGTTATACTAAAACACAAATGGTATATTTTTTCCCGACATTTTCCCGGGTCCAAGTTCAAATCCAAAAGGATAAATAGTTTGTAACGTTTGAATCCAAAAACTTTATCTTTCCAAACGTTTGTGCTTGGTATCTACAGCTGCAGTGAGAAAAGGGATTTTCTCAACAGGCAAGATTTCAAAATGGTCCGGTATAAATGAATTGGTCACGAAAAACGTCCTTGAAAAGCACATGTTGTGGTATTGTCGTGGACGGCCGACAATTAAATAAACTTCACCGTTGGATTGATACGTATATTTGTAATCACAAACAAAACCCCTGAAACATACATTTAAACCATTATTACCATTATTAAAAGTTCGCTATTCAAATAATACAGACAAAATTCATCAACTACAATCCATCAACAGCATTGGTATTCAGGCATTAATTCAATATCATTGGTATTTAAACACAATAGATACAAATACAGGTTCCAAATATATGAATTAGGCACAGTGAATTAACACCAATTAGACAGTCAGATTGTCTATATTGAAAATCTACACATTAAGTTAATTACAAACATTTACCTTGTGTAACCAGAATAGTCATAAATTCAATGTGCAACTATCACCATCGTAAGCATTAATTACGCAAGAGCCCATAACCTCAGCCAATCTATCCATACACATATGGGAAATCACCTGCCAAATCACTCAAGACACCATGACGCCTAACCTACCAAGAATAACATAATGACTTATTGACGGACGATTATTAGGAATCAAAATGTTAGGATAACTTTATATAAACTAACATTATTTTCTTACTATCATTAACTTCATTAGAACCACTACGGAATGAATCAAATTTAACTCCCCGCAACAGCACACCAAAAATACAGGACCAGGTTAACCCAGGTTGACAAAAGAACATCGCTTATATACTTAACTGACCGACTAAATTTCGTGTGACGGCATATAAAACCAAACGAATTACGTAAAGCAGAACTGTTAACATATGTATCTATTTCGATTTTCTTCAGAATTTTCTCGATCTCTATTGTGACGTATTGTCTGTTTACAATGTGGTTTTGTTTACCCAGATCTTCAACCGCTGCTGTGACGTATCTTCAGATGATTCTCGATCTCTTGTAACGTAATGTCTATTGTTAGTTCATAACCCTTTGTAGTGCGTGAGTCAAGAAACTTTCTCGAAGTTTGAATATAAACATCTCTCTATAGATATGTTAATTTATGCAAATACTCGGATCTTTCTAGAATTCTGAGAATGTATTTAAAGACGTTCTTTTGGTAGTTAGTCAGTCAGTTTCCAACTGGTCTCGGGGTGCT
The DNA here is from genome assembly GCA_963971465.1 of Lepidochitona cinerea. Classification (NCBI taxonomy): domain Eukaryota; kingdom Metazoa; phylum Mollusca; class Polyplacophora; order Chitonida; family Tonicellidae; genus Lepidochitona; species Lepidochitona cinerea. Next base: position 8,588,946 of record OZ020551.1, read on the forward strand.
GTAAATGCTATATTTTGGATATTATGGGTCAGTTTCTATCTGGACTCGGAGAACTGTAATATAGTTCAGTTTTTCCATCTGAACTCGGTATATACTATTTTGGATACGAAAGTCAGGTTCAGTTGTGAACTGTACTCTTTGATACCATTAGCTCTGTGCTCTTGGGTGATATAAGTCCATTCATATTCAGCCTGCTTTGTCAGTGATACCTGACTTGTGAATTCTATCAAGAATTTATCCTGTGGATTTACCAGTGTATCTTCAAGATTCATTCTGGGGATCTATATTTCGTAAATTCGTGGTCATCGGATTTAAACCAGTGAACTTTGTGAAGGATACAGATTTCTCGGAACTGTACTTTCTTTCCAACGTTTATGTAATATTTGCCTGTAAATAAGTTAGTCCGTTTGCTTTTTAATATAAATCAAAATTTGTTCATAAAATCTGCTGGTCTTTTTGTTACTACTTTTTATCATTTTGTATTGTAACACATCAGTTAGTGTTCCCGACAGTACGATGTCACAAAAAGTTGCGAAATAAAAGTTCAAATTACAAAGCAGTCTTCTGATTAGTATGTCTATCAAGCGGGCAGAAAATCACAGCCTGTGGGGCGCTATGGCTTGAGTGTGAGCAGGATTTTAACAAGATTTCTGTTCTTTGATGGAAAGGCTGCACACTACCAAGTTATGGTTTAAACAAAAAAACAAAAACAGAAGATTACCACAAAAGGATTTTAAGAGTGGAATACTTCACACTAGAAACTCCTTTTTCTATTTTTCTATATTTTACAATCAAACTGACACATGTATAGAAACAGTTTAGAAGTCACCCAGTGAAAGAAATATTTTAGAAATTGAGGGTGATTACAGTTATTACAGCCGGTATAATTGTTCCGAATATTAAACATCGCGATTAAGCTGTATCTACTTTTAACGGACATGCTCTCACTGACCAATAGGGGCAATTAAGTAGGTTAAAGTGGCATGAACTGCCAAAATGTTGATATTTTGACGTTCAAACAGAATGTTGAAATTGGTGGCTATTTTTCTCAAGACGTATAATTCAGAAGCTTTTTAGTGCTTCTGGTCTCGAAAATGTACGATATAGTATTGTTTTGAACTAACTTTGGCTTAGAATGAATGAATGGTCGTCCCGGTTATTTAAATTTCGTTCGTACAGGCCACATACTGTATGGATTTTCCTCATTCCAACGCCAATCATTTAGTTTTTTGATGGCCTTCAAAGTCTCTTACTGTCGTGGCGATCAGAATTTATGAAAAAGTCTAAATTTTGGCAGCTCATGCCACTTTAAATATTTATGATCACTAAAACACACGGGCACAGGGAAAATCTTCTTGTCTAAAATAACCATGGAGACAAGTTTCTAATTGTGTTAAAAAGAGGTATATCATTTAGACCTTTATACCCCATAAATTGTTGTAACAAACCAAACCTATGATATTTCATTAGGTTGACGACTGACAGGAGCCTAGTGTACATGCGTGAATAAACAAACAAACAAGGCAATATCACCAGATATTGGCAGGTTGCCAGTGGAAGCCTATTGGTTGTTGTACCAAGGAATAAAAAGGAGGAATGGTGCCATTAAGTTTATTGTAGATGTATGAACATAAGGCGATCAGATTGTTTCAATGTCTAATAAAGAAAACAGTACTTATTTAAAAAACAAAACTAATTGTACCGTAATGTAATGTCTAATCTGTATGCTGAACTCGATTAATTCTAAAGATTCTGAATACCATTAGATCTGTGTGTGTGTCAAATTGAACTATTTAAATATTGAATGTTTTACACATCATTTTGTTCTCCATCGTAGCATAAATAGACAAAGGACAACTCACTAATCGACATTTATGTACATATTATGCATTTGTCTTTACTTTTGTATGTACAAATAAAGAAAAAGTGTGAGAACGCTTCCCACATTAACATATCTGTCTACATTGATGCTAAACAGTTCTTCTATCAAAGATGTAAATGCATAACTCCCCAGATAACCCACACGATATGAATATTCTTACCTTAAATGCTGTATATTTAGTTTGATTGTGAAGCGATTTTATACCATGTTACTTTGACTAGCCTGTCAGCGACTGAAATTGTCTCCAAAAACATACATATTTCATATCTTACAAAGCTATAAGTCGATTACGGATTCAATATCTGGTTGTGTAAACGTGTTTTTCTTTTTGAAATTTCCAATAGATTGATTGATTGATTGATTGGGGTTTAACGCCGCGCTCAAGATTATTTCACTTATATGGCGGCGAAAAGAGGTTGAATCAGACAATCCTTTATTACATCAAAAATAAAAATTAACCCAAACTTGATAGAAACACAATAGTTAAAAACTGGTAAAAAAATGTGTAAATTATTTTTGGGAGTATAAAAACATGTTATATCACAACAATCTCCAAAATAACAAATGTTTTCAGCACAAGTATGTCCTAGAAATATAAACAATCCATATAAATAAATATTTATTTTCATCTTTACAAAATTGTGTAAATACATATATTATATCCAACTAGTTCTTAAAGAGTGTTTTAAAAACATATTGGTTTATACCATAATTAAAAATTTACCACAGGTTAGTCGCCTCATAAGATCAAGCTTGCCTGTGAACTGTGGGCCCACTCTGAAACTTCGGGGATTTACGTGCGTGAAATACCCTCTGATAGACTGCAGGTCATTTTGAATATGGCGACCAAATAGGTAGCCGTGAAGCGTACAATTTCCAAATCTTCTTGAGGACCCCACAGAAGTGTCCCCGTGATAATGTAAGGGACCGCAACACTCGGTTTGTTAACTTTCACCCTCGATCAGTTATATAATTGACGCATTGGAGGATTCCTGATAAGTACCGAAACTGCGTCTGTGTACAACATGTGGTTTTCCGGGCTAAATAAAATATATAAACAAATATCTTTCTAAATGATATTAGAATTTAATAGATTTATAATTATTTTTATTTTATTTTTTCGTCTGCAGTGAAACATTTTGATATTTACTTTCGACGTCATTTTTATTCAGCCCAAAAATACGGTGAATTACCGTATAAAAAGCGCAGACTGCCCGAGGCGTGTCAAAGCCGACCGGTAGGAAGAGAAGATAGCCGAAGGGAGTTCCGAGTGCTGTGGGCCAAGAAATTTCCAATAGAACAGAAATGACTACGATAATAAAGGATACCATTTGAACTTGTGGGAATTATAATATTACTGGGCAGTACAACCAGACGCAATGGCCCTGCATTGCAAAAAATCTTTGTAAATCTATACTTAAAATAAATGTATTTAATGAAATATTTAGAGGTTAAATATTTATGCATTTCCATGTTGTTTTACTGAAAACCATGCATATTTACACAATTCTCCGTATATTTAGGTATACACAGGTTTGCAGAAATACTCAAGTGATGCAGTTTTACGGTTCATATTGTAAAACATTTTGTTATCTATAATTTGCAATAATTTGATATTGAATGTATGGTAAATACCGGATTCTACCGTTAGTTAAGTACAACGAAAAACACTGTAAACTAACAAACTAAGTAAAGTATTTATGCAAGATAATGATTTGTTAATATATTTATGAACAATAAAGCACACGGGCAGAGGGAAAATATTTTTGTCTACAATAACCATGCAGACAAGTTTCTAATTGTGTTAAATACATGAAATTTTCTACGGTCAATTTAAAAACTGATGACCACGCAATTGCCAGTACATTTGCTGTATATTTACAAATTATTTTTACAGTGTGCTCTCAATGATAAACGATGTGCCCCTCAAATAAAGGTTAGTGTTTTAAGGATAATTAAAGGTCGAATTCACAATTTCTTAACCGGAATGTGTCCATTAAATAAGAGGAGCTAGAAACAATCAAAAGTTTTATTAAAATCGCAGTATGTGCCTCGCTATTGGCGATGTGCTCCACAAGGGATGTTGGTGTTTTAAAGCTAACCAAAGGTCAAACTCACGATTTCTTGTGAAATTTGACAGAAGCACATTCTAATGCAGTAATTGGGAATTTGGCCTTTAATTAGCCTTTAATCAACAACATCCCTTGTGAAACATATCGCCAATAGTATGGGCGGATCAAGGGGGTGTCCAGAGGGTACCCTCCCCCCCTTTTTTTTTCTTGACCAAAATAAAATAAATTTAGAGAAAAAAAAAGAAACGGAGAGAGGAGAAAGGAATTAACACAGAATAAAAATGAACCATTATATATGCAATCTATTAAATGTAGTTTCATGCCATGCAGTTTCCTGTCGTCTTTAGTTTGACGGTCACCATGGTGATGCATGTATGTTTCTTTTTATTTATGTTTGCGCCATAGTCCGTGTTGCATGGCTCTAACAATGAACAAGCTGAATTTAGAAAAATGCACTTTCTGGGTGTGAAAAGGCCCATGGCGAGGCACATTTGATTGTTTCTGTCTCCTTAATAGAGTCTAATAAACACATTCTGATGTATCTTCTAGCCGAGAAATCTTGGCTCTGCCGAATTTTTTTTTCCGTGTTCGTCATAGCCAAGATCACTTCCATAGTAAAAAAGTGATATTTGTTAAGGACACCCGCCGAAAAAATCGGCGGCTCAAATTTCACAACAAATAAGCAAAGAATAACATATTTACCACTGCATTCCGATAGTATAGACCACGAAGAAGGAGTTTGTCAAACTTACGCCGCTGTAAAGTGGTAAACTTTCCCTTATACAGTCAATATTTGTTTCGAAGTCCACTGGCTTTCAACCTGACGTAACCGCCATAGTAAAACATTTAAACGACCGGTTAAACTGTGCGGGACGTCGTAGAAATACTTCAATCATATATCTTTAGTCACTTTACAGCGGCATAAGTTTGACAAACTCCTTCTTCGTGGTCTATACTATCGGAATGCAGTGGTAAATATTTTATTCTTTGCTTGTTTGTTGTGAAATTTGCGCCGCGGGTCTCCTTAACAAATATCACTTTTTTACTATGGAAGTGATCTTGGCTATGACGAACACAGAAAAAAAAAATCGGCAGAAGTAGTAAGCATGTCACTGCTGTCCAGTTTCGGTAGTCACTTTAGGCCAGTTTCGCCCGTCACTTTAGGCCAGTTTCGGTAGTCACTTTAGGCCAGTTTCACTTTAGGGCAGTTTAGTCGCTTTAGATCAGTTTTTTTTATAAAAAGCCAGCATGAGAACTATCTTAAGAATATATGGATAGGTTTTTAAAAAAATAAAAATAACAAAATAAGTATATATCTGCAAAATAGTGTCTAGTGGTGTAGCAACGGTCAAAGGGAGATAATCCTGGCCTGGAATACTTATTGGAGTTACCTGCCTTGGTCGTGTCGACATGTCTGGGCCCTGTTGTGGTTGTTTCGGTCTAGCATGTCTAGGCAAGTTTTATATGATATTTTGATCGCCCCGAACAAGTCTGGGCACGCTTTGTAGTTTCGTTTTATCACGTTTAGACACCTTTTGTCCTTGTGTTGAAATCTACTTTCCGTCAAACAAAGATGGCATAGCCAAACATTGACTCTAACGGGTGCTTCTTGGAGGCGTTTGACTGAATCTTTTGATATCATTGAACAGTGTTTAACTATGAACAAAAGAAGTGAAAATCACATTTTGCTAGCCCAAGACGTATATTTACCTGTGAGTGAATATCTGGATGGAATTTTGATTCATATTCGTAAATGGAAACCCGGATTTTACACCGCTGAAAAACACGATCAAATGGAGATAATCCGAGGCTAGAATACTTTGAGGTATTGGAAGAGTTACATCCCTTGGGTACTGCGGAGATTCGTCTTTAAACGGGGATTCCCCACGTGAAAACCCAGGTAGGTCTTATTGCTTCACCGCTATGGAATGGGGATTTCCCATGACGTCAGAAGAACAGTTTCGGCCGTCGCTTTAGGATTGTCAAGTGATAATGATGAGGGTTGATAGTGTTTCTATTATTAAATCTATAAATATATACTCCACATGCGTCTATAGAGAGATTGTGTAAAGCTATAATCGATTATACATCGGTTAACTAGTAACACTAAATAAATACAAAGAATGATATTACAGTAACTGTAACCAGCATGTTTATCGTTCTAATTGCCTGGCACCCCGACAAGTCTGGGAGGGTGATTACAGTTATTACAGCCGGCATAATGGTTTAGAATGTAGAAAATTAAACATCGCGATTAAGCTTTATATACTATGAACAAAGATCAGACTTTTAGAAATACCCTCACTAACCGATAGGGAAAATGGTGTAGGTTAAAATGTACACGAGCCAAACAGAAAAACATATAGAAACATAATCACGCAGGGGAATAATTATTCCAGATTTAGAAAGTAAGGAAATGAAACATCTGAGATGACAACTGTCAGAGTCCATTCGCTGCTCGGATAGAAAATGACCTGTGAAATGTTCTTAAAGTATGTAACATTACTACCACTAACAGAAGCCCTGCGGGCGTTTAGCGGGCGCCGGGCGTTAAACGGGCGCCGGGCGTTAAGCGGGCACCGGCGTTAAGCGGGCGCCGTGCGTTAAGCGGCCGTTCGCGGCCGCTCATTCAAGACGAAAGGTTATTCGTACCATTACCTTAAGCATTACCTACGGCCGCTTTACGCCCGCCGGGCGCCTGTATTATGCGCTCACAACGCCACCTGGGGGGGATTATATGCTATATAGAAGTACATCTCACTATACCAATATTATTAGTCAGTCGAGTGCCGTACATTAGACATGGGACTGTTTACATGCATCGAGTGTGGTCAAACGTTTACTCGGGATCATGATATGCGACGTCATCAGGATAGGTATAACCATCATACAACATCACTTCAAAGTCACAATGAAGATCAAAACACTTCCTCAGAGTCAGAAAACAATGATTCTGCGGATAGTTGTGCAAGTCAAGAGACCTTAGATGAAAACACTCTGTCACAGGAAGGTGAAAGCTTTTCCTCGGCTGAGGAAGAGTGACAGGAAAACGGAAAGGCATCCTCAACGATGTGGGATACTCTTGTAACCAAGGCGATCGAACAGCACATCCCTGAAACAACTGACTCTATCGATGAAGAAAATGGTGACTACGAAACTTTGAGGCCAAAAATAAGAAATACTCTGATGTCTTTATACAACGAAGAGAGTTTGCTTTTAGAGTCTATGAAAAAAGATCCAATCCATAAAAAAATTATGGCCACGAAACATTCACTTCAAGACAATTTTGACTTATCACCAAAAGAGGCCCTATATAACGCTATAAAAATGAGAAAACCCTTATTTAACGATCTTTTACCAGCCACATACTCTGACACTCAAGAAAATGAGGAGAGTGACTAAATCTAACCTTAACATACAATTTTTATATATATGTTTTAAATTTGTTAATATAGTTTTGACTTTACATAGCCAAACTCAATAAAGATCTTGAACTATAAATAGAATGTCGAGTTAGTCATGTCTTTGGTCATTTACATACTGCCTTTCGTCTTGAATGAACGACAGGGAACGGCCGCTTAAGGCCCGGCGCCCGCTGAACGCCGACGCCCGCTTAACGCCCGGCGCCCGCTAAACACCCACAGGGCTTCTGTTAGTGGTAGTAAGGTTATATACTTTAAGAACATTTCACATGTCATTTTCTATCCGAGCAGCGAATGGACACTGACAGTTGTCATCTCAGATGTTTCATTTCCTTACTTTCTAAATCTGGAATAATTATTCCCCTGCGTGACTATGTTTCTATATGTTTTTATGTTTGGCTCATGTATATTTTAACCTACACCATTTTCCTAAAAGTCTGTTCTTTGTTCATAGTAAATAAAGCTTATCGCGATGTTTAATTTTCTACATTCTAAACCATTATGCCGGCTGTAATAACTGTAATGACCCTCCCAGACTTGTCGGGGTGCCAGGCAATTAGAACGATAACATGCTGGTTGCAGTTACTGTAATATCATTCTTTTTATTTATTTAGTGTTACTAGCTAACCGATGTATAATAGATTATAGCTTTACACAATCTCTCTATTGACGCATGTAGAATATATATTTTTAGATTTAATAATAGAAACACTATCAGCCCTTATCATTATCACTCACTGTCCTAAAGCGACGGCCGAAACAGTTCTCCTGACGTCATGGGGAATCCCCATTCCATAGCGGTGAAGCAATAAGACCTACCTGGGTTTTCACGTGGGGAATCCCCGTTTAAAGACGAATCTCCGCAGTACCCAAGGGATGTAACTCTTCCAATACCTCAAAGTATTCTAGTCTCGGATTATCTCCATTTGATCGTGTTTTTCAGCGGTGTAAAATCCGGGTTTCCATTTACGAATATGAATCAAAATTCCATCCAGATATTCACTCACAGGTAAATATACGTCTTGGGCTAGCAAAATGTGATTTTCACTTCTTTTGTTCATAGTTAAACACTGTTCAATGATATCAAAAGATTCAGTCAGACGCATCCAAGAAGCACCCGTTAGAGTCAATGTTTGGCTATGCCATCTTTGTTTGACGGAAAGTAGATTTCAACACAAGGACACAAGGTGTCTAAACGTGATAAAACGAAACTACAAAGCGTGCCCAGACTTGTTCGGGGCGATCAAAATATCATATAAAACTTGCCTAGACATGCTAGACCGAAACAACCACAACAGGGCCCAGACATGTCGACACGACCAAGGCAGGTAACTCCAATAAGTATTCCAGGCCAGGATTATCTCCCTTTGACCGTTGCTACACCACTAGACACTATTTTGCAGATATATACTTATTTTGTTATTTTTATTTTTTTTAAAACCTATCCATATATTCTTAAGATAGTTCTCATGCTGGCTTTTTATAAAAAAAAAACTGATCTAAAGCGACTAAACTGCCCTAAAGTGAAACTGGCCTAAAGTGACTACCGAAACTGGCCTAAAGTGACGGGCGAAACTGGCCTAAAGTGACTACCGAAACTGGACAGCAGTGACATGCTTACTACTGATAGAGTCAGTTGTTTCAGGGATGTGCTGTTCGATCGCCTTGGTTACAAGATTATCCCACATCATTGAGGATGCCTTTCCGTTTTCCTGTGACTCTTCCTCAGCCGAGGAAAAGCTTTCACCTTCCTGTGATTCTTCCTCCGTTGACGACAAAGTGTTTTCATCTAAGGTCTCTTGACTCGAACAACTATCCGCAGAATCATTGTTTTCCGATTCTGTGATTTTCGTTACATTGTCGTTGAAGTGATGGTTCCCATATTCTGAGGAAGTGTTTTGATCTTCATTGTGACTTTGAAGTGATGTTGTATGATGGTTATACCTATCCTGATGACGTCGCATATCATGATCCCGAGTAAAAGTTTGACCACACTCGGTGCATGTAAACAGTCCCATGTCTAATGTACGGCACTCGACTGACTAATAATATTGGTATAGTGAGATGTACTTCTATATAGCATATAATTCCCCCCAGGTGGCGTTGTGGGTGCATAAAACAGACAGTAAAGCGGCCGTAGGTAATGCTTAAGGTAATGGTACGAATAACCTTTCGTCTTGAATGAACGCCCGGGAACGCCCGCTTAACGCCCGGGAACGCCCGCTCAACGCCCGGGAACGCCCGCTTAACGTCCGGCGCCCGCTTGACGCCCGCAGGGCGTCTGTTAGTGGTAGTAAGGTTACATACTTTAAGAACATTTCACAGGTCATTTTCTATCCTAGCAGCGAATGGACACTGACAGTTGTCATCTCAGATGTTTCATTTCCTTACTTTCTAAATCTGGAATAATTATTCACCTGTGTGACTATGTTTCTATATGTTTTTCTGTTAGGCTCATGTATATTTTAACCTACACCTTTTTTCCTATCGGTTAGTGAGAGCATTTCTAAAAGTCTGTTCTTTCGATGTTTAATTTTCTACATTCTAAACCATTATGTCGGCTGTAATAACTGTAATCACCCTCCCAGACTTGTCGGGGTGCCAGGCAATTAGAACGATAACCATGCTGGTTACAGTTACTGTAATATCATTCTTTGTATTTATTTAGTGTTACTAGCTAACTGATGTATAATAGATTATAGCTTTACGCAATCTCTCTATTGACGCATGTAGAGTATATATTTATAGATTTAATAATAGAAACACTATCAACCCTCATCATTATCACTCACTGGCCTAAAGCGACAGCCAAAACTGTTCTCCTGACGTCATGGAAAATCCCCATTTCATAGCGGTGGTGCAATAAGACCTGCCTGGGTTTTACGCGGGGAATCCCCGTTTAAAGACGAATCGCCGCAGTACCCAAGGGAGGTAACTCTTCCAATACCTCAAAGTATTCTATCTTTGGATTATCTCCATTTGATCGTGTTTTTCAGCGGTGTAAAATCCGGGTTTCCATTTACGAATATGAATCAAAATTCCATCCAGATATTCACTCACAGGTAAATATACGTCTTGGGCTAGCAAAATGTGATTTTCACTTCTTTTGTCCATAGTTAAACACTGTTCAATGATATCAAAAGATTCAGTCAGACGCCTCCAAGAAGCACAAGTTAGAGTCAATGTTTTGGCTATGCCATCTTTGTTTGACGGAAAGTAGATTTCAACACAAGGACACAACGTGTCTAAACGTGATAAAACGAAACTACAAAGCGTGCCCAGACTTGTTCGGGGCGATGATACAAACTTGCCTAGACATGCTAGATCGAAACAACCACAACAGGGCCCAGACATGTCGACAAGACCAAGGCAGGTAACTCCAATAAGTATTCCAGGCCAGGATTATCTCCCTTTGACCGTTGTTACACCACTATACACTATTTTGCATATATATACTTATTTTTTTATTTATTTTTTGTTAAAAACCTATACATACATTCTTCAGATAGTTCTCATGCTGACTTTTTATAAAAAAAACTGATCTAAAGCGACTAAACTGCCCTAAAGTGAAACTGGCCTAAAGTGACTACCAAAACTGGCCTAAAGTGACGGACGAAACTGGCCTAAAGTGACTACCGAAACTGGACAGCAGTGACATGCTTACTACTGGCAGAGCCAAGATTTCTCGGCAAATGTATCTTCCTGACCGGCAAAGCAAGTAAAACAGGATGAGACACATGTGTGCGGCTAATTCTGATGAAGAAATCGTGAATTTGACTTTTGATTAGCCTAAAAACACCAACACCCCTTGTGGGACACATCACCAATAGCGTGGTTTCAGGACCAATTTTAATGCTAATCTGTGGCGTACCTGCCTTACTCGGATGTTTTTAGTAAAGCAGTCCTTGTTTTAAGAGAAAGTCACGTGTTATTTTGTGCTCCACAAGGTCTGTAAGTTTTGCTCTACCCGGCTTGCTTCACAAGGGTTGCGGCAATGCGTAGTGCTGTTTGCTTTGGTTGTTTGTATGGTGGCCGAGAAGGGACATCCCGTTATAGATACTCAGCCAGGCTAAATCGAAATCTAAGACGCGATGAAAAATATAGCAAGATTTATTTTCGTGTTATACTTTATGAAATTGGCTCATTTCCTATGTAAAACACGATGGAAACACGATGAAAAATACTTTTCATCGCGTTTTACTTACTAAACCGCCTACATTTTGATCTCAGAAACACTATGGAAATGCGATGGTAAAGCGATGGTAAATACTTACCATCGCTTTACTATCGCATTTCCATAGTATTTCTGAGTCCAATAAAGTCTGATTTCACTTGCACTATGCGACAAAAAAGACTTTTTATGGGATTACCGTTGCATTTTATTTTATAAATTCTTTTTTTAGGATAAGCCACAAACACGATGGAAACGCGATGATAAAGCGATGGTAAATATTAACCATCGCTTTACCATAGAGTTTCTGAGATCAAAATATAGGCGGTTTAGTAAGTAAAACGCAACGAAAAATATTTTTCATCGTGTTTCCATCGTGTTTTACATAGCAAGTGAGCCAATTTCATAAAGTATAACACGACAATAAATCTTGCTGTATTTTCATCGCGTCTAAGATTTCGATTTAGGCTGGTTGAGTATCTATAACGCGATGTCCCTTCTCGGCCTGATAAGATTAAAATAATACAAGTGTCGATTCCAAATGGAAATTCCAAAGTAAAACGCGATGGTAAAGCGATGGAAAATCGTTTCTCGCCTCCAAACAAGAAGAGCTCTTGGCTTTGCATACGCCGGCAGCAAATGACGTATGATAAGTTAGACAGCAGTTCATCGTTGGCAGTTCGTTATTCGAGAGGGAGTAGTCATTATTCTTACTGATATACCAGTTGTCTTATTAATGCAGATAAAAAGGTTTAATTCACTACACATACTTACAAGGGCGTATACTATATACAGTAGTATCTTTCCTTAATAGATTACCCGCCAGGGTGCGCTTTTTTTAATAACTGTCTGGTCTGTTATTCGCTTATTATTCAAGATAGAAAGTCCAAATTTGCTACACATACTAACGATGACGTATACTGTGCCGTAGTGGCTTTAGTTTATGGATTACCCACCAGGGGGCGCTTTTTTGAATAACTGTCTGAATAACTGTCTGGTCTGTTTTTCGCTTATTATTCAAGATAGAAAGTCCTAATATGCTACACATACTAGCGATGACGTATACTCTGCCGTAGTAGATTTAGTTTATGGATTACCCACCAGGGGGCGCTTTTTGAATAACTGTCTGAATAACTGTCTGGTCTGTTTTTCGCTTATTATTCAAGATAGAAAGTCCGAATGCTTAGGCCGATAGTTTTTACCCAGTATTAACTTTTTGAAATTATGAAATAGGTACAAATCAAAGCTATGTTCGACTGTGCTCTATGTGAAGGGCTGGGCACAAGACAAATACATTTTTGTAATACAACTTTAATTCAGATAGAAGTGCACAGCTAGCCTTTTTACTTTCTGGTAAATCTGTGAAATTTCATGAACAATTTTTAACCACTCAAAAACGTTGAAAAAAAGTTTACATTGCCATGGTAACCATTTGGTAATCCCCGAGTTAGGGCAAACGAAAAACCCTAAATCTAACATTACTATGGTGATTATCTAGCAACATAGTTAAGACGTTATATTGGCTGCCATTACAAAACCACTTCAAAAATCCTCAATAAACTTCTGACAGTAACTAGTAATTGTATTTCAAAGTTTGCCATCATATTTTTTTACTTGCATTTTTTTGTTCTTCCAGTTCCTGTGATTGTGAATGCATTAAACTGAAAATCTCATTTGGCCAACAAAAAAATGACAGGTTATGGCGTATCAAATTTCTGAGAGCCTTACAGGTGCCATTTCTTTTTTTGTTCAATTTTCTATCCAATATACCACTTGTGTAATTACAAAGAATAATTAAAAAACAAACGCTTCACGTTTACAACATGTGGTCATCAGCCTGCTTTTGCAAGTCCCAAATCTAACATTGCAATGGTGATCATTTTGCAACGCTGTTAAAAATGTTATATCGGTTATCAATTACAAAACCACTTCAAAAATCAACCATCAGATCAATATATTAACTTTTAAATACTTTGAAATCAACGACAAAACCATAAATCAGCAATATCAACCATTTGCATGCGATCTGATATAAAACCATATCGTGTGGACAACAAATCGCCCTCTCCTGTTTCATCACGAATAACTAAAAAAACTAAGCATTAATTACTTTAATGAATGTTGGTACACATCACAAGCAGCCGATATTGGTCAAGTATGGAGATTTTCATCTAGTTATAATCCTAAACGCAGGAATATCGAGAAAACGTCCTAAAAAAGCCAGCCTGACTTTGACGCACTCCCGCTTCTCTAATCTTGTCCTTCAATGAATATCTCGGACTTCCACATAAACTTATTCTGACAGTGATAATTTGTCCTTGGAAAATTACACAAAACGTAAACTAACGACAGTCTATAGCTTACTTGTTAAAAACGATTAAGTATAAGGATTCATTTAAAGTATTCAGGTAATCCTCAGTAAACTTCTGACAGTAACTAGTAATTATATTTCAAAGTCTGGCATAATATTTTTCTACATGCATTGTCTTTCTTCTCGTAATTCCTGTGTTTATGCATGCATTAGGCTGAAAATCTTTTCATTTGGCAAAACCCGGACAGGTTATGGCGTATCATGCCTGTATTTGATATTATTTTTTACCAAATACCACCCGTGTAATTAAAATAGTAATTAAAAAATAAACGTTGTACGTTTAGTACATGCGATCAGCAGCCCAGGTTTTGCATTTGGTGAGATTATCAGCTAACAAATGTATACAAACACGGACACATCGCAGAAATATAAATCTGATGAAGGAACACAGATCTAGAATGTTTTATTACAGCCTCAATGGAGTACGTGGTCAATACAACTAAAGCTAGTACTATGTAGTATACGTCATCGCTAGTATGTGTAGCAAATTTGGACTTTCTATCTTGAATAATAAGCTGCTACTATATAGTACACGTCATCGTTAGTATGTGTAGCAAATTTGGACTTTCTATCTCAAATACTAAGCGAATAACAGACCAGACAGTTATTCAAACAAGCCCCCCCCCCCCCTGAAGGATAATCCATAAACTAAAGCTACTGTGGTATAGTATACGTCATCGTTAGTATGTGTAGCAAATTTGTACTTTCTATCTTGAATAATAAGCGAATAACAGACCAGACAGTTATTCAGACAGTTATTTAAAAAAGCGCCCCCTGGTGGGTAATCCATAAACTAAAGCTACTACTATATAGTATACGTCACCGCTAGTATGTGTAGCAAATTTGGACTTTCTGTCTTGAATAATAGGCGAATAACAGACCAGACAGTTATTCAACACAGTTATTCAAAAAAGCGCACCCTGGAGGGTAATCTATTAAGGAAAGATACTACTGTATATAGTATACGCCCTTGTAAGTATGTGTAGTGAATTAAACCTTTTTATCTGCATTAATAAGCCAATCGGTATATCAGAGAGAAAAATGACTGCTCCCTATACGTCAGAAAATAAAAGTTCGTTAGCTGTGCTCTCTTTTGTGGGGGAGGAGCGAAAGGATTTGCCATCGCTTTACCATCGCGTTTTACTTTGGAATTCCCATAGCGTCTTACTTTATGATTACCGTTGCGTAATGCTTCGGAATTTGCACCGCGAAATACTTTGCAATTTCCACCGAGTTACACTTTTATTATTTTAATCTTATCAGGCCGAGAAGGGACATCGCGTTATCCATACTCAAACAGGCTAAATCAAAATCTAAGACGCGATGAAAAATACAGCAAGATTTATTTTCGTGTTATACTTTATGAAATGGCATGTCCAAACAGGTAATAGGAAATTGACGAACTGGGTAATGGGTGACAGACAGGGGCGAATTGGGTAATGGGTAATGGGTGACAACCGAATTGGGTGATGAGCTACACAACGCCTCCAAAGCGATAATACGCGATCAGGGAAATGGGGGATGGATGAACTGGGTAATGGGTGACAGACAGGGGCGAATTGGGTAATGGGTAACAGTCAAATTGGGTAATGGGCTACACAAAGCCTCCAAAGCGATAATACGCAAACAGGGAATAGGAAATAGACGAACTGGGTAATGGGTGACAGGCAGGGGCGAATTGGGTAATGGGTGACAAGTGATACGATGAAGGTTTTCTATATCCCTTCTTATACAACCCAGAGGATAACTATATCTCGTCCAATAACCAGAGTTACGCAATACAATTCACGAGCTGGGCCCAACCCTCATAAATTATATACTAACCCACGTAGACGAACGTACCGTAAATATAACTAAATAAACTACTAATAAAGTGAATCGTAATAAGTCCAAACAACACAACTCCTCTTCAGTATTTTCAATATAGATATATATAATTAATTAACAATGAATACAAAATATATGTCTACTTACAAATCAGACGTGTACAGTTGACTCTCCAGGGCGGCTTTTGTTAATCGCATAAACTACACTAATTATACCCAGTGAAAAGCCGAAAATCAAGATTTACCCACAATTACTTTAGTTTTCAGTTCCTAGTTATCAAACCTTTCTTTGTTACAAATCTGCTCCCAGTCTATCAAAATCATATTCAGTTCTATACTTTGTGACTATATCTTCCTGCAACTCTTAACACTAGTTTCCCTAAGTTCTTAATTAATTACTATACTTCCCATATTTGTCTCTTCTGCTCTCACCCCTGATTGTTCTGCCTCGTTGCTCTCTCCCCTGGTTGTTCTCTCTCTCGTTTGAATCTACCTCCCCTCTTATATAATCCCAAACTACCTAACTAGTTGCCCAATCAAATCTCAACCCAAACTATTGACCAATGAAATCAAGCCGCCATAAAGATATCACCCATGCTTGTCTAAGTTCCAGGACGTCACGCCCCTCCCGAAACTCAATCTGTCACACACATGAAACCGGTTCTAACATACAATAACTAATGGACATAATTAAACAAAAACATTCAATTTCAAATATTACTCTCGTAACATTACTCCCCCCTTTGTATTCTCATGTCCCCATGAGAAAGAACATATTTAAACAGAAAAACAATCCTACTTCATAAAATACGGTTTCATAGTGACAAAACCCTAATCTAAATTCATTCGAAGACAAAGACGTTCTTCGTTGGTAGGCATTAAAACTCTTACGTATTCGTAGACAAATGCGAAATTATCGAAAGATCGCAAGAGAAAGCTTTACCGCGTGACATGAATTATCTATAATACATTTCGACAATTTATTCTTTAATATTTTTTAAAAATGTAAACAAAACTAAATCCCTAAACTATAAACGATACGATAATAATTATCTAAGCTGATACATACATCCAAATACAATATTCTTAGTTAAACAATATACTTATACAGTGTAGTAAATAAAACGCCTCTGAAAAAGAAATTAAGTCCATAGTTCATATAATTAGTCAATAAAACAGGTAATGTGACAGTCTATCCATAAAACGGTGGCTTGTTTTGATGGAATCGCAAAAAGTCCGATCACAGTCGAAATATCCATGTGTTTAATAATCTGGTTTCTATGATTTATGTTGAAATGACAGAGTTCAAGATTGTTCCTGATGAATGTCGAACTGGTATAACAAATGGATTAGTTCAAATCATATGACTGTTCTTTGTCGGTCGTTGATAGATTCATATTGTAAGATTCATTAAGTCCACAAAAAGTACACACGGGAAAAATCACAAGAGGGTCCAACGAAGAAAACTCGCTTCACTGGGGCAATTTAATCACCGAACTTTAAATGTGTCACTGGTCCTGACGAACGGTAAGCATCCTCCAAATCAATCCTCAGGTGTGTTGATTGTTGCTCAACACCATCTTCGTACATACAGAGGGTGGGGGGTTTCAACCTCCGGTATAATCGACCGTTGGCATCTTCTGTGGGTAAACAATTATACAGGGGTATTCAATTAAGCAATATCTTCACAATTAATTATCGGTGTAGCGGACATTCTGTAGTAATTGACTATCTTCTTAAAACAGCGTCTTACAAAGTAAAGAAGTTATACAAACTAAAAAGACTAATAAATTTGGCCCAAAGTCGATATTTTCAACTGGATACCTGACTTTATTTGACTTTAATCAGCATACTGACATAGAGTAATAGAACTAAAATTTTATTTTAACTTTATAGTAATTATCAAACTATAGTGAAAAAAAAAGGAGTATACTTACTTAAAACAGATGATTGTCGATACATACAATCACTATTTCATTATATCTACATACTTATGATGAACTTTAAAAGAATGCATACTTACAGTAAAACAGGAGATTTCGATATAAACATTTCTATTTAATACATACTTATTGACGTCGTGGACCATAGCTAATTCTACAACAGAAACTCAAACAAAACTTTAAACATCAAAATGTAACAATTGTACAATATTCGTTTTGCTTTAACTTCACCTCTAGAATATACAGGTGTATTTTACAAAACATCTCAAATATTTTCCAAGACAATTCTGGAAAACATAACATTCCGAAATAAATCTTATCTACCATGTTACCGTATCATCCAACTATATATAAACAAAGAGAACATGAAAAACGAATTTCCGCACGTATTTTATTTCCTTTAATCGTCTATGTATAAAGTAGTTGGTGCAGTTTATTCAGCTGTAATCGTTCAACCGCATGACAATCTCTTCATCAGTTAAATCATGGATATGCATAACGATAGAACCAACACGACAGAAGAACCTGCAACAAAACATATTAAGCATTAAAATCTTAATATACAACTATGTATTCTAATAATTCCTTAACGAACGAGGTTCTACGTAGCGTAGATTCAGTTTGTCCTCCCCTTCTAAGTCTTGGATATCCACATGATACAGTATTCCATTTTCTTCAAGGTGATAATTATCACTTTCTAACAAAATCTTACGAGCCATTGTATCATTTTCGGGCAATGAACCTTTCTCAATATACTCAATGTATTGAGCTATCTCTGGGTCGGACCTTTGACGTTCAATTAACTTCTATTTAGTGGGAACTATCGTGGGAGTTATTTCACCAATCAGTCCCACCTGTACTGGTGTAGCTGTTCCTTTGTATTTTGATTGTGGGTGTACAATCCTAGACAAACAATCTTTATTATCATGTACTTTTCTTGATCTATGTTCGCGACTATTTACCATAGTATTCATCTTTTCCAATTCTCGGGTTTCGTAAATTTCTGTTGAGGATAGAGTCTTACTACCCTTATCATATATATAATACAAACCACTTTGTAAACAACCAATCATGCCCAGTAGGAGGCACACAAATAAATAATAGGCGTGGTATGCACCACGTGGAATAGTTTGGTACAAGAATTCTCTACATCTGGTAACTAATGGAAACTTCCCGTTGCGTAATGAATCTATTGGGCAAGTTTGACACGTTGCATTACTCAGGGAAAGACGGTCTTGAGGGTCAACTGGTGGGGATTGAACAAAGAGACCATCAGGTTTTGTTTCGATAATTACGCAATCATTAACACGGTTCACAGGGTCTAAAGAACACCCCACTGCTGTGTTATGTGGTAACAGCTGTGTTATCGGTGTTTTACCATTTGAACTGGTTTGCACACCATTAACTTGTGTTGACTTTGAACCTGTTTGGTTTGTTTGACCACTTTCACATTTTAAAACAGCTTGTCTCAATGGTACTTCCTTAATCTTACCTTTTCTTATTATACTATCTTCCTTGGGGTTATTATCAAATGTATTTGGTTTAGTACGAATAGCACAACAGTGTAACTTTGAATTTATAATTCTTTGAACATTTCTCTTACCTTTTGTTTGGTTCTTTTCTGGACAGTATCGCGCTATATGTCCGGATTTTCCACAACTGTAACAATTTCTTCGTACATATTTGCTTCTGTTTGTTATAGATGTTTGACGAGGGTAGAACGGACCTGGTGCTGTGGTCCTCAAATTCGCTATTTCCATCGTTGATACATGAACAGATCTTGGATACGCGACTTCGGCTAAATTTGCTTTTGCTAATGCATCTTCTAGTGAGGTTGGCTTTTGGAAGATGACATGTGACTTGAGAATAGGGTTCAAGCCGTTCATAAAAATACTAAAAGTGAAATCATCATCTTTCTTAGCTTTACGACAAAGTTCAACCACATCGTTAGCATAATTTTCCAAACTCTCACCTGGAAGTTGGTAACGCGAATAAATGATGGAATCTCTAGCCCACCTTAGTTCAGGATGATCATATTTCCTGAGAAACACTTGTTTCAGAACTTGGTAATTACGTTTAATACCTGGCGAAAGTTTTAAATAAAACGTTCGTGCAGGTCCCTGAATTAACAATGGAATCATCTTTGCTCTATGCAATTCCGACCATCCTGTTACATCAGCGTACTCATCAAGTTTAGCAAAAAATTCCTCCACATCATCCTTCGATTTACCTGTAAATGATGGGGGATTAGGCAATCCTAATCCGCCATGTAAGTTTTGAAGAGGGTTGCTGCCCTGAATATGCAAACTAATGGCTTTCAAAGCTTCAGTATTTTGCCGTATAATATCTAAAAGTACAGCTTGAGTATCTTGGTTTGTTGGGGATGGCAAATGTTTACTTGGTGGCTTTGTTGTCTCTGATACAGTTTTAGTCGACCGTAGCTGTTTGCCCAAAGCTTCTTGGGAGAACACACCCTTAAAAGACATATTCCTAGTTTACTTATATCTATATGAATTTAAGACTAAGACTAAGACTATGAAAAACACTGAACAAGGACTTGTGCTTACTGTTTGGCCTATTAAAAAAACCACGCTCTCGCGACCAATTGATACGATGTAGGTTTTATATATCCCTTCTTATACAACCCAGAGGATAACTATATCTCGTCCAATAACCAGAGTTACGCAATACAATTCACGAGCTGGGCCCAACCCTCATAAATTATATACTAACCCACGTAGACGAACGTACCGTAAATATAACTAAATAAACTACTAATAAAGTGAATCGTAATAAGTCCAAACAACACAACTCCTCTTCAGTATTTTCAATATAGATATATATAATTAATTAACAATGAATACAAAATATATGTCTACTTACAAATCAGACGTGTACAGTTGACTCTCCAGGGCGGCTTTTGTTAATCGCATAAACTACACTAATTATACCCAGTGAAAAGCCGAAAATCAAGATTTACCCACAATTACTTTAGTTTTCAGTTCCTAGTTATCAAACCTTTCTTTGTTACAAATCTGCTCCCAGTCTATCAAAATCATATTCAGTTCTATACTTTGTGACTATATCTTCCTGCAACTCTTAACACTAGTTTCCCTAAGTTCTTAATTAATTACTATACTTCCCATATTTGTCTCTTCTGCTCTCACCCCTGATTGTTCTGCCTCGTTGCTCTCTCCCCTGGTTGTTCTCTCTCTCGTTTGAATCTACCTCCCCTCTTATATAATCCCAAACTACCTAACTAGTTGCCCAATCAAATCTCAACCCAAACTATTGACCAATGAAATCAAGCCGCCATAAAGATATCACCCATGCTTGTCTAAGTTCCAGGACGTCACGCCCCTCCCGAAACTCAATCTGTCACACACATGAAACCGGTTCTAACATACAATAACTAATGGACATAATTAAACAAAAACATTCAATTTCAAATATTACTCTCGTAACACAAGCGAATTGGGTAATGAGCTACACAACGCCTCCAAAGCGATAATACGCGAACAGGGAAATGGGGGATGGACGAACTGGGTAATGGGTGACAGACAGGGCCGAATTGGGTAATGGGTAATGGGTAACAGTCGAATTGGTTAATGGGCTACACAAAGCCTCCAAAGCGATAATACGCAAAGAGGGAATAGGAAATAGACGAACTGGGTAATGGGTGACAGGCAGGGGCGAATTGGGTAATGGGTAATGGGTGACAAGCGAATTGGGTAATGAGCTACACAACGCCTCCAAAGCGATAATACGCGAACAGGGAAATGGGGGATGGACGAACTGGGTAATGGGTGACAGACAGGGCCGAATTGGGTAATGGGTAACAGTCGAATTGGGTAATGGGCTACACAAAGCCTCCAAAGCGATAATACGCAAACAGGGAATAGGAAATAGACGAACTGGGTAATGGGTGACAGGCAGGGGCGAATTGGGTAATGGGTAATGGGTGACAAGCGAATTGGGTAATGAGCTACACAACGCCTCCAAAGCAATAATACGCGAACAGGGAAATGGGGGATGGACGAACTGGGTAATGGGTGACAGACAGGGCCGAATTGGGTAATGGGTAATGGGTAACAGTCGAATAGGGTAATGGGCTACACAACCCCTTCAAAGCGATAATACGCGAACAAGGAAATGGGGGAAGGACGAACTGGGTAATGTGTGAGAGACAGGGGGCGAATTGGGTAATGGGTAATGGGTGACAAGCGAATTGGGTAATGAGCTACACAACCCCATTACCCAATTCGCCCCTGCCTTTCACCCATTACCCAGTTTGTCTATTTCCTATTCCCTGCTTGCGTATTATCGCTTTGGAGGCTTTGTGTAGCCCATTACCCAATTCGACTGTTACCCATTACCCATTACCCAATTCGCCCCTGTCTGTCACCCATTACCCAGTTCGTCCATCCCCCGTTTCCCTGTTCGCGTATTATCGCTTTGGAGGCGTTGTGTAGCCCATTACCCAATTCGCTTATCACTCATTACCCATTACCCAATTCGCCCCTGCCTGTCACCCATTACCCAGTTCGTCTATTTCCTATTCCCTGTTTGCGTATTATAGTTTTGGAGGCTTTGTGTAGCCCATTACCCAATTCGGTTGTCACCCATTACCCAATTGATCTGCGTCTGTTTTGTCTGAGGCTGTATTGCGGTTTATGTATGATGTCGTGTGTTTTTGCTCTCACCCCTATTTTCAAATGGACTAATCCTCTACATTGACCTAGTTTTGAATCGGGAACTGGGTAATTGGTAATGGGTGACAGCTTCACGGACATTGAAATGGCTCACTTGCTAAGTAAAACACGATAAAAAATACATATCATTGCGTTTTAGTTATTAAACCGGCTATATTTTGATCTCAGAAACACAATGGAAATGCGATGGTAAAGCGATGGTAAATATTTATCATCGCGTTTTTATTGTGTTTCCCAGTTGAATAAAGATTGGTTCTATACGTATTTTGCGATAGAAATTAGGATTGAAAGGATTATCATTGCAACGTACTCTATGGACTGGGTTTTGAAAGAAAATCACAAACACGATGGAAACGCGATGGTAAAGCGATGGTAAATATTAACCATCGCTTTACCATCGCATTTTTATCGTGCTTGTAACTAAGATTGAAGGAAGATTTGAAAGTAAAACGGGATGTCCCTTCTCGGCCATCATACGCTTGCTATCGGCAACTTCGACATCAGTCGGAACACATTTCGGCTATCTTCGCTCTCAACCGGTCGGCTTTGACACGCCTCGGGAAGTCTGCGCTTTTTATACGGTGCATCGCCGTATTTTTGGGCTGAATACAAATGGCGTCGAAATTACATAATATCAAAGTATTTTACTACAGACGAAAAATAAAAACAATTCTTAATGTATTAAATGCCAATATCATTTAGAAAGATATTTGTTTATATATTTTATTTAGCCCGGTACACCACATGTTGTAGACAGACACAGTTTCGGTGCATATCGGGAATCCTTCAATTCTTCTATAATATAATTGATCGAGGCTGAAAGTTATTAAGTTCAAAGCAAAAACTGCACAAAGCGAACGCAGGCTTAAGCCTATCTCTTGGACAGCAAAGTAACACCTGGGGGGGTATTTCATAAACCACATATAGCCGACCACGGTCAGATAGTCGACTAAGCAGTAATGTTAAAGCAGTGCTATTCTAGTCGGCTAGGTCAGTTTAGCCTTCTAAACCTGATTATGAAATACCGCCCAGGCGGGCGACTGGTCAGAAGCTAACCACATTGACCTGATAAAGCTACCTCGAGCTCTCACGTGATTTCGTAGTGACGTAGACTGTGCCGATGTAAACGTTTCTAGCACAATGCTACTTAAGTGGCATGAGCTGCCAAAATTCACACTTTTTCATAATTTTTAATCGCCACGACAGTAAGAGGATTTGAAGGACATCGAAAAACTAAAGGATTGGCGTTGGAATGAGGAAAATCCATACAGTATGTGGACTGTACTAACTGAAAACGTGTTCGAAAAGTAATCAAAATTTAAATAACCGGGACGACCATTCATTCATTCTAAGCCAAAGTTAGTTCAAAACAATAATTTATCGTACATTTTCGAGACTAGAAGCACTAAAAAGCTTCTGAATTATACGTCTTGAGAAAAATAGCCATAATTTCAACATTCTGTTTTAATGACAAAATATCAACATTTTGGCAGCTCATGCCACTTTAATGGGTAGATTTTTAAGATCGCTGTACTCATACGGTTTTGTTATATTGGTTGGTTGATATGTCAGTAGCCGAGAAATCTGGGCTCTGCCGAAAAAAAAATTCGCCCAGCCCAGATTTCTCGGCTAATCTGTCAACAATTGCGAATGGGTGCCTTTAAAAACTTTGACTTGTCAATTAAATGGTTGGGTCCGATTCAACCAAACGCGTTGTGAACTGAGAATGGCAAAGGCCAGAGGCCTGATCAGATGTTTTCTTTGTCATTGTTGTAGTACACTGCCACATATTTGGTGTTTTGTACAATAAAATTGAATTGAATTGATCCGTGCATACGAAAGGCTGGATAAACGATACGCTACTCCCGAAATGGGCGAAGATGAACTAAAAAGCAAGTTGAAAACAAAGACACCAAAGACCTTCGTTGTTGTCCCGTGAGTCATGACTGAATTAATATAATGTCTAAATGTTATGTAGTCAAGCAGCGTGTGACTCTCAATTAAAACCCACCCGTGACGTCACTCTTTTGTTCGAACGCTCCATTACTTTTCAGAAATGGATTGAGTTATTGAAGTAATGGAGCGAGATTTTGAAATATTGGAGCGTCGCCAGATTCATAAAATGACATTTATTGTACCAAGAGAAAAATCATCGAACCATTACCTATCTAACAAACAAACAATATTTAACATCATACGCTGTCTGCCATATCCCGGCCTCTGACACATTGCTTACGGTAAACAATGCCTTATCCTGAGTGAATATTATGTAAAGGCCACGTTAGGTTTAGAAACACAGACGAGTATTTGTCCCCAGGGAGGGTTTTAAGTTAGGTATTATCCTCGGAAGCGCTACATTCCTTGAAAATGTCGGGCCTCGGCTCCATTATTTTTAAAGGATGTAGCGCTCCTCGGTTCTCTTGTTCTGGAAAAGCAATATCTCAGGTCGAATAATCAGCAGTGAGCAATTCTATCCGTTCATAAGAAATCTCTACGCATGCAGTTGTAATGCTTCGTCGACATCTGAATGTCGACATCAAAGACTTCATAGGTTCACTAGACAAAGATGTGGAAAATTACTCTTGATTGGAAGGCAAGCGACCAACTTACGTCACGTTCTCAACCAATTGACCACAGAAGCTCTTTGAATGGACATGAGTTAATATTTTTCCGCAGTTCTTGCCGTAGAAATTGTCATCAAAGTTTTTGAACATTCCGGCCTCACTCCAAATTCGTAACTTTCACTTTGGTCTTGGTGTACAGACACCAGTAACGTCGATTTTAGTAGCTAAGTGACAAGCCCAGCATGAAGTCAGATAATGTAGACCAATAATACTTCTTCGATACCAGACTGCCCACAGGAACGTCTGGTCCACTAGCAACGTACCATACGTACCGAGGACTCTCTAAACAGAATTGAGCTTTAATTGATCTGAAAATGTCCGAAGACGAGGCGATTCTGCTGAGCTGCAAGGCATGCATGGCCGAGGAACCAGCAACAAACTTCAGCGCAGACGATGAGCTCTCCGCTGAGGCAAGTTCTAGTTTCACAAAGCGATCTTAGCTAAGTGTGATCTTCACTACCATGCTAACCAATGCTAAAGGTGTACGTTTCCATTGGTAATTAAGATCACCTTAAGCTATAAAGATCGCTTTGTGAAACTGGGGCCCCTTACAAGGCGGCGTAGCGTAAGTTTTTACGTAACTGTCATAACAACCCATCACTGTTAAAACTATAGTAGCTTGTGTCCGAAACGCAACGTACGACAGCTTTCTAAGGCAGACCCCTGCTCACCAAAGTTCACTGGCCTACATAAATGTCACTGACCGTGTTATGTCATATTTAAAGTGATGACGTTTTTCATTAGACACACACGATTGGCCTTTCCCTCCTCTCAGCCCGGCTGACAGCTCGCGTGGTGCGCACATGGTGAGATTCTTGCCACGTGAGGCAGAAAATAGTACAGATGCTAGATACTTTCCTCACCGCGAGGCGAAAATCTCACTAAAATGAATGCGCACACTGGAAAAACAGCTTTCCTCTCAACCACGCGTGGCCTGCAGCTCCGCCTGATCCTCTCGTGTGCCAGGCCTTAAGCCATGTTCTGTAAGTGGCATGAGCTGCACAAATTGTCCATTTTTCCCCGGTAAAACAGAATGTAGAAATTATGGGCTAAGTGCAATACAGAAGCTCTTTAATTCTGTTTACTTTTCTGACACTATATCGGCTCGTGACAATCAGAATTTATCAAAAAATTCACATTTTGGCAGTTCATACCACTTTAAGCGTTGGAAACCTTTGTTTATCTCTACATAATAAGGATTACTGCGTTTCATAATACTGTGTGCCTTTTTAACAGATTTTTGAACAATTTATCGTGTAAATAAGGTCTAGCTAGCTGGCTTATTCATTGGTCGGTTCCAATAACTTTGTTCTGCATAGCGGCCGGTCCCCTGCTCAACTCCAAACCACCCCAAATAAAGTGAAGTAATATTGTGTGCCGCGTAAAATTTCAATCAATAAATAAAGTAGCATTTTAGAATTCAGCGTGAATAGTTTTTTTTTCTAAACACTTCAAACACTCACATTGTGACAATCAGAAAACATGTACATATATTTTAAAAAATCCATTTTCGACATACGGGTTTTATCCCGTCCCTTTTCCGCAAAATGATTATAGTAACAGACTTCACAGAATGATAAAAGTAATTCAAAAGAAACGTTTTATTCTATAACACCAAGTTACATTATATGAATAGCTTTACACTACCGCTTTCATTGTGCTATATTTAATACAACAGACATCCTGTCTTTATGTACATTCAGAAATTTGTATTGGACTATTTTAATAAGTTTTTTTATGCTTTTAAATAAACAAATACATAGTACTGGATTACACTTAATTAAGGAACGTACATTTAACTTGGAACACTTAAAGAAAAATACTGAAAATAAAATTATTCAGTTAAAAATCACGCGATTCTTTTCATGTAAATTTATAGATGTTTGTAATCTGAAAATGTCATTAAATAGACAATCCTTTGTCATAGTTATCAGATAGAACACTTGCAGAAAAGGATTCTATCGTTTGTCAAGGTTATCAGATAGGACACTTACAGAAAAGGACTCTATCCTTTGTCATAGTTATCAGATAGGACACTTACAGAAAAGAACTCTATCCTTTGTCACAGTTATCAGATAGGACACTTACAGAAAAGGACTCTATCCTTTGCCCCAGTTATCAGATAGGACACTTACAGAAAAGGATTCTATCGTTTGTCACAGTTATCAGATAGGACACTTACAGAAAAGGATTCTATCCTTTGTCACAGTTATCAGATAGGACACTTACAGGAAAGGATTCTATCGTTTGTCACAGTTATCAGATAGGACACTTACAGAAAAGGACTCTATCCTTTGTCACAGTTATAAGATAGGACACTTACAGAAAAGGATTCTATCGTTTGTCACAGTTATCAGATAGGACACTTACAGAAAAGGACTCTATCCTTTGCCACAGTTATCAGATAGGACACTTACAGAAAAGGATTCTATCGTTTGTCACAGTTATCAGATAGGACACTTACAGAAAAGGACTCTATCCTTTGTCACAGTTATCAGATAGGACACTTACAGAAAAGGACTCTGCTTGTGTGTGTTCTTCCGATGTTTCTTTGTGAAGTGAAAAGCATAGAGTTAGTGTATGTCTTACTGACTCTCGATAGCTTTGGGTGTATAGCAAAAATATGTAGAAATTCATGGCGTAATTTATAAGGCTAACTAAGGTAGTTATGTCCCATGCAGCGTCAATAGTATCTTGGAGTTCAGGCGAAATATGGACCCATTGATATACAAACTCTACAATACAAACTACCGTGACGGGCGAAAGAAATAAGATTGAAAATAGCATGACGGTAATAACAGGTAATGTCACCTTGAAAAGAGATACTGATGTGGATTGTCTTATTCCCATGCTGCGTTTAACTACATAGAAAACACGCAAGTTCAAAACTAACACCGCAATGAAAGGTATTAATAGTGTCAAGAGAGAAGAAAATGTATTAGAAATCAAGTTATATAGAAAAGTATCCATTTTAGGACAAGTAAATTCAGAATCATCATCGGATGAACTAACGACCACTTGATGCCAAATGACCGTATACAAAGAAAAACAGGCACAGCCTACAGCTACTCCAATTACTGTTAACACAGCCCTCTTATATGTGCAAAGAAAGGCCCGTTTCAAAGGAAACTCTACTGCAATATATCGATCAACAGAAATAACAATCAGTAAAACACTGGAAAACAATCGCCAAAAATCGTATAAAAATAACCAAATCGGGCAAATCAGCTTTCCACTGTATATTACGTCAGAATCAAATAGTCTAGAGCACACGTCGTCGACAAGAGTTGTAACTAAAACAAAGCTATCGCTTATGGCCACAGCTCGCATATATACCGAATACGAATGTTTACGACGAATTGAAGCACTAAATACAGCAATACATAAAGAATTACCCACAAGTCCAACGAATGTGATGAAAAATATCAGTCCACAGTACAACATGGGGCTCAATATATCTCTGTGATCATTATCATGTGTTTTATTATCTACACTGTCCGATTCGAAACCTAAACTAGTATTCATCATCACACTATACTACTGAGCTATTCTGGCAAATCCAGCAATCTAAGTGACAAGCAAGCAAACAGTTTTAATTACACTCCAACGGACAATGCTTTCAGCTTAGTAT
Source organism: Lepidochitona cinerea (assembly GCA_963971465.1). Lineage (NCBI taxonomy): Eukaryota > Metazoa > Mollusca > Polyplacophora > Chitonida > Tonicellidae > Lepidochitona > Lepidochitona cinerea. Next base: position 8,617,600 of record OZ020551.1, read on the forward strand.
AAAACCTAAAGAATAAAGATAAAGATGGAATTGTAAAGATATGGGTTATAATAAAACGCTTCTGGCGAACAAGTAATAAAAGTAAATTATTGGTGACCCTGAAAGTCAAACAATATTCAACTATAATCTACACAATCTACAACCTATTACCTTACACAGATTCAAAGGTCGGCATACTCAAATGTTAATCAAAATAACGACAAAATAAAAGGATATTTCACTAAATTAACGATGTTAGCGACTAATATCCATATACTCAGACCAATACCGACCTTGATAAATAACTATGTTAAGAGAAGATAACTTCAACCAGATCGGAGACCACTGAAGGTAGTTTTACTTGTGCATCCAATAGAATTCGGCATTTCCGTGATTGTACAAATAAAGATTCGCTAATTAAGGGTAAAAGAATGTCTATCTCGGCAGAATTTGAAGGAGAGGAACCATATGAGGTATGATGTTGCAGAATCAGAACTAGGTAACACACAATGAGGTTAGTCCACAATCGGCACTCCGTGGATAAATTAATGAGTAAATCAGTTTCGATGTGATCATCACTGACGCTTGTATAACACGTTCAACTTGATAGAAACACACGCATCTAAATGTGAGAAAATAGGTGTCAGCGATTTGTTGTAGGCGGAAGAAGATAGTCCGTCAACAAATAACAGGTACGTTACACAGTAGGTTATGCAATGTTCTTTACAGCTTCGTCCAATCATTTACAGCAAAGTAAACGTAGATTTTTCCGACGGCACCTGAAGAAAATACAGAAATTAACTACGGAAAACTAAGCATTTTGGGTGTTTTGTTTGAATAAAACTGCTGTTAATATTCAAATCGAAAACAGAAAGATTAATGTCTTTACCTTAATCCAACTCTCTTAACGGAAGAAAATATCCCAAGAGTCCAGCTCTCCTAGACAACGATGAGTACGAACATAAAATGCTTAATATTAACTTGGGTGTACGCCTTTTATTGAAGCTACGGCCAATAGTTTCAAAGAAGGGTTTACAATTCCGTGACACTAACGACAGCATTAGAATCAACAAAGAAGCCCAGTCCCTTAATGGATGTTTTCAGATAAATGAATATGTACAGTTAATCAATAAATGCACATCCTCAAATTAGGATTTAAATACAAGGTTGTAACAAGTTATTTACCTGATCACTTTTTGTTTAAAAAAGATCAGCCAACTATGAAGAGATATTCGCCATTGGTAGCGTGACTATCTTTATGTCTTTACCGCTCCATTAAACTGAACAATGTTTACCAGCTGTTATGACAATACAGTTGGAATCTCTACGACTATCTTGGTAACACACAAATCATAAAATCATGCTCGAATTCCCACTGATAAGTCTAGCATAATAGAGCAACGTAAGCACTCCGAGGAATGACAAAGACTTCATGTTAACTCAATATTTCGGTTTATTAGATCAAACCATCATCAGGAGTAAAGATACAAGGACAAAACATAGTTTATATATGAACAGGTAAAATGTCAAAACATAGTGATAAATGCAAATGTGACAAACAGTTAACTACTATAATAAACCTGAAATAAAGTGGATATTGGAGACTTATATTAGGCAATCGACGGGCAGAAACTGCCATTATGCATAGGTGCCATGAGAAGAAAAAAGCTTTTTTAATAAAACATGGTGATGTACTAATAAATATAGCAGATTTAATGTTATAATAAACACATGACACTGAGCAGCAGGATTAATATTAGATAATTCAGTTCTAAAACGGTAAAAGATGGATATAGTGATAAAATAGGGGGTTATTAAAGTAACACAGTTAATGTGATTAAAAAAACAACAGAAGGGGCTTGCTGGCTTTGAATCCATGATTTAATAAAGGATTATCTCTTTTGATAGCAAATGCTTTCCTACACAAGAGTTCTGACCTGTGGTTACATTGGTCAATAACTTTAATACTATTTAATATAATAGAGGGAAGACTAGGTTGGATAGAGGGCTCGGAAATTGTTAACAAAGACAAAATAAAATCAAAACGTTCACTGTTTTGAGTATATTTGTAAATTTCACTGTTGAGATCCAATTGATTGATTGATTGATTTTTATTCACCATAAAATCAGTGTGGTAGTACAGAAGTTGTAGTAGGTGTAGAAGGCGGGAATAAAGTTCCAGTGGAACTTGTTCTATCCCATTAATAAAAGAATATGAAATATAATTGGAAGAAGGCGGTAGATAATATGTAGTGAATAAAACAAATTTAGAAAAAGAAAGTAAATAAATTAAATAAAAGAACATATGTTTACTTATCCTTATGTATCATACCAGTGAAGCAGATAACATGTTTATATACATAGTAGATGTTGTTTTAATGATGTTTTGAAGAGTGAAGTGGAAGAAATTGATTTTAACTTAGCAGGGAGGTTGTTCCACTCTCGAGGACATTTAACAGCAAGTGTATGACGAGATAGGTCTGTTTTGAAAAAGGGTCTGTATAAATTGTTGTCTCTGGCTCTTGTTTCATAATGGTGAATATTTGATTGTTTAGTGAGAAGGGTTCTTTGTGAAGGAGGCAGACGAAATGGGTGATGAATAAAGGTATGAGCGACCAGTACAGTGGTGAAAACATTTAACTTGTAGATATCTAAGATGTTCAGTTTTTGAAAGATAGAAACAGTTGGTGCAAGTTTATGAGAAAAGGTTATTATTCGGACAGCTTTTTTTTGCATGAGAAATAAAGAATTAAGATGGCATTTGTATGTGTTTCCCCAAAGGGCGTTTGCGTATAGTAGATATGGTGATATAAGAGAATGGTAAAGAATGATGAGTGTGTGTTTGTTAAGACTTTTTCTGATATGTCGTATTATTCCGGTATTACGTGCAATTTTTTTGGAGATGTAGTTAATGTGAGATGTCCATGTTAGTTTTTCGTTGAGAATTATTCCTAGGAATTTAAATTCAGTAACTTGCTTGATTGGCATGCTGTTAATTTCTAAGTCTGAGTGTTCGTGAGATTGTTTTCGATTTGGTGTGGTGATCATATATTTAGTTTTAGAGATATTTAAGGAGAGTTGATTTGCTTGGAGCCAAAGTTGAATATTTTTTAGTTCTTGGTTCATGGTATCTATAGTCCTGTGTATATTATCGGAAGAGTAGCAAACACTGGTGTCGTCTGCGAAAAGGGTAAAGTCTAGAAGTGAAGAGCAATATGAAATGTCATTTATATATAAAAGAAATAAAATTGGGCCAAGAATAGACCCTTGGGGAACACCGATGCTGATTGTGGACAGGGTGGAAAGAGTTCCTTTATAGTTTACGGCTTGTTTTCTGTTTAATAGATAATCCCTAAACCAAGGAGAAAGAAACCCGTAATGTTGTAATTTTGAGGATAAAATGTCATGGTCAACTGTATCAAAAGCTTTAGATAGATCGAGGAAGGTTATAATACTGTTCAATTTATTTTCTTTGGCTTTTATAAGTTTATAGTAAAGTGAGGATGCGGCAGATTGGGTTGAGTGGTTGGCTCGGAAGCCATATTGATCAGGTGATAAGATATTGTTCATTTCTAAATGGTCAAGCATCATGTTACATGCAATACGCTCAATAATTTTGCTGAAGGAAGATAAAACAGATATAGGACGGTAATTATTAATAATATTGGCTTCACCAGCTTTATAGACAGGTGTAACTTTAGCTATTTTTAAGAGATTTGGAAAGGAACCAGAGATAAAAGAAAGATTAATGATGTGTGCCAATGGTTTAGAGATAAGATGTGAAACTGGTTTAAGTGAAGCTATGGTAATACCGTCCAGTCCTGCTGCAGTCGATTTAAGGTTGCTTAATGTAGATTCTATTTCGAAAGGGGTTACAGTTTTAAATTGAAATTCGTCAGTTGTTAAGTCAGGTAAGTAATCTGTGAATTTTTTGGTGCAATTTGGTATTTGTTTTTTTAAAGTTTCTGCCACTGATGTAAAATAAGAGTTGAATGTATTAGCTATTTGGAGTTTATCGGTTATAGAATGGTCTTCTATTTGAAATGTGTCAGGAAGAACAGATTGATTTTTTCGATGCATGAGTTGATTGAGTACTTTCCACGTCCCTTTTATTTCATTATTAACTTTATTGAACTGAGTTTCGAAATATGATTTCCGCGAATATGATAACAGTTTATTTAATTTATTACGATATGAACGGTATTTTAGTTTTACTATAGAGAATGGTTATATTTAAGTTGGTCACGATACAGTTTATTTTTGTGGTGGATTGATTTCAATATTGCTGGAGTGATCCAAGGCTTACTTATAGGACATTTTGGTGGAGTCAAAGTTAATACAGGGAAACATGTGTCATATAAGGCAGAAATTTTGTCGTTGAAGGAAATGAATGATTCGTTTAAATTTTCTTGGTTTAATATTTCGTCCCAGTTTGAATTTTCTAATGCTATTTTAAATTCATTCTTTTGTTCATCTGTCATTTTGCGATAGCTAATAGTTTTTTTATTGGTGTGAGATTGTGTATTGACTGATGAAGATCTATGAACGTGAATGATGGGAAAATGGTCTGTTATATCAGTTATTAGTAATCCTGTTAGTATGTGATCTTCGTGAAAATTGCAAAATGCGTTGTCTATTAAGGTAGCTGATCTGGATGTTACTCGCGTTGGTTTTGTCACATATGGGAAGAAGTAATGGCATTTTAATTGGGATAAGAAATCTTGGGAGGGTTTAAGTGAGTTAGCTTTAAAAAGGTCAATATTAAAGTCGCCTAAGATGATACATTTACTGGCTGATGGGATAGTTTGAAGCTTGTTAAAAAGATGATCATTGAATAAATTTATATTGTTTCCAGGGGGTCTGTAAATAATGCCGACAATATATGTTGTACTACAGTGGACAATTTCAACGAACAGTGCTTCATATTCATTTCCGGCCTGACTGGTTGAGAGGTTTTGTAAGACTTTGCAGGACTGGACGGAATTGTGTATAAATAGAACAACCCCACCCCCTTGTCTGTCACTACGAGAGAGAGAAAATTGTTTATAGTCATGAAATTGATATAAATGCTCTGTGGAGGGATTTAACCAGCTTTCTGTAAAACCTATTATTGTAAATTTATGTTTTAAATTATTTAATAGACCAGCTATTTCGTCATGATGTTTTGGGAGACTTCGTGCATTCATGTAAAAAGTGGAAAGTGAATCACTTGTAGATAATAACTGGTTTTTAAGGTCTTGTTCAGAAAAATAATTGGATTGGTTAGAATGTATTGTTGACCAGTGCTGTTGCTCTATCTCGTTATCATCTGTAGCTGTTTTACAATAATCGTTTTGGTTCAGTTCTATAGGATTAAAACACATGGTTTCAATTACATCAAGATCAAATAGGTGAGTCGTTGTGGGCTGTAGGTTTAAGGGGGGTAATTCATTAGGATCGTCATTATAGTACGGAAGATGTTGCAATAGTTGTAAATTTTCTAAATTATTATGGTCCTCAGGAGTGGATATATCAGCATTATAGGTTGACATTGTATAATAAAGTAAAAAGATCTGGCACAACGTGGTAATACAATACAATACAGTTGGATAAGGATAAACATAAATAATAAGCATGTATATACAAGAAAAAAGAAGACATGAAAAACATCACTATGGGAAGGGTGATGTGACAGGATAAAGGTTTGCTCCGACCATGTTTCAGGCATAAATTAGTCTGATATACATAGATGAAAGAAGGATTGAGAAAAAGTTGTAAGCGGATTCTGAATTAGGGATTGAATTAACAGAGGAGAAATACGAGGGAAATACTGAGAATGTTAAAGTATGGCTGAGGCAAGATAAATCAATTCCAACGATGAACAGAAACAATACACACAAGTAGCATAGTTCAAAAAATGAATAATAAATAAATGTAGCATAGGTAAGAATCCAACGATGAAAATAAATAATTCACATTTAAAATTTACACAGGAACTCCAACGATGAACAGACACAATATGTATACAACAGTACAAGTCACATACATGTACATGGGCCAAAAAGGGAACAGAAACAAAACACACAGTTAGCATAAGTAATCCAGCGATGAACAAAAACAATATGTATACAACAGTACAAGTCACATACATGTACATGGGCCAAAAAGGGAACAGAAACAAAACACACAGTTAGCATAAGTAATCCAGCGATGAACAAAAACAATATGTATACAACAGTACAAGTCACATACATGTACATGGGCCAAAAAGGGAACAGAAACAAAACACACAGTTAGCATAAGTAATCCAGCGATGAACAAAAACAATATGTATACAACAGTACAAGTCACATACATGTACATGGGCCAAAAAGGGAACAGAAACAAAACACACAGTTAGCATAAGTAATCCAGCGATGAACAAAAACAATATGTATACAACAGTACAAGTCACATATATATAGACCAAAGAATGAACAGAAACAAAACACACATTTAGCATAAGTAATCCAGCGATGAACAGAAGCAAAGCACATGTAGGGGAGGTCATGAATGCAGCGATGGACACGCACTAAAAACACAAATACCACAGGTAATCCAGCAATGAACAGAAATAAAAAAAAATTCTAGAAGTCACATAGGTAATCCAACGATGAACAGAGTAAAGCACATGTAGGGGAGGTAATGAATGCAGCGATGGACAAGCACAAAACACACATGTGGCACAGGTAATCCAACAGTGAACAGAGATAAACATTTGACAAAGTCACATGGTAATCCAACGATGAACAGACAAAAAACTAAATATGTTATTAAACAGGTAACGGATTTAGATGCGAGAGTAAATATATGTGGTCACATGGGTTAACACAGGGTTTTCAGTAAGGATTCTGATTTTATTTGCTTGATAACCCCACTCATATTTTTAGCATGTTCATTGGTTCTTTTTCTAAGACAACGCTCGGTTTTACTTTCATAATAGGGGTATTCGCTTAGGCAAATGTGGACATTCGCTTGTTTATAATATTTGAACCAATGGAGGACACTTGTTGAGGATCAGCAGCCATTCAGAAGATAGCCTTGTTTCTCCATATGACCGCTCTCCTGCTGGACATCTCCACAAGCCACACTTTCTGCAACTATCTGGAGACAGTAGTTTCGGACGATTCAGACGAGTAGCCAAGGTAAAAATCCATTTCATTTTCCTCATTCAGCTATGGAGCGTCGTGACATAGTTGTTCTGGGGCATAGCTTTGTACATCGCATAGAATCCCACATAAAGTTTTCACCGGTCTGGTCGAATTTAAACCTCGACCCCGACCTTTACCACGTGGAATTTATGGGTTTGGGTGGAGCAACAGTAAAAAAATGGATACCAAAATTAAAACCTCTGCTTCTGTTACGTCCGTCTGTAAGTATTCTACAGTTAGGCGAGAACGACCTGTGCAGCCCGTTATTATCCCCCAAACATGCGCACGCGATTTGATCTCCTTTGCTAACTTTCTCGTGCACGGGTATGGCGTGAATATAGTCATTATTGGTCAGCTCCTAACACGTGCACGTCAACATTTACCTAATTTGAACGATAAGATAAATGAGACGAATATAATTCTGAACAATAGCTTGTCAAACTGTCAATGAGGAAACACGGGTATATCCTTCTTAAAACATAGGGGAATGTGGGCTGACCAGTCGCATCTGCATGTAGATGGAATTCACTAAAATGATATGGGACAACGCAAGTTTGCCAGAAGCTTGCGTGGTGCAATTGTGCATAGCTGTAAGTAATGTCCTGGGTTTTCTGTATATTGAATCCAGTGGGTTGCCTACCTGGAACCAGTGAGAGGCTTGACTATTCATGCATTGGTATTTTAAACAAAAATATAAAAGACAATTTTATGGACTGTATTACATAAACGTTTATACTGTTTGATGATATATGAACAGTTTGTTATTCAAGCTTGGTGTTTACATCATGAACAATTATAATGGATACGAGTCTGGTGTGCTTACTTATGGAATGTTTGATTCGAAGTACTCTCTGCTTCGTTTTGTCTCCATTGTTGCCAGTTATTACTCTTTTCTTCACCAACTTTGTTCGGCGCCTGGACAATGCTTCTTCTTGAATAAGCAGCAAGTATTCGTTAGGTCCATAGTCACTTGGACTTGGGTTCATTCGTCAGAGTGTGTCCTCGTCTTATAGCTCAATGTGGCCATTATGAGACCTTAAATCTTGTTGTATTTGTTGTAAGCATTGTGTTAACACGTGTGTGCGTTAAGTCCATAGTCACTTGTTCTTGGGTTCATTTGCAAGAGTGTGTCCTCGTCTTACAGTTCAACGTGGCCGATATGAAGACTTAAGATGATTTGCTTTGTTTTTGTGCTTACAATAATTAAACAACTTTGCTACCAGTGTTGCCCTTGGTGATGTGTATCCGTTATTCCTGATGGGGTTTCCTCTCAGGTTTGAAAAAAAAAAGAAAAAAAATTATAATAAAGCTTGGAGCTGTGCAATGAATCGACATCTGTATGTTCATACATATAGCACATTTTAAACTTTTGTTATTCTAAACATAATACTGCTGCTGTCGTGATTTTAATTGTTTCCAGACTATGCCAGCGAAACGTAGAGCCGCGGTAGATGTGGTAGCTGCGGCGAAGCTAAAAACTCGACGTGCATCAGCCAAAGCAACGTCGGGCAGTAATTCTCAGATAAACCCCTCTGCATGGGAGGTCCCCAGAAGGCGTTGTGTATCGGCCAGGACGAACCCATCCCCGACTAGCTCCCCTACCCAACCCCCTGCCTCTATTGGGCTCACTCCTGAGCAAATCAAGGAGATTGCGGTAGTTACAGTCAACTTACTTAAGGAAGGTGGTCTAGTAGCCGTAACAAGCCCCACAATTGATCCTACCCCATCAAACCCACAACCACATATTTCACAAACCCACCCAGTTCCCCCTTACCCGTCAGTTGTAGAACCTCCAACAACCAGGCTCACATCTGAGAATGACTTCGGTACCCTAGTGTCAAATAGTCTACAGTCGCTTTTAAATGGGGAAAATACAGGTACGGATAACTTTAATTCGTTTCGTAATCCACCACTCCAGTCAACCTTAAGTGTTCCACTCGATGGCCACGTATGTCAATCTTTGAAACAAAAAATTTGGGACCATAAATACATTGATTTTGCTAATTTACTAAAATCCCCTGGCGACTCAAATTTCTCACTGACCATTAATCATAATGAAGGGAAACCAAGTGTATCGTTTACAAATGGATCTCGTTCTCGCTCCATCAATACTTTTGAAGACTGGTATCGTGCATTTACTATTTTCATTTCGATCTACGTTCTGCACTATCCAAATGAAATGCGTGCATTATTGAAATATGGCATGCTTGTAAAAGAGCTGGGTTCTCAATATGGTAATGCAACCTGGAAGTTTTATGATGAACAATTTAGACTGTTAAAAGAAGTAAACCACTCACTTCCATGGGATACGCCGCATCCTGAAATTTGGATGCGTGCAGTAGCTAGACGTAATGGTAATATCCATAATAATGCTCCCTGGAAAGCAGATAAAAATAAAGTAAAAAATAGAAATTTCCTTAGCACGGGATATTGTTTTAAATGTACTCAAGAAAATTTATGTTTTAACAGGGCCTCCTGTAAATACAAGCACGAATGTACAAAATGTGGCGGACCTCACGGCAGTGTATTCTGTCCCAAAACCAAGTCATTTAACAGATCCACCGCCGACTCTACTTCCAAGTCCAGTGGATCCAAATGAATTAAATTAACTCTTACTGGGTTATGAAGGCAGAGCGTATTTGGTTGAAGGTTTCACGAATGGTTTTAGAATCGGTAGTTCTGATGTAGCACATAGGCTAGCATCGAGTAATCACAAATCTGTTACTCAAAATCCAAACGCGGTAACTGCGAAGATTCAAAAGGAACTAGCAAAAAATCGAATTGCCGGTCCTTTTGATTTCCTTCCCTTCCAAAACTTTGTGTGCTCCCCTCTGGGACTAGTTCCAAAAAAAGAAACTGGCTCGTTTAGGTTGATTCATGATTTGTCTTACCCTAGTGGAAATTCGGTAAATTCCACCATTACTAAAGAGAATGCATCTGTTGTGTATGACACAGTTGACAAAGTCATATCTTTGGAGTTCTACCAGTGCGGATTTCTTTCTCCTTACAAACGAGTCTAGTAGACAGAACAGTTTCGACAATTTTTCCACAGGAAGTCTAGCTTGCATACACGTTTGGTATCCAGCTCAATGCCGTAAATGACTATGCATGTCGTAGGAGCACACGTGTTTTCTGTTACACAAATTGAGAAAAATCGTCAAAAGTTCTAAGCATAATGGAGAACCCGGTGGACCAATAAAAAAGAAATCATCTAAAATGTGGGACATACCAGGACTTCTGTATTTATTAGTCATGATCCAAACAAGAGCCCGACTAAGACAATCAAAAATGCGACATGAGGAAGAGCAACCCATAGGAAGACATCGGTCATAATAAAACTGATTTCCCCAAATGAATCCCAAGAAACCAGGCAGTGGTCGAATTAATAAATAAAATGTCCTCTAAGGATTCTACGATAATGAAATTAGTGAGGCGCATGGTGACGCTATGCTTGTGTAAAAACATACTTTTTCGGGCTAAACATATCCCCGGGAAACATAACAGGATTGCTGATATGCTATCTCGCTTAAAATTACAGGAAGCAGTGTTGTTGGCTCCCTGGTTGAAAAAACAGCTTGCGCCATCCTGCCGACGTCCATGCTGTTATAGCATCTGTGTCCCAATATCTTCTTGGTTCATCTTTATCCAAGTCTTCAAAGGCCACTTATCGCAGAGCTTGGCTATTATACTCACATGTAAGCCCTATTAATCACACATCTATTTTTCCAATACCTCCTTTAAATTTAGTGCATTTTGTAGCATATTTGCACTTAAAAGAGTATGCTGCGACAACAGCATTATGACATTTGTGTCAGCACTTGGGTTTATTCACAAACTAGCAGGGTTCTCCGATCAGGGTCGTAGTTTTATTGTTCAAAAAACCCTTGCAGGCATGAGTAAAACAACCAAAAAACCGGATACCCGTCGTCCTTTTTCGTTGCACATGCTTCATGATTTGGTAGACGCCTTAGTTTATACAGTTCCTGATTTATTCTCTCAACAACTTTATAAGGCAATGTTTCATCTTGCTTTTCACGCAATGCTTCGTGTAAGTGAGTTGACGTACTCCAGTGTTAAACCCTTGCATACGTTAAAAAGGGTGGGTATATCTTTCATTCCTAATACAGGGATGGAGCTTACTATGCTTCAGCTTGACGACATTCGCTTTAACCACCTTAAACTAAATGGCAATGGTAGTAAGTTGAAATCAGTGCTTTTCTTATGTCCTTAATATGCCAGCTGACTTTTATTTTTCATGTGTTTCAGATAATCGTTTCCTCTGGTTCAGCAGGGCTGCCAGGGGTATGAGTGGTGTTGTCCGTTGATCTTGAAACGTCCCCAGTACCGCAGGGCTGCTGGGTTATTGTATGATGATAAATATGTACTGATATCAAATGATGTACCTTTTACAGCTATGCTTGAGTTATGGCTTTGGAAGGAATCCTTTATCACGCACAGGGGCAAATGGAAGGGCTGTTCCAGTCTTTCGTTGACCCCTATGGATTTTATTGATTTCTGTTATACGGGTATTCGTCGCCAGCATGGCTGCTTCTGAATACTTTTTAGTCATTTAATATTATACCCTTTGGAAATGTTTTAGTTAGATATTATTTTCTTTTATTTTTTTAATACTTTTTGAGTCGTTACAAGTACCGACATAAACCGGTCTATCGATTTTGTATTCTACCTGGATTAGCTTTGCAAGCATTCACCTGCGGTGCCTTGGGTGGGGGTGGCTGGCCCTGCTGAGCAGAACCAGCCTATGGCGCTTTTGTTCCCCATCTTTGCATTAAATCAAGTACTTTTTAACAAATCCGAGCCGGATAAACCATTGTATTTAATACGTTTTTTTAATATCCTTTGGGAGCTGAATTTCTTTTTCCTTGTTTTTATTAATAAATGTCATTCTATTTTGAATGGCCTATTCAGCCCAAAAAACTAAACTGACTTTGTCTTGATTACTGCAAACGAGCTGGCACCTTTGGTGAATGCGTATTTTAACTTAAATGATTTATGAACAGCTTTTGGAAATATTCTCTAATTTGCTTTAGGTGTGTTGTAGAACATGTACTTTAAAAGTCTGACCAAAAAGAAAATTAATTTTCGGTCGCAGCACATACAAAATTCAAGCTACGTTTACCGATCTACAATGCTTACGAAAGTTAATTATCTCAGAGACTTATGACGTCAAACACGACCTCCGTTGTGTACGTACCCTCAGAGCGACGACGTAATAAACGATTTATGTTGTCTCAGTACGTCTTCGTGGCAGTTTGTACACATCGAAGGTCGTGTATGACGTCATTTTCCCGAGCAGTTACGAAAAATACGGAAAATATGCATATTTCCTCCCCGTTCGTTTTTTGACTACCAGGGAACTAACGCGAAGGTTGTTTCGTTTCAACTGATAATTTTCAAATATATATTTAGTCAATAAACAAGCACACATCAGCTTTAAATCTTGTTCATATCTCCTTTAAAGGTTACAGGCGTACAAATAAGCGTATCAACAACGAAGCGGCAATGAAATTTAACAATATCTTGATCAAAAGTTCACCAAGTACTGTTTTCTCCAGTTCGAACATAAAGATTTCTGCTAGAACAGGTCCAAGAGAGGTACCCATAGTGACACCATAAATTTGTTGGTATAACGAGCCATTCACTGAAAAGAGGGTTTTACCAACAATCTGTAATAAGCTTCTTTAGCGATCTTTTCTTTAGAGTTGTATCAATTAACTTCTGGTTGAAAATTCGATCCAGTATGATATTTATAGTTTTAGTCAATGGAACAGCGACTCCACATCAAATGAGATAAATCTATATCCATCTTCAAACAATTGGGCGGGAATATTTCTGATTCTGTCAGCAGCATCAAATGAATCTTTTAAACGGTACCCATTGTTACGTAACGGTTTGAGAATATTACACAAATACTTGCTAAGCTTGTAATATGCAGTTCCAATGGTGTCAACTACTGGTCTAAATTTGGGCATATCTGAAAACTCCTTGTGAGTTTTAGGCAGGCCATGTGCCCGACCTGGATGTGCTGACTGAGGTCTAATGTCCTTATAATTTTGTTCGGTAATTTCTTGACGGTTAAGTAGAGTCCGTAGATAGCTTTGTACAGATGAAAGTTGTGACAAAGTTGAATCACGTCCAATAGGTTTAAATTTCTTTGAGTCTTGAAATAAATTGACAACGTTTGTGGAGTAATCACCCCTTTATTGAATCATGGATTCAAAGTCAGTAAGCCCCTCCTGTTGTTTTCTTAATCACTTTAACTGTATTACTTTAATGACCCCCTATTTTATCACTATATCCACCTTTGACCGTTTTACAACCCAATTACCTAATATTTATCCTGCTGATCGGTGCCATGTGTTTATTATAGCATTAAATCTGCCATATTAATTAGTACCTCACCATGTTTTATTAAAAACCCTTTTTTCTTCTCATGGCACCTATACATAATGTCAGTTTCTGCCTGTCAATTGCCTAATATAATCCCTCTAGAATTAACCTTGATCCCAGCATTGAGCTGCATCCTCCTATTGAGCACACTTCTGTGGATTTTTTTGGATGTAACCATTTACAAGGGTCATACATGTCATACTACTGGGTATCTAGATTACAAAGTATTCTTCAAACCTGCTGACGCGCAGCGGCTGCTACATGCAGGGCCATGCCATCCTACCAACACTTTCAAGGGGGTCATTAAGTCTCTTTTTTTATCCAGGCTTGTTCTGTTCTTTTTGGGGCTCTTCTCCCTAGGGGTGTGTTCTGTTGGGTTACTCCAAAGGGTTAAAATCTGACACATTAGGACAAATCACTTCTCCCCCTTCGGCCCCCGGCACGCTTGCTTCTCCTTTGCGAGTGTGCCATTGCCGCTCAACATTTCCCTCAGGTGCATCGGTGAAGTGCCTAGATCATTCTGCCACACTATACCTCATATGGTTCCTGTCCTTCAAATTCTGCAGAGATAGACATTCTTTTACAAAGCCCTTAACTCTAAAATCGTGTATTTAATGGATTTTGTGGATGTCATACTACTGGGTATCTAGATTACGGAGTATTCTTCAAACCTGCTGACGTGCATCGGCCGCTATATGCCTGATTTCCTTATCAAGTTTTTGGTAATAAAGGGTTGCTTAGATGCCGTTCTAGCTCCTCAATCATTATCCTGTTCAGACATACATGTAATAACTATTGTCGAGCATTTATCAGCAGGTTTTATAACGATATATGTTTTGATGTCCCATTAACTTACTTTAGGCAAGATGTTCTGACTAATATTATGTTGGTTTCTAGGATTGGCTGAACCACCAAATTTCCTTGATACAGAGTCACGACTTACGTTTATATTTGGATCATACATGTGGGAAGGGGACGTGTAGCCGCTTTAAGACGTAAAAGAATATCAGTAGATATCACCCAGACTCATAATTCTGGAGAAGTCCTCATTACTTACATTTATAATAGCAATATTACTTCCTAAGCCGAAAGTAGAGCGGCACATGCCCTGTCCCAAATTTAGTTTAAATCAAGTGTCTGAAGCCAGCGGGTATATGAATTTTGGTATGACCTTAACTCTCTTCATCTTGGAAGCAGAAGAGTTATATAGGTTCAGGTTCGAAACTTCACTGGCCGGTAATTCAGTAGATGACTGAATCTCTACAAAGTAGATGAGCGAGTTGGAAAAAGTCTTCCTTACCGTTGTCATCATATTGCGCATCTGATGTAACGAAATGGTTGGCTCAAAAGTTGTCTTGTTATTGATGCCAATATTCAAGATAACTTTCTCAGGTTTGGGACCTTGATATTTTTTAATTAGAATTCGAAAGGAATTGAAATTGGCACCAGGAAAACATTCTACCTGCATATCAGAGTGGGGGTCAAGGTTTATTCTAGACAGATTAGAATCCCCAAGTAATAGTACTTTCTTATCTACATTAGGGATGTGCCTGTTAGAGGAGGTGTGCCGCAATTTCAAACATTTAGAATTAGCTAAGTTATTCCGAGGGTTGCGCTGACCCCTCGGAGGGGATATCACTGCATCTGAACATCTCATAGGGGAATAGGCTGACAAAATTGGAGAGGGGGAGGAGAGGGAGCAGAGGTATTAGGTCTAGGAGAAGGGATCCTAGTAGAAACTGGAGAGGGTGATGGAAGAAAGGGGGCAGAGGTACTAGGTCTAGGAGAGCGGTTCTGAGGGGGGGGGAGAAAAGAAGGGGCAGCCAGAGGTATTAGGTCTAGGGGAGGGATGCCCAGTAGGAAACAGTAAAAAGAGGAAACAGAAGATGGAGTTATAAGCCTAGGAATCCGTGACTGCAGGGGTTGGGACGAGGTCACAAATGTCGACGGACTGACAGACTGATGGAATACTAAAAGGTATGAGATGTTTCTAGGTCAAACACCATTACCGTTTCTTGTTCTGTATAAATACTGACTAATACCCTTGACAATCATACAGATAGATAGATGGTTCAATAAATAAGCTATTAAAGGTCGTCACATATCATCAGTTTTAAAGCAACATTAACTGAATGGTTTTGTCCATGGTTGAGCTGTGGTCTAAATATTTTATAGCCTTGGCTCCTTTCGTTCTGACCAGTGTTTAAATTGGTCCTTAATGTTTGTGTTAGGGAAACGAATAGATCCATACTCGGATTTCCCAGGTGCTCAGTTATAATTAGAAAAAAAATTCTTTAACATACAGTCGCATTATCAATTTGTATTAAAGACGTGCTTCCTTTCAAATGATTGTAGTGAAAACAAGAAGCCATACAAGAGGACGGCTGCTTCTACATTGGCCAATGGTGTAAAGCCCCGTTCAGAACGATTTAAAATCCGATCCGATTGTCTGCGATTGAGTCTTACGACCGTTCGTGTCGACTGAGACTGGTTCATCCTTCAGCCAAACGATTTCCGAGTGATCAGTCAATGCGATCAGTTAATCGGAAGGAAACTTCGTCACCATATTCTGCACACTAGCACGCCACTAGGAATGACGTAACAATACAACGTCTTTGAAACGCCGAGGAAAAAATGATCACGTGATTGGCTGCGGCCTTAGCACAATTTTAAACAATATTTTTATTTCAATGAAATGAAATTCTG
This sequence comes from Lepidochitona cinerea, assembly GCA_963971465.1. Classification (NCBI taxonomy): domain Eukaryota; kingdom Metazoa; phylum Mollusca; class Polyplacophora; order Chitonida; family Tonicellidae; genus Lepidochitona; species Lepidochitona cinerea. Next base: position 8,633,865 of record OZ020551.1, read on the forward strand.
GATTGGTGAACAGGCCTACGGCCTATATCAACCTGAACTGATCGGTAGAAAAAAGAACATGCTCTATCCTTACGATCGGAAGACTAATCAGTCTGCGACCGACCTGAAGAGTCTTAAGGCCGCTCGTGTCGAAAAAAGTTCTCGACTGATTGATCGCAGATTCTCTACAGACTGGAGCTTACGACGATCGGTTCGGATCTCAACTCGACCTGAACGGGGCTTAAGAGGTGCAGCTGCATGCCTAGTCAGCAATATGTTGATGCTTCTTCAATACCACGTCAACATAGGGTGCATTTGAAAAATCTAAGAGTTGCTCTCGAAATTTAAAAAAAATGATAACTCGCAATTTTCAAACATAACTCACCTAAAATTTTGTCAGAAAGCTTCTTTGATAATCCCTTTGAAGAGCTAAACCATTAAGAATAGACTGGGAGAGTTACAATATGCTCTCCCAAAACTGTTAGGGTGACCTGTTTCACTCTCCCCAAAAATGGTCTCCCAGAATTCAACGGGAGTGCACTTCCTCTCCCATGTTTTTCAGAGAGAGATCATGATGCAATAAAAGCATCTGAAGTTACAGAGAAGAAATTTTTATTTTGGTATACTTATCTATATCAGAATTGTGTTGCAAATTCTTGAGAAAACAGTAATACAGTTAATTCTATTTTAATGGACATGGAAGAGTTGTGAGAATAGTTTTATCTTGGCGAAGTGAAAACATGAACACTCGCCTGAAACCGGTAGGGGGAGTGATAAACAGGTCTCCTCAGACCCCTCTGGGGATGTGTGGAGGGGAAGGAGAGCAATCACTCTCTCTTTAATGACAGCCCTGAAACGCATCAATTCCACCCTTCTCATTAAATACTTGTAAGAGAATCTTGAAAGTGTCGACAAAACTGAATAAAGTGCATCAATCATTTTTAAATACTTGAAAACCTATTTACGTGCAGGCACTTTGTAAGAATGGCAATGTTATTAAGGCCTCAACTTCTGGGGTGTTCTTTATGAAGTAATGCAATTTTTGTTCATAGAGAAAAGAAATAAGATGACCATATGAGCGCGTAAAATTTTTTAAACATTGTCAAGTATTCTAATTTCTGTTTGACATTCCTTGGGAGTGCATATTGTATAGCTGTAGTGACTAAGCATACAAGTGTACCAATCAAAGGATTGGTGCGTGTGTCTGTGTGAGGGGGGGGGGGCGTGGGGGGGGTGGGTGACGGCTATGAGCAACCAGTCTCAAGGGGGCGATGAGCTTGACAAGTTTGAGAACCACTGGTATAGGCCACATACTGTATGGATTTTCCTCATTCCAACGCCAATCATTCAAAGCCTCTTACTGTCGTGGCGGTCAGAAATTATTTAAAAAATGTGAATTTCGGCAGCTCATGCCACTTTAAATCCTTTTTTTTTTAAATGTTTAACGCAACCATTTTTTATGAACTCGAGAGATTATTTGTCAATGCTCTTAATTGATACGAGTTTTCTTCCACTTCCACTCCAAGAATGTTTTGGGTAATTTTCCCCCGTGGATACCTGTTTTGTTTCACAGTCATTCAATACTTAAATTCCCCATATCTATTGCGCCCATTGCTTTATTTTCATCAACGAAGTCACCATCATTTCCATTGTTTGGCCACCAATTAGACCAGTGCCTTGTTTTGGGGTGCACAAGTTTGATCTAGATAAATATAATGTAAGCTCATATGTGTCAATCATTTGACTTTATCCCTGAACCCTGTAGAGAATTTGAATGAATATTTTCTCCGAAATCGGTCATCCTCAGTCCATGAGAAATAGGGCACAAAATCAGTCAGACCATATCCTACATATAAACAAACCAGCAATTGTTTGGTACCGATGGAAAGGAACATTTGTCGCGCTTCTTCTCCTATTGCTTGGCCAATTGATAGTCATTTTTATCAAGAAGTACAAACTCAGAGTTTTCCACTGATACCAATCTTGGTATTTTGTTCACTATTAGCACACGTCTTCGGTTTTTACCCGTTAATGGAGTGAACAATATTTTATAATTTCAACGTCAATACTTTAGTTTCTCTTGGCAATCAGAATTTATTTTAAAAAAGTCCTCATTTTTGTAGTTTATGTTACTTCATAATAAACCCATTTATCTCATTCATAAAATAGTAGATATTTTGCTGATATGATTATGAAGACTTTAACATCATAATTTATCCCATTTCGTTAACCTTTTGTGCATGAGCACTTTCTGAGTTTCAACCACTTGGATTATCTTTAGATAACTTCTAGAACTTCTAGAATATTTTGTCATAGTTTCTTTAAAGCAGTGATTCAGTTAACAACTGCTCAGTCTGTTTTGGAATACTGTATAATTTGAATGCAATTTCTCTGCTTTTACTCATTTGGAGTGTTTATCTATTTTTTCTATATTACGGTCATTTGTGTAATCTGTGAATTTCCATTTTGGGGCTAAGAGTTTACCAGCCTATGTATTTCTAGCATTTTATTGTGTGAATTATATTTCGTGATCATCTGATCTATACTGCTATTCCTGCCTGTGAACTTTGTGTGTTCTCGGACTACAGTTTTCTTTTTCGAAACTTAGTTTGTAAAGTAAGTCATTTTGATATGTTTTATGTCCATTGTTTGTATAGTATTTGCTTGTAAACACGTTACTCCAAGCGTTTAAAATTATGCTTGCGGACATTTTAAGCCTCCTCCTTTGAAAAATGCAGATTTTTTTTGATAATTTCATTTAGGTCATTTAGAGATGACGAAGGCTTTGTGTTTACATAAGGCGATAAGTAGTCAATGTCTAGCATCGCTTTTTTCGGTTAGGATTTTATTTTTTGTCACTGCATCATTTGACCAAAACTGGTCGCTGCTGATGTGTGCCAAATTTGATAAAAGTTCGATCTTTAGGTTTTGATATTTGAAGACGAAAAGAGTGAACCACTCTTTTGCACACTCAGTATATAACATTACTTTTTACTGGGACGATTGGTAAACAAATTGTTTTCAGTAAAGTGAATTTCCACATTTTACTGCGTAACGGTTAGTTTAACACAATATTGATATACAGAACACCCATTGGTAGTAGGCGGGGCTTCTAATGCTTGTCCCAATATAGTTTGATGCAGTATTTAATCTATGTTGGTTTCGTTATGGAAGGCATGGGCATCAGAACAAATGAAATGACGCATTTTTATATACAACCTTTCCGTCCATCCAAGTAATTCTAGTGGTTCAACGGAATTTGATTCAGGTACTTCGACGATACTTTCTACGACGATGCATATTTAAGGTAGGCCTAAATGAATTTACTAATTTATCAAAATGGGGATTGTTATGATTGTCAAAAGAAAAAAATACCTGCGAAGTTGTTTCCTTTATAACTAAATCCCATAAATTGAAAGTGTGTATATGTTTACCGCGCCCCCCGACGAATGCTTTAGAAAAACCGAGATGAAAATTTAACATTATATTGTTCGACAGTTTTTAAGATTAGCTTTTCCTTCCTAAGGTTTTCACAGAAATGTTTCATTCACATTAGTTAACTTAAATTCAGTTTTAACCAGAAAATATGCCTACACTGTAGATAACGGTACCAACTCTCCACATTCCCCTATGTGTTTTACCTTTGATTATTCACGATTCAGCCATAGTTAAATGATAATCAGAAATCATTCTGCTAACACCGGGAAAATCAGACTAAAATCTTTCATTCTTCTTCAGGTGGTGCTCCGGATAGTTTGCTATTGATTGAATCCAAGCGACCAAGACCTCATCTATATGAAAGCAGAACCAGTGACAGACATAAACCCAGTATGCTACTGATGTGCAGCTGATGAACGTTTCAAAGACTTCACATCCATTACCGTTTTTCATCAGTGAAGCTCGAATATTAACGGATTGAACAGTGTGTCTGGATAACAAGAATATTACCATCACATGGTAGGACTAGCTTGGTAGGGCGTAGCTAGGAGAGAATCCTCTTAAAGTTTCCTACCCACAAAGTACCAACACTCTGGAAGAGTCCGATCTGTTACTGTCCCTGCCTTAGTAATCATACTTTCCAATGAGTCGGTCGATCGAACCACGCCAATATCTGTCTTAAGGTCTTTTAAATATACTATGCAACACTGAAACGTCTGGCTGACTTCTGTCTGACTCCAGTTATAATTGGTAGAATACGGAAAAGGGCCCATGTCTGTATCTATTCAACTCATATAAGGTAGTTGGAAACACATCAAAGTTTTCTTTTCAACTGTTGACTAAAACCTGATGCACTGTGTAAGCATTTATGTATATGCTGTATGCATGTTACTATGGCGTTTTCCTAATTTCCTAAACATTTACTTTTGTGTTTCGTAATTTTAACTAAGAAAGTAGTTTCAGTCGTGTCTTCTAAGATCTTTTCCTGCATTAACTTCCAGTGGTTGATTTCTTAGTCAATCTTTCGAATGTATATAACATTGTAAACCGATTTGAGGCCATAGAAATCGTTAAAACAATTTCTCTACTTGTCAATGTTGCTCAATGTAACAATGAATATGAGCTTAGTTTTCGATAATTACTCTGAAACTGACGATGACTACGATGGAGATGAGCAGGGCGATATATTGAGTCCCATGCTGTACTGTGGGCTGATATTTTTCATCACATTCGTTGGACTTGTGGGTAATTCTTTATGTATTGTTGTATTTAGTTCTTCATTTCGTCGTAAACATTCGTATTCGGTATATATGCGAGCTGTGGCCGTAAGTGATAGCTTAGTTTTAGTTACAACTCTTGTCGATGACGTGTGCTATAGACTATTTGATTCTGACGTAATGTATACGGGAAAGCTTATTTGCCCGATATGGTTATTTTTTTACGAGTTTTGGGGGAGTTTTTCCAGTGTTTTACTGGTTGTTATTTCTGTTGATCGTTATATCGCAGTAGAGTTTCCTCTTAAACGGGTCTTTCTTTGTACATATAAGAGGGCTTTGTTAACAGTGATTGGGGTAACTGTAGGTTGTGTCCTGATGAGTTTGTATGAGATTATTTGGCATCAAGTACTCGTTACCTCATCCGATGATGATTCCGAATTCGCTTGTCCTAAAATGGATTCTTTCTTATATAACTTGATTTCTAGTACATTTGGCTTTTTCGTTGGTTTGTTATTACCCTTTTCCCTAGTATTAGGGTTGAACCTTCGAGTTCTCTATGTAACTAAACAGAGTGTGGGAATTAGACAAAAATCCTCAGTATCTCTTACCAAGGTGACATTACCTGTTATTACCGTTACCTTATTCTCACTCTTGTTCCTATTACCCGTTCTTGTAGTTGGCTTTATTGAGTTTATTATCCAATGGGTCAATGTGTCCCCCGGGCTTCAAGATTCCATCGATGCAGCTTGGGACATAACTAGTTTGGTAAGTCTACTTAATTATGCTGCAAATTTCTACATATTTCTTGTATGTACTAAAAACTACCGGGATTCAGTCAAACAAACATTTCGTCTTTCCGCGTCTGATATCAAGAACCCGTGAACAAAATTGGGTCCTTGTATAACAACAACTGTCATGTCTACAAACTGTTCATTGGTATCTCATATAAAATGAAATTTACTTTCTTTGATGTTGAAACGCTGTCACTGGACGAGGCATCAGGTCAATTGTGTGTTAAATTGTATATGATTTTTGGGGATATATCTGTGAGCTTCTGAGACTTATGAGAAAAATGGCTGAAATGGGTTTTGGACAAGAAAAGCCCAACTTTGTCGGTGCCTTTTTGGCATTTGTCAAGAAAGGAAATTTACTGGAACTTGCTATGGACAAGACCACTAACATTACACAAGGCGAACATTATACATGTCCACATATGTTTACAATGGTGATATACAATTATAAAAAAAAAACTATATTTAAATTCTCTAAATGGCTATTGAAAGGCATATTTAAGTCCGAACGTCAACCAATCGAGTGGAACACCTTTAACTTAAGGGTTGAATTATACTCATTTTCAATTGTTATGTTTTTAATTTGGGATCAGTACACAGTTTCCCCACTTCAGCTTTATTGATATAGGGGCAAAAGAAGTGCAGGACAGTTTCAGTACGTTATTAATTCTTTATTTCTGTGGCTGTGCCATCTGGGCATACTCTACCTTTTCTATCTGTCTGAATTTAAGACTGAAGACGATTTTGGATGTGCAATGATAACAAATAAGTAAGGTTCAGAATACATGTACAATGAACCATGTCCTATGCTTTTGTGTGTAACTAAAAGTTTATTCCGTGTTGTCATAAACTTTAACCAGCCCCGATAGCTCAGTCGGTAGAGCGTCCGCTTCAGGCCTGGGAGATCCGGGTTCAAGCCCGGGTCGACTCAGACCAAAGACTTTAACAGTGGTAGCTGTTACTGCTTCGCTTGGCGCTCAGCAATAGGAGTTAGAGCAGCGACTGGTTGGCCCGGTGTCAGTATACTGTGACTGGGTGAGGGGGCTTGCTGGTTGTCTTCGGCAAGTCCTCTCGGTGAGACAGCACCTAAAAGAGCGGTGGAAATCCGCCCTGTCACAAGGAGACAACGTCTTCATATAACCGAAATACTGTTGAGCAGGACGTAAAACCCCAATCACTCACTCACTCATAAACTTTAGGCCGTATATTTACTGGACCACCGGCCAGCTGGATTACGGTTGCACGAACGTCCAAACATTGTGTGTTAAAATTGTAAAACAGAATGCAGAAATTATCGACTATTTTTCTGTGAACGTACAATTCAGATAGTTTCAATAATGTACGTCAAAGTGTATAGTGTTTTGAGCTAAGAATGAATGGATGTTGGTCACGGTTATTTAAATTTTGTTTACTTTTCGAATACTATTTCACTTTGTATCGGCCACAAATTGCATGGATTTTTTCTCCATGGTTATTTTAGACAAGAAGAATTTCCCTGTGCCCGTGTGTTTAGTGTTCATAAATATATAAGCTGCCAGATGAACGTTTTGCTGAGTTGATGAACTTATGTCTTAATGTCCAAAAGAATGCAATAATGTAAAGCGATACAACTGATTTCTGTCTATGTTTATGACCGTGGTGATGCTGATTCTTCTCTTGGGAAACACGTTTCTTAATTGTATCTCGTAATTTTGACACCATTTTCGCGAAATTTCGAGATAATTATGTCGAAATTACAAGATGAAATGAAGAAACGTGCGTCAGAAGAGTATATAATTAACAGACAGTTCATCATGTTGATCATGAACATGGACAGAAATCAGTCATTTTTCAATAACAATTATTTATAGTGGGACTAACTGACTTCCTCTTCATCACTATTTATATTCATCAGTGACAATGGTCAATTTAGGCTTGATGACGCCATCTATCCGTCACTAACTATAGACTATGTGAATGCTTATGAAATGTATAATTTTTAGCAGATCGTGAAAAAATAACCCGCCGTATTTACAGGGCTAAATAACAGGTTCTTTACTATTTAAATTGTATGTATTAAAATTAATCACTCATTTTCACTTATACAGATGATTCTTTTTTCAACAAAAGATATACAGATTTCAACACATGGCCCCCTGTTTTTGCATTCATTAATTTATGGTTATGCAATTAAAAGAAAATGTCGCATGGGTTTTGTAAAATAAACTGTAAATATTTTTCCTAAATTGGTTGTTCATCTGCTTGTCGATCCTGCGTATTTACTGTTGATGTGGAATTTTCAATGTAAGATTTTAATTGTCAACAACAGATAATTACTACAATTTAAAGGCATCCTTTTTTAAACCAACCAATACCGTTTAAATGTCTATTTTTTTACTATTTTGGTCCTACATTTTTTTTTAACCTCAGAAATTTAGCTTTTTTAAGAAATTTTCTTCCCTTGTGATATACACTGTACTATTTTATCTGTCTTTATTTATTCGATTTATTTCCTTAAAACCTTTTTTTTATTTTTTATAACTTGTATGTATTCTTAATTTATTTATTTACCAATTGTTTCTTAATCTAAATGTTTTCTCTTTTATTATAAATATATATATATATATATATATATATATATATATATTAAATTATCTTATTTATAACGTTAACTTTTCATTATCTTATAATTTCTACATAATATATGTACTTAATATGCGTTTCTTTTAAAGCCTTATATAATTTTTTGTATATCGTGTATTAGCCTTTGCTAATAATATCCTTTACCATTTCTTGCTTTTACTTTTTATATTTCTAAAATGTTATTGGTTATTTATCTTTAATTAAGTAAATGCTTGCCTTGTTATCATCCCTGTAAATGGAACTTGTTCTGTAGGTTATGAATTCAAATAAATAAATAAATAAACAATGAAGATCGGTAGGATGGTATTTTGAGGCATATGTTCCGTGAATGCCACTCACATGCTTCACTCAAGATATGTTTGCATAACCTCAACGGGGCTACAAATTTCTCCAAATTGTTAAAATGGGTTGTATCAGCAGATTTTAACGTCAGTAAATATAACAAGGTTTGTTACAGCCAAGACCTGGCGTAGAATGTCGACCACCGGGAGGATAAATAATACTTCAGCGCACACATTAATTTATGTAATAATATACATTCAATGCATTTACAGTAAAGAAAACGTATCGGTTCAACATAGACATCTTATACTGCATCGGCCCAAGTCAACAAAATAAAGAAAAGGCAAACGTGTGACTCAAGATCTTGAGCGAAAATCACTTTATTATCGACTAAGGGTGTATGCGAAATCCTACGCGTTAGACCCCACATAAAAATAACTTTTCCCCGAAAGATAAATCGATAAATGTTTCAAAAGTCTGGTAAGGTCCATGGCAGATTGTTCCCAGATACCACAACCTTGTAATTTCACCTTATATCCAAACATTAAATCACAGAAGTACATCCATCCTCGGATGCCCAGGGTTAAATTCCCAACAAGCTCTCGCTCAGTTGGTAGAGCGTCCGCTTCAGGGCTGGGAGATCCAGGTTCAAGCCTGGGTCCAGGTTCAAGACTTTAACAGTGGGAGCTGCTACAGCTTCGCTTAGCGCTCAGCAATAGGAGTTAGAGCAGCGACTGGTTGGCCCGGTGTCCGTATAATGTGACTGAGTGAGGGGGCTTGCTGGTTCAGGTTGTCTTCGGCAAGTCGTCTCGGTGAGGCAGCACCAAATAAAAGAGCAGTGGAAATCTGCCCTGCCACAAGGAGACAACGTCTTCATATGACTGAAATACTGTTAAAGGAGGGGAAATCTCTAGAAATACATAGGGATTATCGTCGATAACAACCTTCAAAGTACTTAAAACATTTCACGTCAATTACCTCCAGTGACCCTCAAGCTAATAAAAACAGACAGAAGTATGTCCTTTCAGTGGCTTATCTGTGTAGCCATTTTTCCGTTTTAGGATGACGTGATGTTGGTATAGCTATTTTTAGATCAATAATGACGTATTTTTTACCGCTCTCTAATGTATAAGGGTAGATTTAGGTCCAAAAAAACATGGCGACAAACTTGAAGTGGGAAGATTGTCTCGGAATATATAGGTCAGTATGCAACCTCGCGCCATTACTTAGCCAGCCATTGGCTAAATTGCATCACATGACCACTCTATAACGCACTTAAATTTTTATTCAACAATAATTGGACAAAACTAATGAAAAAATGGTGGCGGCCTTGTGAATGGCCTATGGAGCTTATTCTCTATTGTAACGCCACCTTCAAATTTCAATTGTTCACCTACGAGGGAATAAAACATACATTGTACAGTTGTTTTGGACTAAATGAACTCTACTCTTTCCATCTAAACTAGTCTAAAGCTTAGATTTTCTTTCCCTTTAAGCAGGACGTAAAACCCAAATCACTCACCCACTCACTCACTGAAAACAAGCTCTCAGCAAGTGAGCGTGGGCGTAAGTTTTAAAAGTGGGTTCCGACGATGAGGTACACCCGACCTTCATATAAGTTCCAAGGACCTTTGCACAGTAACTTGACCTCCTTCAAATAAATGTTCACATTGGCAACAGTTCATGTGGTAACCATACTGGTAAATACACACAAACAACTGTATTAGAAAATAACTAATAACTGATAGGCTTCTTTGAAAATGCCAAAGAAAAAGATTGAAAAACCGTATTCCAATACAGGGCCTATGTGTGGTCTGGTAATGTGGGCGGTTTCGTTTGTATTTGTTTTGGTTGTATTCAATCTTAATGTAAAATGAGGATTGATCCTACTGCCATTCGTCGAGATATTATAACCTCTAAAGACAATCAGCGTCATGCTGCTTGGACATAAAGTCCTCTGCTGGAGGACTAGTTGTGTAGAATTGTTTACATTTTTGTTAAAACGCTTAATAGATAAATGAGATTTGAATGACATTAGATGAAAGATGGTACGTCGATTTTCAGCGAAGCATGTTCAATTAACGAGGAAGGAAAGGATGTGGTACAATTGCTCACTGAGACAGTTTGGGTTAATGTGAACAGAGGTTCTACATGGGTGAACCCCACTGTAGTGGGCTGTGAAAGCGTTACTAATATTCACCTTCCTGGTAAACTATAAAGAGCCGACATTCTTAAAGTTTATTTCTGCAATATGTTATCAGGACAAAAAAACATAAAAGTCAGAAGACGAGGGAATGACCGGCCAGACTGTGAGCGTGCAGCGGCTGGCCCTGGGGACTGTTAGATCACTCCAAACTAAAAGTAAACATATCAGCTGCAAATAAAATCAAAAATCGTGTTGCAATCGTCATTTAACGGTCTATCAGGGAAAGATCATCCCAACAAGTGTACGACAGTAAAATATCGGAATTTTTTGGATCTTTAATTTGCCTCAAACGCGCGGTTCCCTCCTCAACAGAGCTACTTTCGGCAAATTGTAAACAGCGACAAGTGGACCATAAAACATGTCTCGTGTAGAAGATCTCGAAGAATGTTCGATTGCTCAATTCCCAATTATCAAACGAAAAAGGTCAATTTTATCTACCAATCCTACCAAGCGGACCCTACCTCACTTTAAACCTTAGTCCTGGTTTCTGACGCCAACATTACTATTTTTTATACCGACGGCCGTATTTTGGCGTCAGGGTTCACTGCAATCAAAAAGCCGGAGTTGGCTGCCCGCTCAGAAGCGGGCAATTTGTGGTCCGATTTAGACAAAGAAATAGCAATATAACTTATCGCTTTCATGGATAATTTCGCTACCTACCAGTGCCAGATATGGACGAGCAGAATCAGCCTGTAAACATTATTCTTCCCTTAGATTCACTTTTGCCTCTTCCAAGTCTCAAACTCTCCGCCATTGATGACGTAACGCTGTTTAGCAGGGTTTTTTTTCAGTTTTTAAACGTTAAATTCGCTTTAAAATTGCCCGATCAGAAGCGAGCAGTCTCCGACTTTTTTATTGCAATGAGCCCGGACTCCAAAATATGGTCGTCAGTATAAAAAAAAGTAATTTTGGAGTTAGAAACCCGGACTATTTAAACCTCATTTCTTAAACCATTTTGAAAATACCACAGCTTAAACGAGAATCTGTAGTGCCAAAATAGCGGTACACATATGTTGAATTGTGTGGCGTTACCTTTTGTTGGTTGTCAAGGATTTTCATGTGTTGATCTATTTGAAAAAAAGAAGCGCTATAACGATTTAATTTTGGTAATTTGTCTCAAATGGGGAATGGAGGTGTATGATGTGATCTATAATATAACCCTGGTGTAGGATCAATCCTCATTTTACATTAGGATTGAATACAACCAAAACTAATACAAACTAAACCGCCCACATTACCAGACCACACAATGACCCTGTACTGGAATATGGGTTTTCAATCTTTTTGTTTGGCATTTTCAAAGAAGCCTATAAGTCATTAGTTATTTACATTTGATGAATGACGTCATTGGAGGAATAAAATGGCGCATGGAAATTCTGAACACATAATTTCCAACCCTACTCACCACATCAAATGGGAAACCACTACAACACTATCTGTCAACCAGTACCATTGGAAGAAGAGAAAACTACAGGAAGCCATCCAAATCAGAAAAACCAAGCCCAGCATGAACAGAGACCAAGGATTATATATCCCCAACTGCTATGACCTTTTGATCCTCCAAGACAACCTTCAACGATCTTAACTCACCATACTTAAATCTATTGTTACTTTTCTTAATTAATTTATATTATTACGCACCTGTTCCAACTTGTAATTCTCTCATCTGCTATATAAATGAATATTTTTTGTTGTTTGTCATTGACTTTGACAACGATGTAAGAACTACATCGAAACGTTGAAATTAATCTGCTGAGAAAATTATAGGTGTGAAGTTATGCGTGTCACCACAAAGGGCTTAACTTAACAAAGCGGTCAGTAGGCATATTCCCAAACCTTAGAAAAATACGTTGCATTTCCAACCATCAGAACAATCTATACGTTCTCTGAGCTTTCGGGGCCCATAGGCAGTCACCGGTCATTCGCCTGTTGGAATGGCCAGACCACTTTCAAAAATCGTTAGGAGCTACGGTCGCTCAGACGGTTGGAACTTGCAGTGATAGTCCCTCACGCCGACACAGACCTTCCATCGATGCGGTGGAATCAATCAACCAGAAATAGTTTTTAGATAGTGAAAAATAGCAAAAATAAAAACTAAAAATCTACAACATCGGACCACAAAGGATTTGAAATAATGAAACCCCGTTGTTATTGATAAAAAATAACCGATAACTTCAATTTTTTATTTCAAGTGGAAAATTATCCTGGTGTCTGTTTTCCCGCTAATCGACGATAAACGTTGATACACAATGAAGTTAAAGTGTTTAGGTCACACACCATTAAAGTTAGGAGTGACCTCTATTAACACTGGCTAATAAACCAAAACATAGCTGATATGTTTCTGCACTTTAATGGATTATCTGGACGATAAGCGTCACACATCAGCAGTATTCAGCAAAATGCGTTAATTCACATATGGCCGATATGTTGATTCTCCAATCAATGGCAGGCGATTACTACAATCATATTTACCAATACACAGTTTGCGCTTACCCGTCGTTCCTCTGATTGACTTATATAGCCAACTATGCCAAAAGAAGAAAAATGTGAAACATATATAAAAGGGATTTCGAATACTCAGTCCGTTATACTAACAAAGACCCAATGTTACAGAAAAGTACCGCTGGTAGTAGATTTTGTCGCAAATGTGAAATTCGCTTGTACATAATCATTGTCTTTGGGTTTCCATTTCGATAGATGTGAATTGTCTCTTTTTTTAATAAAACTGTATACAGATTATATAACATTAATACCTGGTTATTTCACTGGTCAATCGACGCGCAATATGTCATAAAACTGCTTTATTTAAATTCAAATTCAGTACAAATGATCCCATTAAAGATGATAGATTATTTCCCTTAATGGCGACGCTGTCAGGTTTAGTGGGTGGGAGCAAAATCGGAATCTTTGGCCGGAGAAAACCTCAGACCTTCGGCGAGTGTCGGGCAACTTCCACAAAAGGCGACAGATTTAATAACCCACAATTTTACAAACTCTTAAACCATTGAGCCATTCCATTATCCCTGCATAATTTATTTGATGAACTTTAATCTATAACGATATATGTTGGTAAGGGAAGTCATCGCATATAGTTCACCCGCCAATACACCCTGGGTTATATGAATAAGATATCCTAAACAAACACTTTCAATTAACTCACAAAATCGACCTCACAATATATAGTGTGGATCAGATTACACGACTCTCTATTTGCCTTCTTATCCCAAATTTGCCAAAGCTGTATAGAGATCTTATAATTTGTTAGTTCCACAGATAACATCCGATCAAAATATGAAATGCCATGTGTATTTGGCTGTGCTGTTATTAACAAATAAAAACAAAATATAACATTGGGATGTTTTTTTTTTTGTTTTTTTTTTGGGGGGGGGGGGGGGGGGGTTGTAACTGTTAACAAATTCATAGTCAGTCTTTGTTGAATATGCCATATTCAATGAAAGGTGAAACAAAGAAGTACTAGGGCGTGTTCCGCGAAACAGTGTAGCGTTAATTTTTACCTAACTGCCATACCATCCCATATGGTAGAGATACGTGGCTACGTTCTTTTATGAAACAAGACCCTGGGGCCTGTTTAAAAAAGCGGAGTAGCCTACTAAGTGTTTAAACTAACCTGCTTTGTAAAACATGTTCCCATCAGTCGTAAGTACTGGCGTAACTCAAATATACGCCTGGCGTAACTTACCCCAGTTTAGTAGAACGAGCCCCAGGAGCCTGTTTTTTCATGAAAGGAAATAGCGTACGTTTTTACGTAACCGTCATAGAAACGTGTCCCTATAGTATGGCATGCCATGACAGTTTACGTAAAAAACTAACACTATGCCACTTGGTGAAACAAGCCCCTTGTCACAAAAAGGCATGATAAAAGAAAAGTATAAGTTAATAAGTTATGGTGAACATAATGGAAGAGAAGTTAACACTGTTTCATTTCACGTTTTTCTTCATGTATATTCAGAAGTGCTCATCTAAGTTGTAACCAATACAACCAAGAATTCTGCTTGCAGCCCCATTTATCCTACTACTTATGTATCTGACAAAAGTTCTGATGCAAGATATCGGTCGTTTTGCTCTGTTTAGTGGAGACAGTAGGATTGGACTATGTCCTCCCATGTCCACCATCTAAAATTAGAAGTTCATTCTAGTCCTACTGTCCAGATGTGACCTCTACTAATTCGACAGAATGGTAATTCCTGTGCTATGTCGTGTAAAGACGTACGAGGTCTGTCTTAGCTAGAATACGATTTAGGTAGGCCCATCTGTAAACGTAGGTTTATATTCCCTCTACCACAGGATCACACACATGCCTATCTAATATCTTGCAGATCAATTTTATTTTTATACATGTATTATACAAGTCTTTAATCGAACTACAGATATTTAGGCTTTACGGAAATACCACAATTACGTCAAAGAAAGCTGTGGAACTAATCGCATTTACCCATCAAATAGTAACTATAAATAAATCCTGCGGACGCAAACATTTAAACAAAATAGGCCTACATTGATTGTTCGCCGTTTTACGTCGTACTCACTATTATTTTCTCTGATGCGTTGCCAGGTTTTATTGAATCTCGAAAACCGCTGACTTCAAGAGGATACCAAGCTATTTGTCACGTAAGGATTAGAAGCAACGTGGGATTATAGAAGTCACAATATTCCTAAAGTCAAGAAGTCATGTATAGAACAAAAACCGACCATTTTAAGGAATGGGACTTTGAGGAACAACAGGAAATCCAAACTGTCGTTTGCTCGCATTTAACAGCTTTTCTATACACAAAGAAAAAGGTTTAAGCACCCCCCTGGAAAGTCTGCACCGACCGATAAAATCATTGATGTAGGGAGATTGTTGGCAAACTGATGTTGCAGAAACGATTGTGATCATAAAGGACAACATTCTGACTATAAGAAATCACCATTAATGGCAATAAGCTATACAATTTATTCAGGATAAAAAAGATGCTTGTAAGTATGAAACTTCAGAGTCCATCTGAAACATTCAAGCCCTAGAGCCTCTGCCCCAAGTTAGGTCATGGAATCAGAATAGTATATCGTTCAATCAGAGCGCAGTTTTCTCCAAGTTTACACTGTTCATTACAGTTTACAGCTATAGGGGCCAAGAAAACAAGCAGATTTGTTCGAAATAGTAGCATCTACCTTTCACTGTTACACCAATAAATACAAACGCCTACCACCGTCAGAGATAAGTATACAGCTCTCTCGTACGGATACCAAAAACCACGAAAATTTTCTCTGATTATTAGGAATCAATTTTAGTAACCTATTTGAAACAAGCATCTTCAATGTACTTTGGATTCGTAGCCCCCTGGGAGGTTCGAATACTTGCTTACGAATGTGCTTAGAGTTTTGACGTACACATTTCTGTTGTATGTCAACTTTCTTGGTTTCTTATTGCTTAAACCCACAGTCATTCGTTTAAACCGAAGTTTATTCGTTCAGTTTTGTTGTTGGTCAAATAAAACTGAAGCTGTTGATTTGTCTTGAATCGCTGGTCGAAGTTACCCTAGGGGGGGGGGGGGGGGGAGGTTGAACTTGTCCCTTTTTCATTAAAAGTGCATATTTAAGTATAATATCATCAAGAGGAGTCATAATGGATGGGTGTCAAAAGAAAGGTTATTTCGCTGCCTTTCACAAGAATTAGTTGCATTTCAAAAAGCCCGAATACTTTGTGACAAATAGGGTCGAAAAAGAGTCGAACTAGCCCCGGTCTCCCCAACCTCAGGAAATTGTCTTCGACAAATGTAACCCAAGTTGGCATGTGATATTTCCTATAGGTGGTGTCCTGTAAAGACGTACGTACAAGGTCTATGATTGATTAACTGATGTTTTAAGCCGCACTCAAGATTATTTCACTTATATGACAGTAACGTGGTCTATGACTTCACGTCTGCAAGAGATCTCGAAAGAATAGATTGGGAAGGGAGCTATCCATGCGAGTTGTCATAAGTCACACCGTCATAAGCTACATATAACAGATGAAAAAATAATAAATTCAGGCAATAGCTTATAAGTTATGGAGCGGACACGAATCCGGGACGGATGGACGGACAACGGTATACCAATATACGCCCGCTCTATAAAATAGGTTAACAACTGACAATTGGCACACATTTATTTAAGAAATCAACACGGTTTTATGGGTTGCAACTCCTGGATTTTTATTGTACACAACGTTTCGATGTAGAATTCTACCCCTCCTGTATGTGCGTGCCGTGTGCAAATATACATGTTAAGTAGAGATGACTTTTCAAACGACATCGAGTCTGTAGTGCATCACCGTTGCACGTGACCAAAGCTTATCGTTGATTGGTTAAAAGTTCCCAATCTGTCGGTCACTTTTTCCTCATTTTTCTCAATTATCGGGGTAGAATCGACTTTAATACCTTCGTCTTGGTGTTTATTGCGTAACCCGATACCGCTGGACGTTGGTTCGCACCTCGTCAAACCCCTCGAATGCTGCGCATTCTCGTGGTTTGACTCGGTACGAACCAACGTTCAGCGGTATCGGGTTACGCAACAAACACCGCTACGGCGGTATTAAACCCTTAAACTAACATCGTTATCAAGTGAATGTGAAAAACAGACAAGGACAAAGATTTAAATACTAAAAAATTCCGTAAAGGGTTTAAATTCATTAAAGGGTTTAAGGGGGGAGGGGTCAACAAACATTGGCTCTGCTGGCTGTTAATTAGTTAGGATTAACACTCTCATGCTGGTTAACTTTGATGGAGAATATCATAAATAGCATGACCAACTCCTAAATGCCACTTAAAGAGGCATGAGCTGTCAATGGTCGGACTATTTTCATAGATTCTGATTGTCACGATAGTAAGAGGCTCTGAAGGTCATCGAAAAACTTAATGATTGGCGTTGGAATCAGGAAAATCCATACAGTATGTGGCCTGTACGAACCGAAAATTGTTCGAAAAGTAAACAAAATTTAAATAACCGGGACGACCATTCATTCATTCTACGCCTAAGTTAGTTGAAAACAATGCTTTATCGTACATTCTCGAGACTATAAGTACTGAAAGGCTTCTGAATTGTAAATCTTGAGAAAAATAGCCGATAATTTTAACATTCTGTTATAATGGCCAAATATCAACATTTTGGCAGCTCATGCCCCTTTAAAGAGATCTTTGTTGAAGTCGAAAGGGGCCTCGACAGCTGTCAGCAGAGTGGCCTCTCACTGAGACATTGGCCTTCCATCGATGCGAAATAAATTTGCGCTGGTTCCCCCCCTTCAATAAACCTGGCAACCTCGCCATATAAGTTAAATACGCTGGAGACCGAGGTAAAACAGCAATCGATACTTTTAAAGCGACATATCAACAAGCAGAGAAACGAACATCGTCAAAATGTATACTGTGCTACTACTGTTTATATAAAGAAGAGGTTTCCAGATGGCCATTAGTAACTTTCTTAGCTCCCAAAGGACCGCTGAATAGGGAATTTCAATTGGGGATTTCGGTCTGCTTTGTTGGGGTAGAAAGAATCGACTGTAAGATAAGGCCCTTTGTGGAGAAGGGTGTGCTTTCATTGACGTACGCAACCTAGAATAATAAGATCACCTACGTTTTGACTGATTGATGTTTTACGCCGAACTCAAGATTATTTCACTTGTATAGCGGCGCTGCCAGATTTAGGGGGGGGGGGGTCGTGCCAATTGCCCTGAGGAAACCCACGACCTTCGGCGAGTACCTGGCAACTCTTCCACATACAGCGACCCAGTGAAAATCCGCTCAGAAATCAATGTTCTGAAGTTAGCCACACACTATTACATTAACGGCCAAGACGGGAGGTAGGATATAATGGAATCAAACATTTTCCTATGGACGTGTATACTCATATTTACTTCCAAATGAATCCAGGCCCAAAAAGCAAAGGGAACACCAAGAAGATTGATTTAGGAGTGATGCCAAATAATATTTATTTTCAAAGAAAATCTTCAGTTTGAATAGTATTAACCATTTGGTATTAAATAAGGAGCCGATAGGCAAAGTTAGTGTCAACATTTAAGAAATACGAAAATCCTCCATAATCAATTCCGTTGCCTCAGTCTTAATGGATAATCATGTACAAACGATAAAAGCGATCGAAATTCTGACAACAGCAGTTATCTCCCCTGGAACCTTTTACAACAAGTAATCATCCCAACATTGCACATGGATGACTAATCACAATTGGCAACCTTGTCTTTGTCGATAATCTTGAAGTTGCAATTAATTTCTTATATTTTATAGTATTTTCACAAAACAAAGTGTCTTCTTTCTTTCTTGGATTTTTCCTTATATCTTTATCCCTATCCGTATAGAAAGTTCAGAAGTTCAGAAAAAGACTGCAGAAATCCTATTTTTGACGTTTTTTGAGAAGATTTTTAATGAAGAATTCTCCTGCCTTGTATGATGATCTGACTAATGGACCACTTGCTGTGTAGGCAAATCCTAACTTGTTACCAACATATTCCCAATATTCATACTTCTCTGGTCTAACATACTCCTTGACTTTCAGATGACGTTTGGTGGGTTGCATGTACTGCCCCAGTGTCAGACAGTCCACCGATACGCTCCGTAAATCTTCCATCGTCTTCATAACCTGATCATCGGTTTCACCCAGTCCTAACATGAGGGAAGTTTTAGTTACCATGTTAGGATTGATTTCTTTGACATGTTTTAATACTGATAATGATTGCTTATAGTTAGCTCTAGGATCACGAACAAACTTCTGCAGTTCCTCAACAGTTTCCATGTTGTGGGCGTAAACATCCAACCCCGACTGAGCTACGGTACTTACAGCCTCTAAATCACCACGGAAATCGGGAGTTAGGCATTCTACCAACATTTCAGGCTTCAGATGTTTAATTTCTCTAACAGTTTGTGCGAAATGATTGCATCCTCCGTCTGGAAGGTCATCCCTGTCGACTGAAGTTAGAACGACATAATCTAAGCCCCAGGCAGCCACAGCTCTGGCTGTATTTATAGGTTCTTCTGGGTCAGGGGCTGGGGGCGACTTGGAAGTTTTCACAGAACAGAACCTGCAGCCCCTTGTACATGTATCTCCTAACACCATGATTGTAGCAGTAGCTGTTTTATCAGCACCACCTCCCCAACATTCTCCAATATTAGGACATTTGGCTTCCTCACAAACAGTACTCAGTTTCAAATTTCTTAAATCCTTTTTAAGACGAGAATAATTTTTCCCTGAGGCAATGTTAGTTTTCAACCATGGTGGAAGTCGAAGTCGACCGGTAGCGGTCTCCAGTTTTAATTTCTCTGACCATTCCCATTTCTGTTCAGCATCGCCTTCCACAAAATCCCCTAACCCAGGGCCATCAGCTAACTTATCCTTCTGTCCCTGAGTTAGATGGGATTTAGCTGATGTGCTGGAATAGCAGTATACTTGATGTAAACGATTCCATCTTTGTATTGATGTTTGGATCACATGTTTCTTGGTAGATATCATTATGCTTTATTTCTTCTCTATATCATACAAAGACTTTAGATACACAGGTGTTGACTGCTTTAAGGCTCTCTTTTGTCCCCTTTTTAGATTTCCTCTAGTTACTGGTAACACTTGCTGGGGAATGTTTGGCTGAAAATGGAAAATCAGACATAACCAATAAAGCTGAAGTTACAACTATCTCACAATATCTCTTTTAAAAAGTTTTAACGGAGAAAAGAAAGCCAATGTATTTACTAGTGTCAGAATTTGTCATCAAAATGGTTGGTTGTTTTGCACAGTGTTGAAGATTATTCCATTTGTATAGTGCCATTAAAATTGTACACAGATTATTCCATTTCATTTTGCATAGTACAATTGTACAAAGATTATTCAATTTGTATAGTACCAATGCACAAAGATTATTTTATTTGCATGGTGCCATTGGTATTGTACAAAGATTATTTCATTAGTATGGTGCCTTTGGTATTTTACAAACATTATTTCATTACTATGGTGCTTTTGGTATTGTACAAAGATTATTTCATTAGCATGGTGCCTTTGGTATTGTACAAAGATTATTTCATTAGTATGGTGTATTTGGTATTGTACAAAGATTATTTCATTAGTATGGTGCCTTTGGTATTTTACAAACATTATTTCATTAGTATGGTGCCTTTGGTATTGTACAAAGATTATTTCATTAGCATGGTGCCTTTGGTATTGTACAAAGATTATTTCATTAGTATGGTGCCTTTGGTATTGTACAAAGATTATTTCATTAGCATGGTGCCTTTGGTATTGTACAAAGATTATTTCATTAGCATGGTGCATTTGGTATTGTACAAAGATTATTTCATTAGTATGGTGCCTTTGGTATTTTACAAACATTATTTCATTAGTATGGTGCCTTTGGTATTGTACAAAGATTATTTCATTAGTATGGTGCCTTTGGTATTGTACAAAGATTATTTCATTTGCATGGTGCCTTTGGTATTGTCTAAAGATTATTTCATTAGTATGGTGCCTTTGGAATTGTACAAAGATTATTTCATTAGTATGGTGCCTTTGGTATTGTACAAAGATTATTTCATTAGTATGGTGCCATTGGTATTGTACAAAGATTATTTCATTAGTATGGTGCCTTTGGTATTGTACAAAGATTATTTCATTGGTATGGTGCCTTTGGTATTGTACAAAGATTATTTAATTAGTATGGTGCCTTTGGTATTGTACGAAGATTATTTCATTAGTATGGTGCCTTTGGTATTGTACAAAGATTATTTCATTAGTATGGTGCCTTTGGTATTGTACAAAGATTATTTCATTAGTATGGTGCCTTTGGTATTGTACAAAGATTATTTCATTAGTATGGTGCCTTTGGTATTGTACAAAGATTATTTTATTAGTATGGTGCCTTTGGTATTGTACAAAGATTATTTCATTGGTATGGTGCCTTTGGTATTGTATACCATGTATATAGTAAATATGTCACTTGAAGAATCCAGTCAGCAAATTTTGATAAAATTGAATATTGTTGAATATTCTAATGAGAGGCCCACAATTATTTCAAAGAATCAATTTCATACGAAAAGATCCATATATCACTTATTTGCAGCATCACACCAGTATAACAAGCATGAGGGGTCACTCCAAGTACATATAAATGGGATGACCATGTTGATAGTAATCGGATGAGTTGATACAACATTAACAGTCCCAAAATCCACAATAGCTAAATCACCTCAAATACATGGAATGATAGTTTTACTTGTGACTTAAATTTTAAACGCTCAAAAAAAATAAATGGATAATTTCAACTTATTTATTGTCTGTGATTATGCCTTCAATATAGTCTTTTGGTGTGCCTTATATTAGAACTAGTTTGCAGTTTACAATGATAAGGGATACTAACCAGTCTGGGGTATGGATTCCTGTAGTGTTTCGCTGGAAATAAACACAAACATGGCATTAAAAATGTCTCCTTATCCACCTTAGTCATGAAGTGGGTTGTTTGGTATTTAACGCCACACAAAAGACAATTTCCTAAATACAAGATGTTGTCTGGCTTTATTAGGGGCAGGAATAATTAGAAACCCAGACCTTTCAAGTATCACCCATTGGTATATTGAATGTAAACCTAATCCATCAATCACGGAATTCAATCGAACGATTTTTAGTTACAACTTATTTTACCATCATCCTAACTTAAAGTGGCATGAGCTGCCAAAATGTTGACATTTTGACATTAAAACTTGAATAGAATGTTTTCTCAAGACATATAATTCAGAAGCTTTTTACTGCTTTTAGTCTCGAAAATGTACGATAAAGTATTGTTTTGAACTAACTTTGGCTTAGAAAGAATGAATGGTCGTCCCGGTTATTTAAATTTTGTTTACTTTTCGAACACGTTTTCAGTTCGTGCAGGCCACATACTGCATGGATTTTTCTCGTTCCAACGGCAACGATTTAGTTTTTCGATGGCCTTCAAAGCCTCTTACTGTCTTGACAATCAGAAATTATGAAAAAAGTGTGAATTTTGGCAGCTCATGCTACTTTAAATAATGAAAAAGTATAATTAACTGAAAATAATAATTTCCATTTCTTGAATCTATAGGGAACTGATGCATGATGATGGAGGGGTCCCAGGTTAGAGGAGATCTACCCTTAACTGAGATAAACACTTATAAACCTAAGTCAACAGTGAAAGACCCACGGCTGAGAATATTTGCCGTATCTTACCAATTTCAATCCTTGCTTCTGCCTCTTTCATATGCTGTACAATTTCTTCTCTAGATTGAATCTGTAAAAAGAGGAAACTGCAGTAAGTAACAATCCCTAAAAAACACTGTTAATATCTTTGACTCATAAATATGTATCTGTAAGTATAATATATTCTGCATATTTCCAAACAATAATTATTTGCTTCTTTTTACTTTAATATTTGCTGAACAGAAAAAGTGGTTCATAAAACATCCAGAAAATTATAGATTTTAGTGCATTTGAAAGCCTTACATTGTGTTGTTGTTGTATATAATAACTCTAAGGTCTGATATGAGTAATATAAACTTGAGCAAAGGGTAAATTCCAATCAACCTACGCCCTACATGTAAGAGGACAGTAATTTGTATGCCTGTGGAAAGGACTAATAGCTAGTGGTTGATTAAGAAGTACTCTTTGAAAAAGCCAACATGTGATAAAAAGTGTTCTGAACAATCATTAAGCAACTATTTACAAGTCTGAAGAAAGAATTATATTGAGTATACTGAGTAGTACAATTAAGATCTTCATGACCTCTATGTAGTATCAAAATCTTGAAATATGTTGACTGAACATTAGTATTTCTATATAAACATTTATATAGCAGTCATGGTTATTTTAGTCCAGAAGATTTTCCCTGTGTGTTTTAGTGTTCATAAATACATGTAGCAGGCAAACATACAACCATTGATGTCAAATCAAACTATATAGAATGATACCTGTGTGTTTTGTCTGAATAGTTGCTGTGCCTGTGTTATGATGTAATCTCTCTCAATTAAAGTTTCTTTTGGATTAGCAGCTTCCCAAGTACGACCCAATCGTAAAATCTTTCTATAGAGTGAAATTACTTCCTGCCTTAAAGCCATCCATACATATGTATATTCACTGGCGATTTCCTGACAACATAAAAAAGTCATATAACATAATAAGAATGTAGCTTAAAAATCATAGTAAATCAACAGATTTGTACTAATACTACTAATGAAGACGAGAATCTTGTTAAATGAATCTGGTCCATGAAAACTGGGTGATTACCACTCATTGCCAGAGTACGGCAATCTCCAATTCTGGGAATAACCATGTTTGATAAAATCGAACTAGATGTAGGCCTACATTACATTGAAAGAAGTGTTAAGAAGTAGCTATGATTAACCTTTAATATCTTATTTAAAGTAAACAAAATTTTGTTTACTTTTCATATGATATACAGGTTACAAAAGGCCTTGATCCTTTAGGTTCAATTCAATACTAATTTTTTTAATCTGCCTTTCAATAATTTTGAAATCAGCTTTTCTCAACTTAGGTTTTTCTCTCTTGTATGCCATCTGGGGTGAAAAGTAGGCCTGGTTTGTCTTATGCAGTATAGAAATAATAGAGCCCAGTTGTGTCTAGTTGTAAATATTCGAACTCTATGGCCAAAGTATATTGATGTTGTGCTGGCCAGTGGAGTGGAAAAAAATGTATCTTCATTTTTGTTAATCCTCCAGACCGACAAGTAAGTAAAAACACGATGAGACACAAGACTGAACAGTGCAGCTACAATTTTGTGTGCATCCCAACCAATCTTATTATTCGCCGCTCACATCAAAAATTCTGCAAACACTCACATTTGGCCAGTGCCCGGAAGTAACTCCTGGTTAGGAAGATATCAGAATCATGTAGTCGATGAAGAACAGCAAACTTATTTGCCAAATGTAAGCAATTGCAGGATATTTTTTGGTCGTGAGCCACAAACTAAAACTTTTAGTAAAAGAACGATTGGGATTCACCAAAAATTCAACCAGCTTTGTTGCTTGAATTAGGAGAAAATCAGAAAAAATTTAATTCTCCAAAATCAATTCAAATTGTTACACTTTTAAGTCCACTGGCCAGCTGGCCGCACACAATGTCATTGTCAATGTCTGAGAGTATTGACAGTGTGACACATGTGTCTCGTCCTGTTTTACTTACTTGCCGGTCAGGACAACTATAAAAGTTGACTATATACCGGTACTTGAAGTTTGACCTTCAATCGAAATGATTCCGGAGTGTCCCAAGGCCAAATAGTGTCAAATGACAGTCTGTATCAGTGTAGTGCAAAAAATGATTATGTGGACATACAATAGTTCAATTTACCGAACTTATGGTGATATTACATATACCAACGTTCAGTCTGTGAATTCTGAAATGCTGCTCGGAAAACTCCGACAAACTTTTGTCGGAAATTACAAGCCATGAAAATAATATTGTAACTGCTCTGTATGGACAATTCCTACCTCAGACTCCTTTAGAACTCATAAAAGATTATTCTTTCCTCTTTTATTTATTTTTATTTATTTTATTTATTTGACATGCACCGTTTGACCCAGTTCGAACGTCGCGCAAAATGGCGGCAAAGTCTCCAAGAAATGACAGTTTGTTGTTGTTTAAGACCAGGTGTACGCCCTTTGGAATAGCTACATGTAATAAAAGCGGACAAGAATAATCTTTTATGAGTTTTAAAGAAGTCTGAGGTAGGAATCGCCCATACCGAGGAGTTACAATAATATTTTCATGGCTTGCAATTTAAGCATCATTTCCACCTTGTATTTCTAATTCGTATACCGAACGTTGGTATATGTAATATCACCATAAGTTCGGTAAATTGAACTAGACATACAAGTGTCTAAATACTGAAACTGAAGTGAAATAGAGACGAGTTCAACTAAGTTTGAGCGTCTGGTTCAATCCGCTTGTTTAATTGAAAGCGATTTCACCAGGTGACAATAAAACTTCGTTACGATTCTGTTATAAATAAATAAATTCTTACTTCAAGTCATAAAATAAATATAACATAACATTTATAAACGTCGCGTATGGAAAGAAATACTAACCCGAACAAATTACGAAATCATGTCCTTGATTTGTTTAGACAAGGTACGAGTCCGAAAATTGGGTAAATATAAAACGTGGAATTAATACCAAGTCGGAACGTTGAGCAGGCAAGGGGGGCAACTACGGAAGCGTATTAGGGCCAGGTGAAATTTTTTTTTCGCTAATTCGGAGTTAGTAACTCCGAATTAGCTACGTGGGACTTAGTAACTCCGAATTAGCCACTAATTCGGAGTTACTAACTCCGAATTAGCTACGTTGGACTTAGTAACTCCGAATTAGCCGCTAATTCGGAGTTACTAACTCCGAATTAGCTACGTGGGAGTTAGTAACTCCGAATTAGCCACTAATTTGGAGTTACTAACTCCGAATTAGCTACGTGGGACTTAGTAACTCCAAATTAGCCGCTAATTCGGAGTTACTTCGGAGTTACTAACTCCGAATTAGCTACGTAGGAGTTAGTAATTCCGAATTAGCCACTAATTCGAAGTTACTAACTCCGAATTAGCTACGTGGGACTTGGTAACTCCGAATTAGCCTCCGCATGATTCTGAGTGTTGAACTAACTTGTTGAAAATAATGGATGACACTGAAGGGATAATTCGCACATGTTTTCAACTGGGAATGAGCCAGCAAGAAATTCTGTGTTGCTTAGCCCAGAACACGGGTAAGGTTATAAGCTTGAGAACTCTTAAACGAATTCTGAGGCGACTGTGCCTTTTCCGGCGTCTGAACTATAGTGATTTAGTGGATGTAGCTATGCACGTGCTCGAAGAAACTCAACAGTCAGGTCAATTACTTGGATACAGGATGATGCATTTAAAATGCCTACAGAAAGGAAACCGTCAGACATTTATTGCGTTTGATTGACCCCCGAGGTGTTGAATTACGCCGAAGACAAAGATTACGGCGAAGAAGATATACAAGTGCAGGTCCAAATTTTTTGTGGCATATTGACAGCTATGACAAACTTAAGCCGTATGGGATATGTATTAACGGATGTATAGATGGGTTTTCGCGTTACATTCTTTGGCTAGAGGCTCACTGGACAAACAGTGATCCAAAGTTCGTTGCAGGTTATTTTATGGAAACTGTGAAAAGGTTAGGTGGATGTCCAACACGTACACGAACAGACAAAGGTACCGAAAACGGCCATGTTCATCAAATGCAAAGGTTCTTGAGGCGCGAACTAAGGTCGTGATCCTTATGCTAGTTCATGCTGTCTGCTGGGTTCTAGTAACCACAATCAACGTATTGAGCAGTGGTGGTCATTTTTGCGTAAGGAAAATGCACAGTACTGGATGAACATTTTCCAAATGCTAAAAGAAACCGGGAGCTTTGATGGAAGTTTTCTGGACAAATCGCTGGTTCAGTTTTGTTTTATGGGTCTCGTGCAGGTAAGGAAATTTAAAATTAGGCCATTCTATGCACGTATGTACATGTATATTATGTAACTGAAACCTAACTTTGTTGATAATTTGGGGAACTAGTCTTACCTCAGACGAAATATAATTGATAGTTTTGCGTTAAAGTTCCCCCTTAATTTCTTTTCTCTAAATCAGAACAATGAGAATCTGTTTACCAGACACTGCACTAGAATAACAGTATAGTTAACCACATTGCAAAATCAACATTAATTTGATATTAAGCTCAAGAGAAAATCGATACGAACTTTTCTCGTATAAAGAAAGCTTTCTACATTTAAACTGATTTTATGATATCAACGAAATATGTTTAGTAAGTTTTAAAGACTATTTGAATGGCGTCGCCTTCTTACATCATATCAAGATTTGATTTATGATATCAAGAATTCTATCTGTGTTATCAAACGTAGAATTCTGATATCATTAATTATCTAAAGATATCTCGAATAAAAAGTTAAACGGCTTGCCATACAACCGTAGTCTGTGGTTTATTATTTGTAAATTAAAGGACCAAGACAAATTTAGTGTATTTGAAAGACCACATAAAGCCTGCATGTTATCAGACAATGAGCAGATTAAGTCCGATTTATACTAAGCCTATTTGTGATGAATTATATATATATATGTTCATAAAAATATATACATATATTATTTTTGCAGAGAGAACTTGATCAAGTGGCCCGTTTATGGAACAGTCACAGAATACGGAGATGTAAGAATTCCAATGGTCCAAGTGGTAAACCTCTTATCATGTTTTCTTGTGGTGAATTGTATGGAGCTACTGATATGATACACAAGGTATCTGATGAAGATATCAATCTCTGTAGCCAGGAGTTTAGACACAAGGGTGAATTTACTTGTGACGAAACCGTATTTGAACTGTCCAAGCTGCTAATGGAGGAGCGCAATGAAGAAATGCCATCTTGTGGAGAAGAAGCAATTCAATTGTATCATATCCTAAAAAACCAAATGATGAATGAACTGAATTAGGATATATCTGCTTTTCTATGGCAGGTCAAAATTGGCAAAATATCAACAATTTCATTATTTTCATTGTATCTCCTAATTACATTTGCTACAGGTCCGATGTGTATTGGAGTATACGAGTGTTTATGTATACGAATAGAAATTCAGATTTATCGTGTATGTCGAAATATTTGTGCTTGATGTTTTCAATGGATAACTGTAGAGGGGATATTTTCATTTCAGGTTTGCTTATTCATGTAACGTGGGATTACAATTGAAGAGATTAGAAACGCCTTTGTATTACAGTTCGTTTACCCACAGCAGTTTTGCTCGCCATTGTTTGTCAGGTGAGCGAATTTCGATCCCCCAGAGAATAGCATCTTCTCTAGCCAAGTTAAAATCTGCATGTCCCCGTTCCGTGTTATACCTTGGGGACTACTCCACTCAAACCCGTAAATCGAACAGCTCGCTTTGATTGGATGCGAGTAAAACTTCTCGCAGCTAATCAAAACCTCGGGCACTTACACTGAAAATAACGTAATGGCGGCTGTACAATCGTATTCTCGCGAGATCTCCTTTAGACGTGGCTAAGATAGACCTAGCTCGTACGCCTTTACCAGACATAGCGCAGCGATTTTTGTGTGCTATCTAGAGTAACATTTTTGAAAGCTATTAAAAAATATAGCTACCCTGGCATCAGACTTTATGTGAATATATACTTTGAATTTAAGAAAAGGTTAAACTAGAAAGGAAAGCGTAGAGTCAATTTCACGAAATAGTTCCATTTTGACGAAAACCGTCACGATGGCGACGTACGTTCCTGTCGACCCGACCCACCTTGAACTGGCCACCGTCATAGGCTCCATGGAGTGTTTCCAATAGTTGCTAATGTTTGAAATGTTGATGTAACTTACGATATCTCTAGCCAAGTGTAAGAGAGTAATTGAAAGGCGAGTAAATGCGAGCAAACGCCAGGTAGAGTTCCACGTTGTTGTTGTTTTGTCGACTGCTTAAAAGTCAAATGATCAGTTGACCTCCAGGGTGAACTCTCCAACCCCATTCCAATGAATTTAGATAAAAATGACAACTATGGGCCTTAGAGGTTAAATCTGGACTTTAGGACTAGGGTAACTGTTACTGGCTGGCAACAGGCCACAATTTCATTTGCCATTTTCGGTAATGTTAATGTTTTGACTCGCCACACCTTCCCTAACTTTCTTTGAGCCATGTCTTTCGATGGGGGTCTTAAACAGGGAAAACATTTTAAAACACACACACACAAAATGTCTGGAACTTCTTATGTCACTATACCAATCTCCTGAATTAGGTAACTGTGTCCTGCTAACTTACAAATAGGTATATGCGCAATATCGAAGGCAACTGCTGAGAGACTGACTGTATTACAATGCATAGCTAATCCCTCTAATTGTAATTCCAGATGTAACAGGCGCTTTGTTAGGACGATCCCATAATCGTATAAATATTCAGTAAACCAATTGCCACGAATAAACCAATCCATTCTGTTTCCGACAGAAAACATATATATCATGTTCGTGTGGAAACATAAACTGAACTGAAACGTCCGCAAAATCCACCCATTACAGTTCCCTTAATGTTTGATTGGCCGTTAAGCACAATTAGGCCTACATGCCAGCGGAAACACGAAATGTCCCACCATATTTTAAATATATAAATGCTTGAACATTTGCACAAATATTATTGACCGAAATATGGGAAGGCACATTATAAAACTTGGTGGATTGATTGATGTTTTACGCGGCACTCAAGATCATTTCACTAACATGGCGGCGTTGCCAGTTTAAGTGGGGGAGGAAACCGAGCTCATTGCCCGAAGGAAACCCCAGACCTTCGGCGAGTACCTGGCAACTCTTCCACATAACGGCGACCGAGTGAGAAATCCACTCAGAAAGTTTTGATTTTTAATTTGGTCTGAGCGTGATTCGAACCCGCGCCGCATCCATGGAAGGTCTGTGTGGGACTGAGAGACGATCACTCTAGACCAGCGAGGCCCCCTTGGTCCAAGGTGACTGTTGTCCCATGATCTCTGGCCCACCAGTGGCGCCCCGAATGGGTTAAAACCCTAAGTAAAAAGATGAGAGATGGGAGGCTGAAACTTTTGGCTTGCAACTGTTTGACCATGCTTTTCAAAAAAAAAATTGTGTCTAGATATCTTACAAAATGACGAAGTTAATAAAACTCCAATTAAGTAGACATTTTTTCTTCTCTTGTTCGGCCACCCGATACATTATCATCAGTTTTATAAACTTCATCGTAAATCGCATACCCATATATTTGTTCCATTTTTCAGATCTATGTTCAAAGCGAATGCGTATTTAGGCACAACTTGTCAATTTATTGAAACTTTACCAATACAACGAAACAGGTATTATGTGTCAGAAAATCTTGGCCTTGAAAATGACACCCTCATAGTAGCCTCTATAGAAACTAAACAAGCAAGCATCAAATAACATCTCAAAGACTCACACAAAATAGTAAGTCAAACTCTAAACTACGCCAGTGTTTACATTATGTATGTAGGTCACCCGTAATCCGATTGTGACGTTATGTGTGTACGTCGCCTGGAATTCAATTGTGACGTCAGGGGTAAGCTTTCGACTTCCCTTGCACTTCACCCATGCACCCTCTGTGCCCCAGTAGTTTTCCATGTGTTAAGTTGTTGTTTCTCAGTTCTCGTTGAGCTTACGAATAAAGCTCTTGCTCTCCATAGATGGTATTCCGTGTTAATCCTTCACACTCTTGTACAAGGACATTATCTAACTATTGGCGTGGTGGCAGCTTGATCTCGAATCGACGTTCACTCCGGAAATCGACAATAAATGGACGATTTTCTTGCCTTACCAGGATTTGTGTGAGTTACGAAAAGTTACGGATTAATTCGGTGGAAAGGACCGATTATTAGCGGATATCATTGACTGTGAGTAGCATTATTATTTTGTTCTAGTTCAGCAACTGTACATCATGGCCAGTACCCACCGTGCACCCAAGCAATGGTGTCTCGGAAAGACTGAAACTGTGAATTCATTTGAAAATTGGCGTCAAAACCTACTATATACGTTATCCTTGGATAGTCATTTTTCCCCGTATTTAGCAAACGGGATTCAGTGGTCTAAAAAGTCAAAGGCCACCCCTTTGCGTGGATTCGTCGATGATGGCGATGAAATTAGCCCACCCAATCAAAAGACCGCCCAACAAAAAACAAACACTTTAGAACTGATGTTAGGCCAAATTGCCAACTACTGCCCGGTTATATCAAGGAACACTATCGTCCGTGACTCTACATCTATTATGGGGCAAATATGGCAAACGATAAGACTTCATTTTGGATTTCAATCTTCCGGCGCACATTTTCTTGACTTCGCCTCCATTAAGTTAGAACCTGACGAACGCCCAGAAGATCTTTACCAACGCTTAATTGCTTTCGTCGACGACAATCTGCTAAGAAGCGATTGTTTAAGGGTTTAATACCGCCGTAGCGGTGTTTGTTGCGTAACCCGATACCGCTGAACGTTGGTTCGTACCGAGTCAAACCACGAGAATGCGCAGCATTCGAGGGGTTTGACGAGGTGCGAACCAACGTCCAGCGGTATCGGGTTACGCAATAAACACCAAGACGAAGGTATTAAAGTCGATTCTACCCCGATAATTGAGAAAAATGAGGAAAAAGTGACGGACAGATTGGGAACTTTTAACCAATCAACGATAAGCTTTGGTCACGTGCAACGGTGATGCACTACAGACTCGATGTCGTTTGAAAAGTCATCTCTACTTAACATGTATATTTGCACACGGCACGCACATGCAGGAGGGGTAGAATTACTCACACACCATGGTGAAATATTGGCCGACGATGAAGACGTCTATGGAAAATTTTATAGTTTTGACCTGGTTGCGTCTTATTCACGTAGACCCCTCTCAACTTGTGAAACAGCGATATGGCACTGAGCTACGCTCCAGAACATTAGCAACAATTAAACCAGAGATATCGCAAGCCTTGACATCCCTTCTAGACGAACTGAATTCATCAGATCATGCTAAAGTATTTCGATCAATGGCGCACAAAGGAGGATACACTTCACGTAAATACGAAGGTCGATCGTCGTCTACACGTGTGATTCCCCATTCCCACCAATCGACTCGTCAGTCTCACAAAAATTGTCCACTATGTTCACAAGCCGGCCGCCCATGTAGGCATTTTTTAAGCGAATGTTCTTATCTTCCAGCAGCAGACAAACGATATATGACCAAAGCTAGACAAATATCGTACATCCTAGACGAGCCTGACATCGACGACGACGACGAAACAGAGAACCTGTGTAGTGTCACACATGTGGTCGATGACCAACATAGTAAGCCGGTTGAGCAAAGTCACACAAGCCTTCGCATACAAGTACGCCAGTCCCCATATTTCGACGCATTTTATCACCACCATGGTATTCGCGTTATTTTAGATTCTGGAGCTACAGGCAACATGATGCGTCTCTCAGCAGCTCACCGTCTTGGACTTAAAATCTCACAAAGCACTCAATCCGCTCACCAAGCCGACGGTTCCTCCCCTCTTAGTGTGGTCGGAGAAGTCAATTTCACCATGTCACGCGATTCCTACAGTTTCCTTTTTCATGGCTTAGTTGTGGAACATTTGGACGTAGATATACTTGGAGGTATTCCTTTTATGGAACAGAATGATATATCTTTGCGCCCTGCCAAACGCCATATAATCTTCCAAGATGGCTCTACACACTACTACGGGTCTGTTTGTAATGAACCAAATAACCATTCTATCCGCAGAGCACATCTACTTCGGTCAAATGGGTGTAAAACAACTTTATGGCCAGGTGACTTTGTTGAAATGAACTTACCTACGGATTTTAGAGATGGATCATACGCAGTGGAACCTCGATGTGATAACCGGTCCCCAAGTTTATCTCCTCAACTTTGGCCATCCCCTACCATCGTGTCTAGCGTAGCAAGGAAGATTCGGATTCAAAATGACACTAACTCACCCCAAATTTTAAGACCTAATGAACATTTTTGCCAGATTCTACCTATTTATACACCTACACCCTTGGACAATGATACCCCCGCGGCAAAAACTGTATCCCCGACTACCAAAACGCCTGTCTGCCATTCGGCATTCGTCAACCTTGACCCCGATAAAACACTTCCTACGACTCACCTTTCTAAGTTCAAATCTCTGTTGACAGAGTATGATGATGTATTTGACCCCAGCTTTAAAGGTTACAATGGGTCTTCTGGACCATTTCAGTCTGTGGTAAATATGGGACCCGTACAACCCCCACAACGCAAAGGTCGCCTCCCCCTCTATTCTCGATCACATCTCTCGGAATTACAGCAAAGGTTTGATGACTTAGAAGCTCTAGGCGTTTTTGCCCGACCAGAGGACGTCGGAATTAATGTGGAGTATCTTAACCCGTCATTTCTTGTGAAAAAACCTAACGGAGGCTTCTGCCTAGTTACTGCGTTCGCAGACGTTGGGAGGTATAGTAAGCCTCAACCATCCTTATTACCAGATGTAGACTCAATCCTGCGCCAAATTGGAAAATGGAAGTATATCATAACAACGGATCTGACCAACGCATTTTATCAAATTCCGTTATCAAAGTGCTCTATGAAATACTGTGGCGTAGCCACACCCTTTAAAGGTGTACGCGTTTACACGAGATCTGTCATGGGCATGCCTGGATCAGAGACCGCACTCGAGGAACTCACCTGCCGGGTATTTGGGGATCTTCTGACTGAAGGGTCCCTTGTTAAGCTGGCCGACGATCTTTACTGTGGTGCAAACTCCATTGAAGACCTGATATCTATCTGGCAGAGAGTACTACAAGCATTACGTAATAATGGTCTTCACCTGTCAGCCAACAAAACTATAATTACACCAGCGTCTACAACCGTGCTAGGATGGATTTGGCGCCAAGGTACTTTATCTGCTTCCCCACATCGCATCGCCACATTAAAGTCCTGTTGCAGACCCAACACAGTTTCAGGCCTGCGATCCTTCATCGGGGCATACAAAGTGTTGTCTCGTGTCATGCCTGAATGTTCCAAAACAATGGCCCCACTTGATGACGCCACTGCTGGCCTCTCAGGATCTGACAAAGTAATTTGGACGGAACAACTACAGCATGCTTTTACTCAAGCCAAATCTAATTTGTCATTAACGAAGACCATTTTTCTTCCTCGCCCAGACGATCAGCTATGGATAGTAACCGATGGGTCTGTCAAAGAAAAGGGAATTGGAGCTACATTATATATCACTCGTGATCATGACCAACACCTAGCTGGCTTCTTCAGCGCTAAACTCAGGGGACACCAACAAAAATGGCTTCCGTGTGAAGTAGAAGCATTATCCATAGCTACTGCGACTAAGCACTTCAGTCCATACTTGATTCAGTCAGATCTCAAAGGATGCGTCTTGACGGACAGTAAACCATGTGTCCAAGCGTACGAAAAACTGTGCCGTGGTGAGTTTTCTGCAAGCCCTCGTGTTTCTAGTTTTTTAGCCACAATTAGTCGATACCAAGTCTCTATCCGCCATTTAAAGGGAACTGCTAATGTCCCTTCAGACTTTGCCAGTCGAAATGCCCCCGAATGCCAAGTTCAAGCATGTCAAATATGCTCGTTTGTTGACAGATTAGAAGACTGTGTTGTGCGAGCTTCTTTCCTGGAGAATGTGTTAAATGGGACTGAAAGATTGCCTTTTGCCAACCGGTTAGCGTGGTTGGAGTTACAAGCTGATTGTCCCGACCTTCGTCGCACCTGTGCTCACTTAAAACAGGGTACTCGCCCATCAAGAAAACTAACCAGGATAAAGATATCAAGAGATATTTAAACTCTGTGACAATAGCAAAGGATGGATTACTTGTTACGCGCAGCCAAGATCCTTTCCGCCCCACTCGTGATTGCATTGTAGTACCTCGGCAAGTCCTTGAAGGCCTTCTAACCGCCTTACATACCCGTTTAGACCATCCTTCCAAACACCAGTTACGGCAAGTCTTCCGACGATCTTTCTTCGCTTTAGACCTTGACACAGCGTTGGAAAGAACCACATCTGGATGCCACCGGTGCGCTTCTTTGCGGAAGGTACCTGGACAAGTTGTTACTCAGAGCTGCATGCCATCTCCACAGTCTGTGGGCGTATCATATGCTGTCGACGTTCTGAAAAGATCTAAACAGCTTATTCTTGTCCTCAGGGAAACTGTAACATCTTTTACTAAGACAACCTTCATCGAAAACGAGCGGTCAGAGACCCTAAAGGATAATATCCTCAAGCTCATCTTGGATCTTAAATACATCGATGGAGTTCCAGTAGTGGTCAGAACGGATTCAGCGCCGGGTTTCAAATCTTTGGTAAATGACTCCCTACTGCGAAAGTACAACATCACCTTAGAGCTTGGTCGGACCAAAAACATCAAGAAGAATCCCGTTGCGGAGCGAGCAATCCAAGAACTCGAATCCGAACTGCTTCGTCAAGATCCACACCAAACAACATTATCATCTTTACAGCTTTCCTTAGCTACATCACGACTGAACTCAAGAATCAGATCTCGAGGTCTCTCTGCAGCAGAAATGTGGACTCAACGCAACCAATACACAAATGAACAAATCCCCATCAATGACCAAAGTCTTATTCTAGCGCAACATCAACTGCGCACCCTGAACCATCCCTCCAGCGAAAAGTCTAAGTGTCCAAAACAAACTGTTCTCCCATCTCAAAATGTATCCGTTGGTGATCTTGTATACCTCTTTTCCGACAGCTCAAAATCCCGTGCTCGCGATCGATACTTAGTTGTCTCTCTTGCTGGATCTTCGTGTGAACTCAAGAAATTCACTGGCGCACAACTTCGTTCTTTAACTTACAAGGTTGCCATGTCCGATTGCTACAAAGTTCCCAGTTTTGGTCCAGAACCCAACTATCCCCCAACTAGGTCACTACAGAGTCATCTGATGAAGACGACCCAGAACCATCCCCGAATTTATGCCATTCTCAAGATCTTCCCCCAGTGCCAACCGTTCTCTCGTGTCCACCTGAGTCTGATATTCCAGAAAACCCAAACAGCCAATATCCAGCCGTACCACATGATCATGCGTCTTATCTGGACTCAACGAATAATGAGGTGTATCAAGAAGAAACAAGACTTCTGTCACTTCCTGTGCCACGACGATCTTCTCGTAGGAAACGATCACCTATTCATTTGAAAGATTACATCTTAGAGTAGTGGGGCAGAATAATCCCCAGCACCCTGAGGTTAGTACAACCCGTGATGGTGTGCTTGTTAGATAGGCTGTGATGGGGCAGAATAATCCCCTGGAACTAGAGGTCAGAATGGCTTACGACGGTTCCTTAGTGCTTACGGAAAATGTGGTTTCTCCATTGAAACCATGCAGCCATCCTTGAACTTTTAACGATATTACTTTTATTTGCAATTTTGTTTGCTGTGACAACAACCTTATTTGCTAGCCAAGCTATATGAGTAACATATTTAAAAAAAAAAAAAAAAAAAAAAACCACAAGGTCACGCCAGTGTTTACATTATGTATGTAGGTCACCCGTAATCCGATAAAAAGCTTTCGACTTCCCTTGCACTTCACCCATGCACCCTCTGTGCCCCAGTAGTTTTCCATGTGTTAAGTTGTTGTTTCTCAGTTCTCGTTGAGCTTACGAATAAAGCTCTTGCTCTCCATAGATGGTATTCCGTGTTAATCCTTCACACTCTTGTACAAGGACATTATCTAACTATTGGCGCTAGATAATAAAAGTTCTGTTTCAAAAACACTCAAGAAGAAAACGAAACATTGAAATTTGTTCATAATTAAAAGCCTGCGCTGTGGAAAACGATTCTCTGTTGTATTAATTGACAAAATTGATCATTTTCACTGTTCATGATTAATGTCCATTGTTTGTTCCATTTTATCCAACGATATTTTAACTTACGATGTACAACAGTAGACTTGTACAACAATACACAGCAGTTCGACAATTGTCGTTTGGTAATACCGTCATGAACATTTTTTCGTGTTTTTTTTTCTTTTCAAATCGCTAAATTTGGGTTTTCATATAACGATATCCACAGCAATGCTTACCACAGAACCAGTTGTTAAATTGGCCCAACAATTTGTGTACGTGTATATGAAATTCAACAAATATATAAGGCATATTAAAGTAAAAAAACAAAAAAAAACAATACGACATTCACACAATTTTACCATTGTGTTCATGGCTACCCAGAGTTCTGCGGCCGGTTGCACAGAACCGTATTAAAGGGAAAGAAAATCTAAGCTTTAGACTAATTTAGATGGAAAGAGTAGAGTTCATTTAGTCCAAAACAACTGGCCGATGTATGTTTTATCCCCTCGTAAGCGAATAATTGAAATTTGAATGTGGCGTTACAATATAGAATAAGCTCCATAGGCCGTTCACAAGGCCGCCACCATTTTTTCTTTAGTTTTATCCAATTATTGTTGAATACAAAATTAAGTGCGTTATAGAATAGTCATGTGATGCAATTTAGCCAATGGCTGGCTAAGCAATGGCGCGGGGTTGCATACTGACCTATATATTCGGAGACAATCTTCCCACTTCAAATTGGTCGCGATGTTTTTTTGGACCTAAATCTACCATTATACATTAGAGAGCGGTAAAAATACGTCATTATTGATCTAAAAATAGCTATACCAACATCACGTCATCCTAAAACGGAAAAAATGGCTACACAGATAAGCCACTGAAAGGACATACTTCTGTCTGTTTTTATTAGCTTGAGGGTCACTGGAGGTAATTGACGTGAAATGTTTTAAGCACTTTGAAGGTTGTTATCGACGATAATCCCTATGTATTTCTAGAGATTTCCCCTCCTTTAAGCTCAAGCCACGCTTAAATATGGGGAGTCACTAAGGAATTTGATTGTGACGTCACAAGTCAGACTTAAGCGTAATTTAAGCCCCTGAGCTTGTTATATCTGTTATCATAAATATCATTTAAAAAACATACGGAAAAAATCAAAGCCATTTCTAAAAGTAAACAAATACCCTCATAGAGCGATAACCAGCAAGGCACCCAGTCAGATATGTTGGTCAAACATCATGTTCTGCTTTGAATGGTACGAGGTTCTATATTAGAATGTCTACATTTATGGCGCCACTTATTGAATATATTAATGAGTTGTTCGCAATATAGACTGCCTGATAAAACGCCGTGGTTTTGAGTTAAACGACACTTTGATAGTACGCAAAATCATCTTATCTCTAGAAGAAAAAAACAAACAGACCTGCAACAAATAAGAGATAATTTGCTACGAAAAAATCTTAAAGTGTCACAAGCTGCAAAAATGCTGATATTTCTTATTGAATTAAAATCTCGATTATTTTTTCCGGGAAGTGAGGATTAAAATGACGCCAGTCTCGAAAATGTACGTTAACGTGACGTTCTCAAATATTTGAGCTTCAAATGAATGGACCTTCGTTCCAGTTATTTTAATGGATCTTTTCCGTAAGGTAGTTTCCGTAAGGTAGTTTTAAGGGCGCAACACTCTCAAAAATTAAGTTGTACATCCCAACTATTTTAATTATGGCACACGTTTTTGGTTCGTACAGGCTACTTTACCAATATTTGTTATTTCAACGCCAAACATTTTGTTTGTTTCAAGGTACTTTAAACGCTGAAATTCTCTTGGGAATCAGAATTTATGAAAAAAAATCTGAATTTTGGCAGCTGATGCCACATTAAAGAAGAAAATATAGTTATGGACAGCTTGTCTAACAATTAACGAAACTAACCAAAATCTAAAAAATATGTAGGTAGGCCTATACCAGAGACCAGTGCCAAATGACATTGTAGACATCTTGCCCAGATACTCAACAAAATGTTGTCTTAACTGCTCGTTAAGACTTCACGTCAAATGCTAATCTTATACTACATCCATAACCCAAATGCCACTTTCAAGAACATTATTAAATTCACTTCTGAACTCCATGTAACTATTAAAATCATTTCCCAGTTGTAAAACACATCCACAGGTATGTCCGATAGGTCGCCTCTCTAGTCCTTTCATTGGTACCAACTCAACTGTTATCTTTGACGTGTTCACAAGATCGGAACCTGTACAAAATTTGAGAAATAATCCTAATTTATGCACATCCAGTTCTTTAACGTACCGTCTCAATAGTCGAAAAGTTTCATTGGACTCGTTTGTTTCCGTAGGTCCGGTCAATTCCAAAAGGCGAACGACTTTGCTGTTGGTCGGAATGAGGGACTCGTACAGATTTTCCAGCGACCCCGTAGTTATCCTTATTCCCGAAAGTGTTTCGCGACAACAGTCACTGACGTATGAAGGCGTTTGAATTATTTCCTTATGTGCTATTTCTAATAAAACAGCTTTGAAATTGTCTTGATTTACAATGGTTTTACAATCGTGAGAGTCCAGAGCCTCCAGTAGGTCGTCTGTATCAACAGAAGTAAAGTCATCTAACGCCTTTTGAAAGATTTGTTCGTCGGGAAGGGAGGCAAATTTTAAGAAATCATACTTAATTTCATCGTTTGAAATTTGCATATCCGGGAAAATACAGTTCTTAAGAAAAACCTTTGACAATAAAACGGGCCAATATCCCACCTCCGTCCAACCATACGCTAAAACTCTGCTAATCGCTTTCCATTCTTCACCTCCAAAGTCATGTCTAAGGGAGGGAACTTTAACATCTCGACCAACAGTGCATCTATTATAGAACTCATTCCAAAATTATGTGAGTGTGTCTCTTAGAACACCCCCGACATCTTGGGCTTTTTCTGTCTCTCCATTTGGCAAAATACGCACAATAATAATCAGACGTTGTAGCACGGTGTTGTCCTTAAATCTGTTACATATCTCAGCGAAAACCATCGGACCTCTGTGAATTACCATTTCAACAGGTGTTAGTTGGAATTGAGACTGATTTGTTGGATGTTCAATTGGAATGTTGAAGACAATTTCAGAATCATTAAGATCAGGTAGGCTTGTGTCGTCATTTATCCAATCGCCAATGACAGATGCAGCATCAGCTAGAATATCATGGCTGTTGATGACATCGGTAGATGTCTGTAGAGATGAAGCCGTAAAACGGTATCTTGAGACTGTCGTGTGCCAGATGCACTGCTTGAGTTAGTATCAAAGGGAACGTCAGGTAGCTGACTTGAGCTACTGGAGGCTCCGTCACTTTCACTCGGTATTGTCTCTATCAGCTTACTAGTGCGAACATAGAATGTTAAAATTCCTGTCTTGAATAGGTCATAACATTCAGCGACT
Source organism: Lepidochitona cinerea (assembly GCA_963971465.1). Classification (NCBI taxonomy): domain Eukaryota; kingdom Metazoa; phylum Mollusca; class Polyplacophora; order Chitonida; family Tonicellidae; genus Lepidochitona; species Lepidochitona cinerea. The sequence continues at coordinate 8,674,209 of OZ020551.1, forward strand.
GTAACGTCATTGGGAAGAGCTGATTCCTTGAAATCTAGAATATCGAACGAAAATTCAGAAACCTTCCCTTTCTTTGAAGTTCCGTTTGGGAAAAACAGTTCTTTACCTTTGGAAACAAGATCGACCATGGTAGCTTGTCTTGGGACATCAAGCTTCCGAGTACCGCCACCAGTTCTTTTTCTGACTTGTCTGCCTTCGTGAATCCAACCTAATTCAATCTTTCTGGTGACTTTCCTGGGCGCTTTGCCTTTCCCTAAGTATTGTACCTCTTTCTCACTTCCGTGTTCCGTTTCTGTTGTTTCTTCATGGTTCATTTTTCTTTTCAGCAAATCAAATAAATGGGTTCGCCTATTGACTTTTTTGGTGGCTACCTTCTTCAACTCCTGGCAAAAATTTCGTAGAGCTACTCTGTCGCCAAGCTTTTCAATGTATTTCGATAATGTTTCGTCATCAATTGCAAGTATAGTCTCAACATCCACCTGTGTAAAAATGAAATACAACGTATAATAATATTTGCATGCAGCTACCAGCTTCTGACGGTTTCCACGAGATAAAATCCACAATATATTTCGTGAGGTTAGGGAAAACTGACTGCAAAATGTAAAATAAATTAAGCCGAGAGATCCGTTAGCCAATTAAATAACAGCCAAACTCAAAGCTGTCGATATTTATGTTCATAGGCCTATTCAGAAATTTCTGTTTTTTATCATCATAATAAAATGACATTGGCCACTCTCTTTGGTCTGTTTGCAAAACTATAAGTTCGTTATTTAAAAAAAACGAAAGTTTTTAGAAGTATGTATTTAATTAAGGGAATATACTTTTTACGGTCCATCTATGACTGTATACTTTTTAATTCTAATGGTTTTTAATTAAAGAATTTAACTCTATGTCCCCAGTGAGAACTTAATACGCCCAACACGACGTCACTGGATGACGTCATCACCTAAACGCGAGTGGGGATGTCAGGCTGTTGTGTTTGCCTTGCATTTCGCCTGTAAAACTAACTTATAAAAGCAGGACAATATTAATACTCGACGGGAAGACTTGAAAGTGAACTTCCATTAGCTAAAAGTGTAGATATATCTTTAAAAAGTTACCAGGTCTGTTAGTAGACTAAAAAATGGTAACACATAAAACAGTTGTTTGAAGCTAGCACCCCTATCATTTTTTAGATATAGATTCGTCCACGAGGTAATCAGGGAAAAACTATTCAGCTTTAACGTAGGGGTTGCCAATTTTTAGAAAATAAGTCAAACTACTAAAATTCAGTTTTTCTTTACATTAAAGTTTATGTGTTAGAATAGAAATAATGGATTGGTTCTCTGCGTATACGCTGTGATAACTGCAAGAAAAAAGGAAGTGTCCACACTTTTTGAACTCGGGCCTCCGGCCCTCGTCCAAAAACAATGGACACTTCCTTTTTTCTTGCAGTTATCACAGCGTATACGCAGAGAATCAATCCATTATTTCTTAATTCTAGGGAGAGCACTCCGTGTGCCTGTGGTTGAGAATACGAAAATACTAAGGCGTGTTCGCGGTAAAAATAAAATGTTCATACCTGTACTAGATATGGATGTAATGCAATAACTCTGGCCTATAGTTCGAAAAAAGGGAAATGGATATCAAGACAGAAAAGGTTGGTCATACATTTTAAGGCATTTATTGCATCGGTGAAAGATTTTTTTCGATAGAAAAAAATGATAGCTTTACAGTTGAGTCGTAGAGTAACACGGTACAAAATAGAGAACCTTCTACAATATCAGAGCTCCTAACTTATTAGAATATTGTTTTCTACTAGATGTTCTACAAATGTATCCGATATTTCAAAAATTTTGGTTAAAGGGGAAAATAACCACATTTTGACATGAACTGTAAAGATGATAATTTTGCGTGAAAACAAATTTTTATATCCAATGATTTTTTTTTCTCAAGAAGTGCGATTTCCAATTTTCTAGTCTCTAGTATTTACGTTAACTTAATGTAGTGTTTGAACTAACTTAGGCCTGTCTAGAATGAATAAACGTTTGTCCCGGTTATTTAAATTCTGTTTACTTTTCGAACACTATTTCGTTTCGCACAACATCGATCATTTAGTTCGTAAAAAATCAACATTTTTGTAAAAAGTGTGAATTTTGACAGCTCATGCTACATACGTGTCTTTACAGAGTACTTATTGACATTACGATTGAAACAATATAGCATTTTTTTAAATATTATGTAAGACTACTTCTGCAGTGCTGACCTATTTATATCTTTCGGGGATATGTAGCGTTCGAATCGTTTAAAATCTTAATTGCTATATAAGCACAAGTCTTGTTAGACGAAGTCTAGCCGTAGGCCCTACGTTTTTATTTACCAAAAAAGGAATAAGAACTAATAAATGAAAGTGAAAGCAGTACGCCTATAACTCGACTTGTATGTGGTTAATACATGCCATATACACTTCTCGAAATTTTCTTTCGTCCAAGAAATTCTGTTAAGCAACTGTGATATTATATATATATATTAATATGGGGTTGTTTGTTAACAATTTACCTTCTCGTCATTTAGTTTCTGGATGGCACCCTCCGGCAAATCCCTGCTGCGCAAGAAAGTTGTGATTGCTTCATCCATCTGTACTTGAAAACCTTATGAGGCACCTTTCTTCTTCTTCTTCAAAAGAACACTAATTCGGAGTTACTAAGTCCCACGTAGCTAATTCGGAGTTAGTAACTCCGAATTAGTCGCTAATTCGGAGTTACTAAGTCCCACGTAGCAAATTCGGAGTTAGTAACTCCGAATTAGTCGCTAATTCGGAGTTACTAAGTCCCACGTAGCTAATTCGGAGTTAGTTACTCCAAATTAGTCGCTAATTCGGAGTTACTAAGTCCCACGTAGCAAATTCGGAGTTAGTTACTCCGAATTAGTCGCTAATTCGGAGTTACTAAGTCCCACGTAGCTAATTCGGAGTTAGTAACTCCGAATTAGTGGCTAATTCGGAGTTACTAAGTCCCACGTAGCTAATTCGGAGTTAGTTACTCCGAATTAGTCGCTAATTCGGAGTTACTAAGTCCCACGTAGCAAATTCGGAGTTAGTTACTCCGAATTAGTCGCTAATTCGGAGTTACTAAGTCCCACGTAGCTAATTCGGAGTTAGTAACTCCGAATTAGTGGCTAATTCGGAGTTACTAAGTCCCACGTAGCTAATTCGGAGTTAATAAGTCCCACGTAGCTAATTCGGAGTTAATAAGTCCCACGTAGCTAATTCGGAGTTACTAACTCCGAATTAGGCGCTCTAATTCGGAGTTAGTATCTCCTAATTAGGAGATAATAACTCCGAATTATAAAGATTTTTTTTTTCACCTGGCCCTAATACGCTTCCGTAGGCAACTACTTTACCGCCAGATATAGAAATATTTTTTTCAGTCTGGATACAGATTGGAGATCATTTACCTTTTAGCCAAGTGACAACTTCATTTACTCAGCATCCGTCTGGGTAGAGCAAAGAAATTACAAACATAGGCCTAGCATCACCGTCCGGACAGTTGTGAAACACTTAAAATGTACTGATTTAAAGTCCCAGATGATCACTCATCGCTTAATTACCGGTATACTCCATTTGACATAATTATATCATAAGTATATGGAATGTGTGGTTTATTTTTTGCATACGACAGTGCCGTCAACATACTGCACGTGAGCGTGTTCAAAATGTTACGAAGATTAGGTTAATACGTAGTCTTTCCATTTCCTCATCGAGCTGGATATTTCTTAGATTCAGATTGAAAAATGACAAAATATGAGAAGCTGTTTCTCCCTAGTCGCGAGAATTTACGTTAAAGTAGTGTTCAGAAGTAACTTAGGCTTAGAATGAATGAATGAACGTTCGTCCCGGTATTTTAATTGTAAACTTTTATTACTTTTCAGACACCATTTCGGGTCGTATGCCTACAGAACACAAATACAGATTTTCCTCATTCCAACGCCAATCATTTAGTTTTTCGATGACTTTCAAATCCTGTATAATTAGTGACATTCAGAATGTATGAATAAAGTACGGTATTTTTTTTGCGTTGGCGTTGGAATGAGGAAAATCTATACAGTATGTGGCCTATACGAATCGAAAAAGTGTTCGAAAAGTAAACAAAATTTAAATAACCGGGACGACCATTCATTCATTATAAGCCAAAGTTAGTTAAAGGCACACTTGCCGCCGTAGCCTGTTTAAATTTGCTAAGAAACCCAATTTACATGAGCTTACTACGACTATAATACCACTAAACTTAAACATAGGACACATAAAACATGTCTAGTTAGCTTTAGACTGTAAAAATGGGGTGAAAAACAAACGAAGAATCGAAGCCTGATTACAACAACAACGATCAGTGTCGGTCAACTTTCGTGTTGGATTACCCTCCTTCCAGGCCTTTGTATCTGTGGTTAACACTCAAACAATTACCAGCAGGCTTTTCCAGTCGCTGTTAACCGATCGTCAGTCTGTATTTCTCAGATAAATAGGCCTACGTAAAATTACACTGTGCCGTTAGTTCACTCACTCGACTGAAACATAAAATCGCCAATAGGGGGCAGATCGGTTTGTTTACGTTCCGGGTACGTAACAATTCAAATTTTCAAATTCAAATTAAACATACAAACTGACGTTCAAACTTTTAAATTTTGGTAAAAATAGAAAGTTCCTAACTTATATTGTCTGGGAAAAATACAGAATACGGTCTTTCTTTTTTAATGTAAACAATATTCCTGATTTTCGCGGCAAGTGTGCCTTTAAAAACAATACTTTGTCGTTCATTCTCGAGACTAGAAGCACTAAAAAGTTTCTGAATTATACGTCTGGAGAAAAATAGCCAATAATTTCAATATTCTGTTTTAACGTCAAAATATCAACATTTTGGCAACTCATGCCACTTCAAGATTAAATACTACAGAACAATTGACTTATTATATATGGATCTTTTTTCATTTGATGGACAATGGGGATCTTATGAAGCATTCATTGTCAAGCCATTTGTGTTTTAAGTAAACCAATGATTTTGATAGATAAATTTGCTGTAGTGTTTAAAACATTGGTAACAGATCGAGCAGCAGCTGACACATCCAAAGGGCCTCTGTTAAAGGGGTTCATATTGAGATTGCTTGCAACGCTTAGTAGGAAATAGTTATGGAGAGTCAAGATAAACGTAGCAAAAGATTCATCAACCCAAAGATCCAATACACCTTTTGTGCTTCTGCTTATTATTCAGATATTCATTTTGTATATTGGCTTTTTAAGATCATAGAGGCATCCTTGGGTTGATTGATTGATTATTTGGTGTTTTACGCCGCGCTCAAGATTATTTCACTTATATGGCGGCGTTGCCACCAATTGTAACGCCACCTAGCGGTCTAAAAGGGACACGACAATTACAAGGCCATGGAAGAAAGGACACACATAAGACATAAAATAAAGTTCGATAGTTTATCACAACGTAAAGAAAATATATAGGCCTACATTGGAAACGAAACCTGAGATTAGTATTATTTACAATTGATTATAAAGCATGAAATGAAACACGGGTATTAAAGCATCTAGTCCTCATCCCCAAATTGGTAGCCTCGGGGACAGGAGATGTGGTATACTGCTGGAAACACTGCCTCTCCGTAGCCTACAGCTGGTAACGCTGCACTGCCATGATTCTACAGCTGGTAACGCTGTAGCGCCCACTCCACAGCTGGAAACGCCGTACCACCAACACTACAAGTTGATAACGTTGTACTACCAACACGTCAGCTGGAAATGCTGGACCGCCACCTCTACCAATTCCACAGCTGGAAACGCTGTACCGCCAATCCCATAGCTGGCAAGTTATCAAGTTATCCTAGTTACTCACACAGTCCCAGAACCGGGATACAAACTCAGCTCACCTGGTTTTACCCAGCCATATCACCGGAGTACGCGCCATGGAGACATGGATCGTACATTCCTCTCCTCACTTGCTTGCTTATGTTGGTTTATTGGCGTTTTCAACTCTGCATGATGCAGGTTATGCACGCCATAACTTTACTGTTAGTATGCTCAACTGTTATATATACATGTAGAAGGAAGTAGGGGAAAAGGAAAGGGGAGTGGTCAAGATTCTAGCTAAGGGGAGGTAATTTGTACAATTTCCTTACTAATGTAGGTTCTCAAAAAAGTTATAGAAAATCCATTAAATAATCTTTATACTATATTAGGATTTACTGCCAACCGTTTTCACTAAAGTTTGTTGAAAAATATACTATAAAATGTCATGTATACTATGGGAAAAACAAAAACAATATATAGATATTTTCAAAATATATCACAATCGTCACATTAAAAGAACGCCAACTCTTTCCCATTAAAACCTGCTAAAAATATAAGTACATGTATACTATAAAAATTCGTGTATACTATGGGTAAAACCAGAAAATATATAGGTATATTCAAAATTTATCACAGTGATCGCTTGAATTTCTTGGATTTGTCTACAAAATTTATCAGGGCAATAAATACTCTCTTTCTGTTGTTTTCTGGGTTAAAAATATGATCTAGATCAAAATTGTTTACACCTAATGTACGAAGTTTATTGAAGAATTCTCTTCGGATAAAAGTAAATACTCTGCAGGTTAATATAAAATGATGGATGTCTTCTTCTACATGACAGATATCACAGAGCCCATTCGGATGCCTTCTCATAGTACATAGATATTTGTTTACTGGAAAATGGCCAGTCAGTAACCGAAATAAAATAACTTCTTGGCGTCTAGTAGGGAGTTGGGGTAAATTACACTTAACATTTGGTTGATATTTATAAAAAAAACTCCCTTTTGTAGAATTGGACCATCTGTCTTGCCATTTGTTTAAAAATTTATCTTTTAGCGTAGCTAAAATTTCTGAAACAGATAAAAAGACAGTGTAGATTACATTATTAGACATAGCAGCATTTTTGGCTAGAGTGTCAGCCATTTCATTACCAGGTATACTTGAATGCCCTGGGACCCATTCTAAAAGCACAGTTATGTTTTCATGAAGCAATGAGTTTAAAACATATAAGATTTCACATAAAATGGGAGACGGACGAGCAGGGTTGAAATTACTTAAGGCTTTTAAAGAACTAAGGGAATCGGTAAATATAGCACAAGTGAGTGGTTTGAAGTCACGGACCCATTCTAAAGCCAACAAAATGGAAAATAACTCGGCAGTAAATATAGATATATTATTTGATATACGGCCAGAATGGGAAACCTTTAATTCTGGGACACAGAAGGCTACACCTGCTCGACCGTCCTCCATTTTAGAGGCGTCAGTAAAAATTTGCAGACAGTGTTGGTAATGAGTATGTATATAATCCATGGATGTAACATAAATGTAGTGAGGGTTATCTCCCTTTGTAAACAAATGACTTAATTTGATTGATATATTCGGTTGGGGCAAGTGCCAGAAAGGGGTCGGACAAACAATATTCTTCTGGATGTTCGGAAACTGTGTAAAAAAAATGTTACATAATCTTTTGAACCTAATATTAAAGGGTATAAACGTATCTTGTCTTGAATTATAAAGTGACTCAAAAAACTCATAAGAACTATGAAAAATGGCAGAGGCAGAATTGTTGATAGAAGAAAACAGAGATAAACCATACTTAAGGCAACGCCAGTCCCTCCTTATGTCAAGGGGAAATTCCCCACAGGCAACTTGGAGAGAATGCAACGAACTTGACACGGGCCCACCCGTGCACAGCCTCAGTGCCTGGCACTGGATCCTCTCCTCACTGTTCAGTTAGTGATGACTTTATTCTGAAAAGCTACTGTTAAATATGTGGTTCCTATCGTGTTATTAGGTTCATATATTGCTGTAATTAATGTAGCCAGCTATATATGAGACGAACAGTTGTATAAGACATGTTGATGGGCATTTACTTAAAGTTATATAAATGAGGTGAATGTTCGAAAAACAATGAAAAGAAGAGATACTATGTACATAAAATGATAAAGGATGGAAGATCAATGGAGTTGCGGGGTAGCTTCCCCCCCCCCCCCCCTAGACCGTTACACCAGTTTTATTGTGAGAGGAAACCGGGCTCTGTGCCCGGGCATCCTTGGGAGGGGATTGTTTAAAATCATAGCGGAGAGGCTGTATCCTTGGGGGGGCTGTTTAAAATCATAGCGGCATCCTTGGTAAAACTGTATCCCTTGGTGGGGGTGGGGGCTGTTTAAGATCATAGCGGCATCCTTGGGGGGGGGGGCTGTTTAAGATCATAGCGGCATCCTTGGGGGGGGGGGGGCTGTTTAAGATCATAGCGGCATCCTTGGGGGGGGGGGGGTGTTAAAAATCATAGCGGCATCCTTGGAGAGGCTATACTCTTGGGGAGGCTGTATCCTTGGGGAGGCTGTATCCTTGGAGAGGCTGTACCCTTGGGGAGGCTGTATCCTTGTGGAGGCTGTATCCTTGTGGAGGCTGTATCCTTGGGGAGGCTGTATCCTTGGGGAGGCTGCTTAGGATCACAGCGGCATCCTTGGAGAGGCTGTATCCTTGGGGAGGCTGTTTAAGATCATAGCGGCATCCTTGGAGAGGCTGTACTCTTGGGGAGGCTGTATCCTTGGGGAGGCTGTATCCTTGGAGAGGCTGTACCCTTGGGGAGGCTGTACCCTTGGGGAGGCTGTATCCTTGGAGAGGCTGTAACTTTGGGGAGGCTGTATCCTTGGAGAGGCTGTACCCTTGGGGAGGCTGTATCCTTAGGGAGGCTGTACCCTTGGGGTGGCTATTTAAAATCATAGCGGCGTCCTTGGGGAGGCTTTTTAAAATCAAAGAGGCATCCTTGGAGAGGCTGTATCTTTGGGGAGGCTGTTTAAGATCATAGTGGCATCCTTGGGAAGGCTGTATGAAAGCTTAGTGGCATCCTTGGGGAGGCTGTATGAAGACTTAGTGGCATCCTTGGGGAGGCTGCATGAAGACTTAGTGGCATCCTTGGCGAGGCTGTATGAAACCTTAGTGGCATCCTTGGCGAGGCTGTATGAAAGCTTAGTGGCATCCTTGGGGAGGCTGTATGAAGACTTAGTGGCATCCTTGGGGAGGCTGCATGAAGACTTAGTGGCATCCTTGGGAAGGCTGCATGAAGACTTAGTGGCATCCTTGGGAAGGCTGTATGAAGACTTAGTGGCATCCTTGGGAAGGCTGCATGAAGACTTAGTGGCATCCTTGGGAAGGCTGTATGAAGACTTAGTGGCATCCTTGGGGGGTTGTTTAAGATCATATCGGCATCCTTGGGAAGGCTGTATGAAGACTTAGTGGCATCCTTGGGGGGTTGTTTAAGATCATATCGGCATCCTTGGGAAGGCTGTATGAAACCTTAGTGGCATCCTTGGGAAGGCTGTATGAAGACTTAGTGGCATCCTTGGGGAGGCTGTATGAAAGCTTAGTGGCATCCTTGGCGAGGCTGTATGAAAGCTTAGTGGCATCCTTGGGGAGGCTGTATGAAGACTTAGTGGCATCCTTGGGGAGGCTGCATGAAGACTTAGTGGCATCCTTGGGAAGGCTGCATGAAGACTTAGTGGCATCCTTGGGAAGGCTGCATGAAGACTTAGTGGCATCCTTGGGAAGGCTGTATGAAGACTTAGTGGCATCCTTGGGAAGGCTGCATGAAGACTTAGTGGCATCCTTGGGGAGGCTGTATGAAGACTTAGTGGCATCCTTGGGGAGGCTGCATGAAGACTTAGTGGCATCCTTGGGGAGGCTGTATGAAACCTTAGTGGCATCCTTGGCGAGGCTGTATGAAAGCTTAGTGGCATCCTTGGGGAGGCTGTATGAAAGCTTAGTGGCATCCTTGGGGAGGCTGCATGAAGACTTAGTGGCATCCTTGGGAAGGCTGCATGAAGACTTAGTGGCATCCTTGGGAAGGCTGTATGAAGACTTAGTGGCATCCTTGGGGGGTTGTTTAAGATCATATCGGCATCCTTGGGAAGGCTGTATGAAACCTTAGTGGCATCCTTGGGAAGGCTGTATGAAGACTTAGTGGCATCCTTGGGAAGGCTGTATGAAACCTTAGTGGCATCTTTGGCGAGGCTGCATGAAGACTTAGTGGCATCCTTGGGGAGGCTGTATGAAAGCTTAGTGGCATCCTTGGGAAGGCTGTATGAAACCTTAGTGGCATCCTTGGGAAGGCTGTATGAAACCTTAGTGGCATCCTTGGGGAGGCTGTATGAAGACTTAGTGGCATCCTTGGGGAGGCTGTATGAAGACTTAGTGGCATCCTTGGGGAGGCTGTATGAAGACTTAGTGGCATCCTTGGGGAGGCTGTATGAAGACTTAGTGGCATCCTTGGGGAGGCTGTATGAAGACTTAGTGGCATCCTTGGGGAGGCTGCATGAAGACTTAGTGGCATCCTTGGGGAGGCTTTTTAAAGTCATAGCGTCATCCCTGGGGGGTTGTTTAAGATCAAATCGGCATCCTTGGGAAGGCTGTATGAAACCTTAGTGGCATCCTTGGGGAGGCTGTATGAAAGCTTAGTGGCATCCTTGGGGAGGCTGCATGAAGACTTAGTGGCATCCTTGGGGAGGCTACATGAAGACTTAGTGGCATCCTTGGCGAGGCTGCATGAAGACTTAGTGGCATCCTTGGGGAGGCTGTATGAAAGCTTAGTGGCATCCTTGGGGAGGCTGCATGAAGACTTAGTGGCATCCTTGGGGAGGCTGTATGAAGACTTAGTGGCATCCTTGGCGAGGCTGCATGAAGACTTAGTGGCATCCTTGGGGAGGCTGTATGAAAGCTTAGTGGCATCCTTGGCGAGGCTGCATGAAGACTTAGTGGCATCCTTGGGGAGGCTGTATGAAAGCTTAGTGGCATCCTTGGGGAGGCTGCATGAAGACTTAGCGGCATCCTTGGCGAGGCTGCATGAAGACTTAGTGGCATCCTTGGGGAGGCTGCATGAAGACTTAGTGGCATCCTTGGGAAGGCTGTATGAAGACTTAGTGGCATCCTTGGGAAGGCTGTTTAAGATCATAGTGGCATCCTTGGGGAGGCTGTATGAAAAATTAGTGGCATCCTTGGGAAGGCTGTATGAAGACTTAGTGGCATCCTTGGGGAGGCTGTATGAAAGCTTAGTGGCATCCTTGGCGAGGCTGTATGAGCTCTTAGCAGCATGCTTTGTGAGGAACATGGTTTAATCAATAGCGCTCTGGTCATTACAGGTAAAGTAGCCTGAGTTGCAAAAAATTCTTATTGTCAAGAAAAGTTGAGAGTTTGAAGAGCCCAGAAAAAGTAAAGAATTTACATTGAAATTAAAAAAAAAAATGTAAAGCCTCTGCGAACCAAAAAATTTTGCAAATAATCGGTGGCTCGCCGAAGGTCGAGAGTTTCCTCCGGGCAATGTGTAATTACATTGCACCGCACTACAGGCCATTTGGGAATTAGATATGTGAAACTACATGGTGCCTATCCATACAGAACAGGCCATTTGGGAATTAGATATGTGAAACTACATGGTGCCTATCCATACAGAACAGGCCATTTGGGAATTAGCTATGTGAAACTACATGGTGTCTATCCATACAGAACAGGCCATTTGGGAATTAGCTATGTGAAACTACATGGTGCCTATCCATACAGAACAGGCCATTTGGGAATTAGATATGTGAAACTACATGGTGTCTATCCATACAGAACAGGCCATTTGGGAATTAGATATGTGAAACTACATGGTGCCTATCCATACAGAACAGGCCATTTGGGAATTAGATATGTGAAACTACATGGTGCCTATCCATACAGAACAGGCCATTTGGGAATTAGATATGTGAAACTACATGGTGCCTATCCATACAGAACAGGCCATTTGGGAATTAGCTATGTGAAACTACATGGTGCCTATCCATACAGAACAGGCCATTTGGGAATTAGATATGTGAAACTACATGGTGTCTATCCATACAGAACAGGCCATTTGGGAATTAGATATGTGAAACTACATGGTGCCTATCCATACAGAACAGGCCATTTGGGAATTAGATATGTGAAACTACATGGTGCCTATCCATACAGAACAGGCCATTTGGGAATTAGATATGTGAAACTACATGGTGCCTATCCATACAGAACAGGCCATTTGGGAATTAGCTATGTGAAACTACGTGGTGCCTATCCATACAGAACAGGTCATTTGGGAATTAGCTATGTGAAACTACATGGTGCCTATCCATACAGAACAGGCCATTTGGTAATTAGCTATGTGAAACTACATGGTGCCTATCCATACAGAACAGGTCATTTGGGAATTAGCTATGTGAAACTACATGGTGTCTATCCATACAGAACAGGCCATTTGGGAATTAGCTATGTGAAACTACATGGTGTCTATCCATACAGAACAGGCCATTTGGTAATTAGCTATGTGGAACTACATGGTGTCTATCCATACAGAACAGGCCATTTGGGAATTAGCTATGTGGAACTACATGGTGCCTATCCACACAGAACATGCCATTTGGTAATTAGCTATGTGAAACTACATGGTGCCTATCCACCAAGAACAGCCAATTTGGGAATTAGCCATGTGAAACTACATGGTGCCTATCTAACAAGAACAGCCAATTTGGGAATTAGCTATGTGGAACTGCATGGTGCCTATCCACACAGAACATGCCATTTGGTAATTAGCTATGTGAAACTACATGGTGCCTATCCACCAAGAACAGCCAATTTGGGAATTAGCCATGTGAAACTACATGGTGTCTATCCATACAGAACAGGCCATTTGGGAATTAGCTATGTGAAACTACGTGGTGCCTATCCATACAGAACAGGCCATTTGGGAATTAGCTATGTGAAACTACATGGTGCCTATCCACCAAGAACAGCCAATTTGGGAATTAGCCATGTGAAACTACATGGTGTCTATCCATACAGAACAGCCAATTTGGTAATTAGCTATATGAAACTACATGGTGCCTATCCACCAAGAACAGCCAATTTGGGAATTAGCTATGTGAAACTACATGGTGCCTATCCATACAGAACAGCCAATTTGGGAATTAGCTATGTGAAACTACGTGGTGCCTATCCATACAGAACAGGCCATTTGGGAATTAGCTATGTGAAACTACATAGTGTCTATCCATACAGAACAGCCAATTTGGGAATTAGCTATGTGAAACTACATGGTGCCTATCCATACAGAACAGCCAATTTGGGAATTAGCTATGTGAAACTACGTGGTGCCTATCCATACAGAACAGGCCATTTGGGAATTAGCTATGTGAAACTACATAGTGTCTATCCATACAGAACAGCCAATTTGGGAATTAGCTATGTGAAACTACGTGGTGCCTATCCATACAGAACAGGCCATTTGGGAATTAGCTATGTGAAACTACATAGTGTCTATCCATACAGAACAGCCAATTTGGGAATTAGCTATGTGAAACTACGTGGTGCCTATCCATACAGAACAGGCCATTTGGGAATTAGCTATGTGAAACTACATAGTGTCTATCCATACAGAACAGGCCATTTAGGAATTAGCTATGTGAAACTACATGGTGCCTATCCACCAAGAACAGCCAATTTGGGAATTAGCTATGTGAAACTACATGGTGCCTATCCACCAAGAACAGCCAATTTGGGAATTAGCTATGTGAAACTACATGGTGCCTATCCATACAGAACAGCCAATTTGGGACTTAGCTATGTGAAACTACATGGTGCCTATCCACCAAGAACAGCCAATTTGGGAATTAGCTATGTGGAACTACGTGGTGCCTATCCATACAGAACAGGTCATTTGGGAATTAGCTATGTGAAACTACATGGTGCCTAGATCCATCCTAGACACCCAAGACACCCAATTAGCACCCACCATATTTGAAATACTACATATAGATTAAGGTTTTACAATCAACGCAAAGTTACAACCGGAAACAAATTCGTTAACATGCGTTAACATAATATTTGGACAATACGTCAAGCGTTGTTTGAACTGAACAAACTCGAACCCTGATGAAAATCCTGTATTGATTGAGAGTATGAAAGTAACATAATCATTATTTATTATTCAGAAAATAATAAAGTTTAAATTGTTTACAAAAAGTGAATGGATCATGCTAACAATCAAACCGTATGAGCTGGTAGGGATTGAACGATTGGGGCTTAACATCGCACTGAACAGTTAAGGTCCGTTCACACGGTGCGATTTGTCGTACAGACTGGTAGCATGCGATTAAAATGGAGGCTTTTAATTGGTTGATACGATTTGTCAACCAATCAAATACATCCATTTTTATCGCATGCTACAAGTCGGTACGACAAATCGCACCGTGTGAGCGGGCTTAATTTCCTTACAATGTAGGCGGGAGGAGGTCTTTAATCTCGTCCAGGGAGCTGTTAACAGTAAGCCTATGCAGATAGTCAACAAAAATGTCCCGAATACAAATTTCATATTGGTGTAAATTCAAATACAGAAAATTATAGAAATCTGACAAAAAACGACTCTAAACTACCATGTAAACTTTATAATGAAGTCTGCCAGAGAGCCGTTCACATACATTATAAGCATGACACAAAGAAAAGCAATTTTTTGCTCTTCTAAAACTAGAAGAGCAAGTTGATGCTGATAAATACGGGAGCTTATTAGTATTGTGCTATTCTATTTTTAACAAAGATTGGACCTACAAATGTATCAAGCAAAGAACTTATGATAAAAATAAATCAATGTGTTCACGAAACGTAACTGTCAAGTGATTGCAACAACTGGTATATCTTAAAGCTGGACGGGCCACGAGGGTCTGTAATTTTGATTTTGAAGATCTGATGTTCAGATCGCGATAATTTCTGGCCCCAGACGACCATTTAGATCTAATTAAACAAATGCCGCAATGTTTCATTTGTTGAAAATTGTAATTTGCATTAAAAACTAACTTCTTCAGTATTCCTCGCCTGTCAATCACCTCTCTACCACTTTTCCTTTTTTGGCGATGTTACATGCGCATAAATGACTTCCGGACAACTGTCAAAACACTTCAGCGTGTGGAACGATGTGCCGTAGTAGATAAAAAGTAAGTTGATTTTTACTTGAAACATTCTGGTTTCATGCTTATTTTTGGACTTGTTAGTTTAATTCATTAAATGAAGAGTTGATGTCGACTGATTTACTAATGTTTATACCAAATGTCATCATCATACAGAAATCTGAATCGAGGTGTATGAAGCTCACAACAACAACCAACATCAGACGATCACTGATCAGTTATTCGAATCTTTTATATATTCGATCTTTTTTATTAATCGTCAGAACTGTTTAATTTCAAGGTGAATATAGAAGCTTCCACGGCTGCACACCTTAGTGGTTAGGTTAGACTAGCACATTCAGTTTGCATACAACTGTAGGGCCTACACTACAGCCAGGTTTGACACTGACGTTGCCTGTACAGTGTACTGTAACTGTAAGACAGTCATTGGAACAGGCAGAACTGAGGAGCCATGCACTCAAGGCATAGATTTCTTGGTGAGTAAATATATTTATCCTGTCAATTATATCATTCTTTAAATGTTTAACATTTTGTCCTGGCCTCCAGATACTACACGATTTCTGCAACTGTAAAAAGGGAAAATCTTCCAAGCATATACTTTTCAAGTCTTGTAGGTGGAGGTGGCAAAGTCGGTAGTTTGTGGTACAGGCAGTAGGGCGATAGCCTTTCAGTCAGACACATGCTTTCCATTGAAAGTCGGGCCTCGGTGGCTCAGTCGGTTATAGTGATAATCCCACACAGGCCTTCCATCGACGCGGCCGGGTGGGGTCGAAATAAACATTGCAAAAATTTTGAGTGGATTTTCCACTTGATCGCCGTATGTGGAAAAGGTACTCACCAAAGGTGGTGGGTTTCCTTCCGACAAAGAACCAGGTTTCCTCCCCACTAAACCTGGCAACGCAGCCATATAAGTGAAATAATCTTGAGTGCAGCATAAAACAACAAGCAATCAATCCATTGATAGTACCCAGGTTTGAATGATCAATCCCACTCAGACCAAATCAAAACTCTGTGGGGTTTTTACTCTTTCACCCTATCTTGAAGAGTTCCCAGGTACTCGGCAAAGGTTTTCTCCTCCCTGAATCTGGCAACACCACCATACAAGTAAAATAGTCTTGAGCCCTTCCTAAAGCATCAATCAATCAATCAATCAAGCCTTGTTTGATGATGTGAAATGAATATTAAGCAAATATTTGACGTTTAAAAGCCAGTAACTGTTAATAAGAATTGCTACTGATCTGGTATTTATCATCTACAAACAAATGATCTTACTATTTTATCTTATTTAATTGTGGGGTTTTATACTGTTCTATTAATTTTGTTTTTCAGCCTATTCAGCATCTTTGATTGTAGACTGTTGGCTGACAGCAAAAGTAACGTTGAAGTTACAAAGTAAATAACACCCAGTTAATTAACAGATGATCAGTGACAACTATATTAAAAAACAATGAAACCATATCATCAAACAGTCTGAGTTGAGCAGTTTTTATCCAGAAGTAAATTCTTATTTATTAAAACAGTGATTTATTGGCATCAGTGAATTTGTGTAAGGAAAAAAATAGCAATTTGTTGTTATTTTAAAGGGTTCTTAAATAACCAAGTGAACAATTTTTATTGTACCTGGATAACCATTTGCTACTGGATTATATTGGAATTTGTCGAAGTAAAAATGACAATTTGTTGTTATGAAGACGGTTCCAAAACACACAAGTGAACAACCTTTACTGTGCATGGATAACCTTTTTGCCCCAGGATTATATTTGATTTTATCTACCAAGTTCTTGATTCATCAATGAAATTTGTCATTTTTGATGGAATAACTTTACTGAAATCACAACACATTGGACAACTTATACTACTTTGTAAATGTTGGCATTTAATATGAGCTTCCTTGAGTAGCACTGGCATGATCAGTAATAATAACAAAAAACGTTGGAAATGAAGAGTAAAACATCATTTATTTACAGGAAGAATGAAACAAATACAAAAGTTTGTGTTCCAATTTCCTGTAGTAAAAATATCAGTACAAGCTAAGAGGGAAGGGTCCAATTACATGTCAAGAATGACCTACATGTACTAATTTAAGAAACTGATAATACATGTTTTGTTTATTCTTGATCTGTTTAATGACCCCCCCCCCCCCCCCCCCCCCCAACCCCCCACCCCGCCCCCGCCACACACACTAGCTTGTGGTTATTGTTATTAACTGTAGGAATTACAACCTATCAGTGAGAAACTTTTGCATTTGTTTTGTCCTTCTTGTTGTGTATATGTACAAAATAGTACAGCTTATCCGTTATGTTTTAGTTAGTCATTTTGTGTGAAATGTTCATTAAATAAATTACAGTAAAAAGATATCCACTGCACCTAAATCAATGTATTGTCTTTATGGAATGTTTACACAATATTTAAATTGCCACATTCATTGATTGTGGGCCAAAGTTAATACTTCTAAACTGTAAGTTCATATACACTGTGAGTCCCATGCCCCAAACTACCCTAACCTTCAGCCAGTGCCTGAAACTGTCGAACCGTTTGGATTGATTGGAGTTTAGATGGGGGTGGGTAGGGTGATTTTTTGGTTGGTTGCTACTTTTGTTGCCATAATACCTTAGATGTGGAGTGTTACATTAAGCTGCAATCAATCTCGCAAAATTACATGTATGAAATTAAACACCACTTATTGGTAGAAGGTGGTTTCGATTTGTGTATCCAAGGCTATAAATATTTAGATCCCCCCCCCCCCCCCCCATCCTCTGTGCAAAAAAATCTATAAAATTTCCCTTTCTTTTTTGAGGAGGGAAGGGTGGGGGTGGAACCCCTCACAATCACCACAGTATTTAGAAAAGCAGTAATTTCAGGGTTTAATAATTTAGTTTTAATTAAACTTGTTAACAGTATATAGGTGGGGCCTCTGTGGCTCAGTAGGTAGAGTGTTGGACGCTCAATCCAAACAGCCTTCCACCAATGGGTCGCGGGATCGAATCCCACTCAGTCCCAAAAAATTGGAAAATTTTCAGACTGGGTTTTCACTCGAACAACCTATGTGGGATGGTTGCCAGTTACCACCGGAAGGTCGTGGGTTTCCTCTGGGCATAGAGCCTGGTTTCCTCCCACAATAAAACTTGCAACGCCGCCATATAAGTGAAATAATCTTGAGCGCAGCGTAAAACACCAAACAATCAATCAACAGTATCTGGTTATACATCTTCTATGTTTAACTCACTATTTAAAGTGGCATGAGCTGTCAAAATGTTGATATTTTGAAGTTGTTACAGAATTTTGAAATTATCGGCTATTTTTCTCAAGACGTGTAATTCAGAAGCTTTTTAGTGCTTCTAGTCTCGAAAATGTATGATAAAGTATTGTTTTGAACTAACTTTGGCTTAAAATGAATGAATGGTCGTCCCGGTTATTTAAATTTTGTTTACTTTTCGAACACTATTCCGGTTTGTATAGGCCACATGCTGTATGGTCTTTCCTCATTCCAACGCCAATCATTTAATTTTTCGATGGCCTTCAAAGCCTCTTACTGTGGTGATGATCAGACATTATGAAAGAAGTGTGAATTTTGGCAGCTCATGCCACTTTAATAGAGCTGATACCAAATTGAGTTTAGACAGCATTGAACTTCTTGAACCAATCAGTGTCTACTCAAGTTGACCAACCTAATAGATAAATGTATATCTTGCATGTTTTCGCTATTTATTTAAACCAAACACACACACAAATATGTAGGCCTTTACACAGTATAAACGTTTTGGCCTTATGCCATGGACTTCACTCAAGTTCCTTTCTGCATGATCCACATTCTTTATCATATCACTCAGCTTCAAATGTTTGCTTTTGTTCTTTAAGTTTAATACTTTCTTCAATAAATCTAAGTAAGCCTTATAGTATATATTTCCAGCTTCGATTTCAATTTCCAGCCTTTGAAAAAAAGTAATCTTAATTAGGCTACAGTGTATTAAATACTGAAGTCACATAGTCTTGATGTTAAAACAGTATCACCTACTCCACCATAGCAAAGTCCTTGCACCATAAATTTTGGTACGTTTATTTTCTGTGTTTTGTTTACTGCCAGTATTGAGACGTCACCTACAACCATAAAAAAACCCCAAAAGACAGACTTACGCTACATACTCATTGTTTAGGTATAATTGATTTACTTGGCGAAGGCATAGGCTGCGACATGTAGAAATTTAGTTAACCGGTACGCGCCGTAGTAGTCCCTAACCTTGTGTTCATCGCTTATACTTATAGTATCGATGTACAGACCCGTATAGCCAACTCAGGCTCCCGTCACTTTCTTTGTTCCCAGACATCGCATTTAATATCGGCAACATGATCCTTTCTCCTCTAACTTCTTCGTATTTCCAAATAATTTCTGCATGCTTCTACAGGGATTATTTTGTACGGTACATCCTGAACACTTATGAGAACTCCGACGACTGAGCGAAATGTCAAACTCACACGCGACATGTTTACACGACAGTGCGCATATGCGGAAATCTTCCCCTACATGGAGGACTAGAGGCGGTTCTTCGGCCAACGTATAATTTTAGTGAACGTGACAAATATTTATTTCGTTCTGGAAAACCTATGTTAGGATTTTCATGAAATTTGCACAACAGCTTCGTCTTAGTTTAGTCTTTACGAGAAAAATAATACCAAGTGTGACAAAATTCGTTTACACTAACTTTTAGTCACTCTCGTGGCCCGTCCAGCTTTAACAGCTTATAGTTAATGGTATTTCATGGAGGTTTAATAGGGACCATGTTATGTAAGCTTATCCGAGGGTGTTGAAAATAATCCCCTGTATATGGGATTATGGTGATTTAGGACTGGCTCTATGAAATGAATGTTTTCAAGACAAAGGGCGGGGCCAACCCGTGACCCAGGGTAACATTATGTTTACATTTTCTGTCTTCGGTGTATTTTACCATTATTGCCCAGTTAAAGAAGGAGTCTACGTTCATAAGGTCAGTAATATCACCCTTATAATACACAATATAGATCTATATATAGTTCTTTCAACATGTGTTATAAGAAGCACCAGCAAGCTAACATGCCGCGAACATATCTAAATGCATTGTCGGAACCCACGATTAAAACTCACACTCAGTTTTATTGGTTTGTTGCGATTTTGATCCTGGGGTATGCGTATGCCCGAAATGAATTTGGATATGGTCAATAAAATTATAATTAATACCATTATTTCAAATCAATATTTGTTATCTAAAACAGCACTTGAGTATGCCAAAATTATTCAGTTTAATCTGTTGCCTGTAACTGACGGCAACGATAAGGGATAGGCCAACGTACCAGATCGCGGAACGTTTTCCGGAAAACCATCCCGCAACAAATATCAAATGGCAAAGAATCCTAAGTGCGACTCCTGTAACATCGTGCATGTAGGTTATCATGCGCAGAAAAGGTCTCAAGCAATACGTCGGAGAATTCTCTACGACAAAGAGCCGCCAATCATTTATCTGGCATTCGACTTGGACATGATGTGCCCTTGGCACTGTTTTTCAATACAGGTCATTCGGTTAAGGACCATTCCGTAATCCTAGCCGTTGAAAAAATCCTTCTTCCCATTTCCGATAGCGATAACAAACACAAACGTTTGGATCCAAACGTTACAAACTGTTAACTCTTTGGGTTTGAGCTTGGACCGTGGAAAGTGTCGTGAATAAAGTATAATACCGTTTGTGTTTCAGTACAATAAGGCCAGAATTAATATGGCCCAGATTACAAAAGAAGAATACAAACTACTTCAGAGTAAAACTGCTCGATCTCTGAGACACAGGACAATCATTGCTTATAAAAAGTAATATAAAGGGCTGGCCCCCTCAATAATCAAAGTGGGGGGGGGGGGGGGGGGGGGGCAGGCCTATCTTCCCCCAATAAATTAATTCATTAAATATAGAGTTTCTGAGGGTTAAAAGAACAAAACCTCGCTCCACTACTCAATCTGTCTGGGTTGTTTTGTGATAGTCCATCGTCTGATCGAAATGTTTGCTACTCTCCGTTTCAGTAAAATTTCTGAGATAAATCTATATCTTTATATGCCATAAATGACTTAGACAGACGTCGGCGATTTAGTACCCGCGAGCTCTCTGCGCTTGGGCAGCCCCTTATTCTTCGTGTGATTGTGCTGGGATTTTGTCTCCCACGTAATCAAACTTTTTCCCCAACTATGCCGAACAACTCACACTGTCTTGCTGTGAGATTATTTTGTTAGTCGATCGCCGTATCAAAATATTTGCTACTGGAAATTTGACAATTTCTTTTTGAAATGTCAACTTTTCAATGCCAGAAATGGCCTGGAACGCATCGCCGGCAATCTCGAACCTTGGAGTTGCCGGGGCCTACAGGCCCCTGGACCCTCGCGCTAAGATACTGTTGGAGAGTATACCGTATTACCTATTATCTGAAAGCATTAGAAGTTTTTTGGTGCGTACTTTATCCACTACGTTAGTTGTTACAGATCCCTAAAATATCCAGCGCAATGGCTTTCAACAGATTTTTTCTTCCATAGTGAGTAGATTTCCAAGTTAACAAGTCAAAATCTTTACTTTAAATTTCACCTGTTGGGCCTTGAAAATGGCCCGCATTATCCGGTTTCAGAGCTTCCGGAGCCTAGGCGGCCCCTGGACCCTCGCCTCTTGTGCTGGAACAGTCCCCCCCCCCCCCCCCCCCATATGAAAAGTGTTCCACCGACCCTGTCATGTGTTTTGATTTAATACAATATCATAAGATTACATTGACGTTAAAGTGCCAAATATCGGCAAATTTTCGTTGAAACTCGATCCACACGAAGAGAGGCGCATTGTCCTATGTGGTTTCGAGGTAAAATAAAGGTCATTATTATTATTATTATTATTAGGCCTAAAGGTCTAATTGACATATATCCCTCTTTATAAATTTACACAATTAGAAACTTGTCTTCATGGTCAAGATGGTTTAGTTGTGTCCATAAATATACCTGATGGATAAAATCAATCAAACAACACAGAATAATCTAGAATAGGGGTTATGGAATACCATATAAAACACACATAACGTATTTAAAAAAAACTTGTCCATGTAGATATTTTTGAATGCGTCATCTGTTTCCACGAAAGAGCATGACATGAATTTCCATTATGATTTAGCTAATTACAGTATTGCAAACAATCGGTAACTGAAAGTGGAATTTCTACAGTATTATATTCACTTGTAGGGAACAAACTTATTGATACACGATGGACAACAGTCCAGACGTAGACCAAGTGAGTCAGTGGGTTTTTGGTATTGGTGGAGAAGACAAATCTAAAAATGAGGCAATCCCAAAAACCAAATCTCCCAAGAAAAAGAAGAAAGACAAACCTGAAAACCAAGATGCCCCAGGACAAAAGGATCCTACTATTACAAACACCCAGCCGGGGACACTAGTAATGGCCTATACAGAGGAAGAGCACCAGCCACGTGTCCCAGTGAAACCGCCCAGGAAAACCACATCACGAACACGTGTTAATGCCACCGACCTGGATATGAGCGAGTTTCAACCAGATCCCAATCTTAAGGAAACAGAATCGAATTTTGATGTTTTTGATGGTAAGTGTGATGTGAAGTGTTACACGATCACCTTTCCATTGTGACTCTATTACTCTCTTATTGCTATAATCACAAAACATTTTCAAAAACCCAATATGCTATCCAGTTGGGGGGCCTACTTATTCGGCCATTAGAATTGTAAGGTTACTACATCTCACTGTCAAGGAATTTTGTATACACAAACTCGTATTATAACAAGATCAGTGGTAAATTTGTAACAATTAACCCTGTACAATAACATTAACAAACGCTTTTAATATAATGCTGTTAAACGGTATATAATGAGTAGAGCTTTATATCTTCCAATATCGTTTGCATTTGGAAGTTTGCTGGTCTTTAAAAAGACAAATCCGGAATTATTTGAAGATTTAGATTCTATAACTTCTTCATAGTCGACTCTTATTATGGCATAAGGCAAGCTAGGTACAAAGGCATTGTCTAATTAAAGTGGCATGAGCTGCCAAAATGTTAATATTTTGACGTTAAAACAGAATGCTGAAACTATTGGCTATTTTTCTCAAGACGTATAATTCAGGAGCTTTTTAGTGCTTTTAGTCTCGAGAATGAACGATGAAGTATTGTTATGAACTAACTTTGGCTTAGAATGAATGAATGGTCGTCCCGGTTATTTAGATTTTGTCGAACACTACTTCGATTCGTATAGGCCACATACTGCATAGATTTTCCTCATTCCAACGCCAATCATTTAGTTTTTCAATGGTCTCCAAAGCCTCTTACTGTCGTGACGAACAGAAATTATGAAAAAAGTGTGAATTTTTGCAGCTCATGCCACTTTAAACAAACAAACTTACTATGCCACTTTAAACAAACAAACTTACTATGAGACATTTCATAGTACAGGTTAGTTTGAAACAGCCGGTTGAGAAAGACATTGAAACGTTATGAGAATTTGTAGACTTTTCAACCCATGTCCCATGGTACATACGTGTGTCAAGGTTGACACATTGTTTTGTTTTAAAAGAACAATTTTGCCTTTCCGTCATTATTTATGATATATGTCAATTAAGAGGTTTCTATATTCTTATTTATTCAAGGTCCTAAAAAATCCAGCGTGGGCCGCCAGAAACGTCCGTCGTTCCTGAAATCTTCCTGGGGAAAGGTTGGTGACTTCATAGTATATAGGCTAAGTTATATGTGAAACCTATCTTGGTTTACTTGATTGATGTTAGGTTTCTTTGATTTTACACGAATTTATTATGCTTACAGTGACAGGAGCTGTCAGAATTAGCACCTTTTTTCAATAAATTTGTATTATCAACCCTATCAGTATGTGAACTGTACAAATCATAACGGTGTTCCGAACAAAATTTAAAGAACAGTGACAAACTTTTATTCTTATAGGCTAAATTTACTTGTGAAAACTACGTTAACGTCCATTCACCAAACACGTACCCCTTTAAAGTCCCTATTTTATGCTTCTTGGGTTATGGACATACTGGTGTTAGTTACTGCATGCACATCGTTAGTGATCTGATAAATAGATACGAGTATACAGTGTTTTTGCATGCGTTCTAATTAAAGTGACTTTGGAACAACTTTTTCATTAATTCCCATTTTCAAGAGAAATGGAGCTCATTGAAAAACTAATGGATTGACGTTGAATAAAAATATTGGTAAACGAGTATACGAGTAACCCTAACTAACCGAATACGAGTGCTAATAGTAAATCCGATCCCCGATACCGATATCGACGAAAGGCACTTAATATTTCTGGTTAAAAAAGTTTCAACGAAAATTTGCCGATATCTGGCACTTAAACGTCAATGTATATCTTGACTTGTATATCTCTCAACGTGTTTTAGGATCTACTGTGTGAGTATGTTAGGGCAAACATTGAACAATTGGAATGTAACTACTACGTCAGGAACCCATTGTCCAAAGCGTAAGTTCTCATCAATATATAAATAAAGTATAGTTGTTTATTTATAGATATCCTGATATCACCTTCTTTATTATGTTTATACATGTAAAAACTAATTAATCGTTCGCTAGAAATACTTCTGTTGTATGGATTGGTTCTTAATTGTATCACAGAAGAAATACATACAGTAACCACTTGAGTTAACAAAGCATGTTAGAAATATAGTCATATATTTTATCTATTCTTTATATTCCTTCTATTCTCAAACAGCTCTAGTTGTAAATGTGGACGGTCTTTGGAATGGCATCAAATACGACGTTGTATATACAGCGAAAATAATGAGAAGGACAACTGGAATTCGCGAAATTATACAGAGAAAGTTCCATGTGATTCATATGGGGAAATCTGTTTCCAAGGTTTCGGAAATGAGACGAACGATTCGCCGGTAAGAATGCATGAATGCATTTAAAGTTTATTTTTCATTGATTAGTTTTGCAACCTTTTCCTAAATTTAGTTATGAATAATATGGCTTAAATACTAAAATATCTATTATTAATTTGACAGTATCTTCGCCTGGATAGTTCCACTGAAATGGATAAAGTATGGACGGTACTCACAGAGTGCTGGTGTCTGCCGTACCCAACTCTTGTCATATCTGTCATTGGGACATCAGAGAGACTAGATGTTAAAACCAGACTAAGGGCAGCTTTTAAGCAAGGATTGGTCAATGCTGTGGCCAGTACAGGTATGTAATAACCTTTGTAACAATTGGTGATTTCCAGATCGTTTGAAAAAACATTATGTAGATATATTTCATAATGCGCAGATTATAGTATTTGTAAACCAATCATAGAGCAAAACTATTGTAAAACAAACAAGACAATTAAACATTCTTTTTTAATTTTCAAGAACTCCATTTTTGTAAATTTGAGATTACACTCACTAACGTTGTTTCTTACATCTATTATTTTTTAACTATTTCAGGAGCCTGGCTAATAACAAGTGGTTGTCATTCTGGAGTGGTCAAGTTGGTTGGACAAGCTGTACAAGAATATCATTTAACAGCTCGTGCCTCAGAACGTGAAGATATCGTGGCTTTAGGTATAGCTACCTGGGGATCCGTTACCAATAAAGTGGCTCTAGAGGGAGACCTGGTATGTATTTCCTTAGCAAAAAGCAGTATTTGGGAGCAAAATCTAATAAATAACGTCCATGTTTTGTAGCTGAACCAATTCTGTAATTAATCGAACAATTTGTAAGAACTGACACCATTCTTATGAATAGTTGCTCTTCGATTTGTCAACTTAGAAACAAGTTGGCCTCATAAAGTGGAGATATAAGAAATGTGCGAAGATGCACTATTATTTAAGTACATGTACATCTGTGGTTCATGTTAACTGGCTGATTATTCTTTATGACAATTAATGATTCACTGATACACTTTTGATCTCAAAATATTGCCTATTCATTTGAATATAAGAAGAGCATTGTTTATAACATAACAGCGAACTTCTGTCACGTAATCAAATAGATCAGAGGAATGTCTTGGATGCATTTTATGCTGTTACATCTTAAACCATTTTAACATTGTTATATCATTACTCTTGTGTTCAGGATAGAGGTAAGTTTCCGGCCAATTACTCTATTGAGGCTGTGGTTGACTCGCGCCGAACTTCTCCATTAGATCATAACCATACCCATTTTCTACTGGTGGATGACGGTACAGAAAAACATCATGGTCATGCGAATGACTTCCGGGTCTCATTAGAAACATTTATCAGCGGACGGGTGGAAACTGGTATCGCACAGGAACACAGTAAGTTGTACATCATTATCCCATCACTTTGACACGTGTCTTCCTGAACGTCAGAACTATCCAGGGGTTCTGTTAATTCTAATATTATGTACTCAGCATAAAGTGGCATGAGCTGCTAAAACGTTCATGTTCTTCCGTTAACATATGTTCCAGATATTCAAATTCAAAGAAGTACAAAGTAGCAGCCCTTTAGCCACACTGCTCCCGAGAATGTACGTTAAAGTAACGCTTAGAATTTCCTCAGCCTCAACGTCTAGATTATTTATCATTACCCACCTTTCGGTTATTAAACTATTTGTAGAAGTAAAACTGTGTGATAATAATTGTCATTGTGAATTAAACCTGTAACTACCTGCAGGTGTCAATGTTCCGGCCGTGTTATTGTTAGTTGGTGGAGATCGGGACATCCTTCAGGCAGCACTCCGATCTCTTAGACGAAAGACACCAGTAGTTATTGTACAAGGAACAGGGGGATCGGCTGATATTATTGCCACAGCCTACAAAATGTCAAGAAATCCAACCAAGTAAGGGTATATGGTCTATTTTTATGTGGAATAAACATACTTTCCACAAACGCCATGCATCTTGTGGCGGTAAAAACGTTTCCGATTAAAGGTACCAGTCAAAGATCGAGGGTTTCTTCCACGTAAATAGCTCCGTTTCCTCCTCATTCCAAAAGGGAACCTGGTAACGTCGCCATATAAGGCAAACAATTTTGTCAAACAATTACCATGATCCAATAGACAGAGCGTTCGAATATTAACCAGTCTTAAGAAATTGTAAAAATTCGCTTGAGGCTATCGTTGGATTCACGTATATGTCCATCGATGGCCAAACATCAAGGGAATAACTTGGATTTCCTTCGGGTAGAGAGCCCGGTTTTCCTTACCAATTAATAAACCCGACAACGCTGCCATGTAAGCGTTGGTATCTTCAGCGTTGATGTAAACATAAACATCGCCATCACTGCCAATACATTGAATTGAATGAAAACAACTCTCGAAATAAATTATATCTATTACAAGATCTGAGTACGACTCCTTTCCGTTTTATTAAGGGCCTGGGGGACAAAGTTTTATTGTCGTCATTGTTGCTTTTTAGTGAGGACTCCAGTGTTTTTCCTCCTGGCTTCTTGTCAACATGTATGAAGAAAATACAGAGTGATTTACTGGGACCAAGTACAGATGATATGGCTGTATTCAGAGAAGCCAAGGACATAATTAGGGTATTAATGGAAATCCTACAAAACAGACAATTGGTAAGTTACAGGAACTGTAAGTGTCAACATGTTTATGTTAACAAACCATTTTTAAATTTGCCTATCTTTCTCAAGAAGTACAAACTAGAAGCTTGTATAGTGTCATTTGTTATATTTTATACCAGAGTCAATAATTTAATTTTTTATGATCTTAAAACCTTCCTAATTTCTTGACAATCAAAATTTATGATAGTTCTAAACAGGGGGAATTTTTGCAACTCACCAAATCTTTAGTCTGTTTTGAATGTGAACAGAAAAATTATTCACCATATTTGGAGCAGCCGTAGCGCTTTATATACTGAAAAGTTTGGATGAAAATGAAATGAGAAATATTGACAATAGTATTTTAGACCCATGGGATTCCAGTTGCAGAGATGAACAGCTATTTCATCGGCCTTTCCTGCATTACAATTCTACAGCTTCATTTGCAAACTATAAATACATTAACGAAGAGAATGTGTTTTTTTCATTTGCTAAGGTGACGGTTTTTGACTTTGAACACGTGGAATCTGCGGACATTGACAAATGCATTCTATATGCACTTTTAAAAGGTATGAAAAAAAGGTAGCCTTAAGCGATTCATGCAATATATGGAAATATATGGGGGCCGTTTCACGAAGCCGTCGCAAAGTGCGATCAATCCAAAATGCCATGACTCCGTATCTCTTCACTATGGTATCCATTGGCAACCACGCTTCGTTTGCGATGCGATTGCTTTGTGAAACGAGCCCCTGGACACTAAAACACACGAGCACAGAAAAATCTGTTTGGGCGGGTTTGACTCACAGGTCGAACCATTTAAGTCCTGAAGTAATTTGTATTATTTTACTATAATCCGAGCCATATTTAAACTTGCATTATACTGAAACATAAATAGTATAATACCTTTCCAATTTCAAACCAAAAAATATGAATAGTTTATAGCGTTTGAATCTAATATTGGTATTGGTAGTTTGCAGTAAGTTGAAGTGAGTAAACGAATTGTTCAATGGGTATGGCTTCGAAGTAGTCCTGAGCGTTGGACGCTCAATCCGAACAGCCTTCCACCAATGGGTCGCGGGTTCGAATCCCACTCAGTCCAAAAATTTGAAAATTTTCTGACTGGGTTTTCACTCGAACGACCTATGTGGGATGGTTGCCAGTTACCAGCGGAAGGTCGTGGGTTTCCTCCGGGTACAGAGCCCGGTTTCCTCCCACAATAAAACTGGCAACGCCGCCATATAAGTGAAATAATCTTGAGCGCGGCATAAAACACCAAACAATCAATCAATCAATCGAAGTAGTCCTTAACCGAATGACCTGGAGTGGTGAAATGCTGTACACGTGTATTGAAAGATTCCGTCTTTATTAAAAGTAAAGAGTTTTAATGGAATAACAGTTCAACACACGAGTGGTTACTTTAGTTTGAAACTCTTTTGAAAATGATTTCTAGGACAACCAGCAGTGTTGTAAGAAACATGACAAGATAGTTTAGTTTTCAATCCGGAGAATCCCGGCATATCTGGGGTTTCCTGAGGACAAAGAGCCCAGTTTCCTCCCTCACTAAACCTGAAAACACCTCAATTAAGAAAAATAATTTTGAGTTCGGCGATGAACATCAATCAGTCCATCAATCAATTTTGAAACCTCTGTGGAACGTGTTGTTTTTATACTTTTTACTTGTCAGCCAACAGGAATCGTCCAGATAATCAACTTGCCCTGGTCTTGGCTTGGAACAGGTGTGACGTGGCTAGAGAACAAATCTTCACTTACGAAAATCGCAAACAATGGCAGGTAATTCTCATTGAAAGTTTGATCCATACATGATTCAAAAGACGAATTACTTTCATATCCGACGGTTAACAACTTTAATTAAAAAGAGCTCAGTTGCTATTTTATTTCAAGAACGTTTGGGACTTTAATGGGCACTGGTCAATTCAAGGTGACCTAAACGTCATTTATACGTTATAAGTGAAGGAGCGGGTTCAATTCCGTAAAGTAGCTGTTATTCAGTTACTTTGATAAAACTATCATGGTATAGACTAGTCAACTGACCAAGTACATACT
The DNA here is from genome assembly GCA_963971465.1 of Lepidochitona cinerea. Classification (NCBI taxonomy): domain Eukaryota; kingdom Metazoa; phylum Mollusca; class Polyplacophora; order Chitonida; family Tonicellidae; genus Lepidochitona; species Lepidochitona cinerea. Next base: position 8,703,829 of record OZ020551.1, read on the forward strand.
ATATATCAATCTACCTACTTGGCCATCAGACAGACAATCCATACCATTGCCACCCACTCGGCCATGAGAGAGCCAATCCATACCATTGCCACCCACTCGGCCATGAGAGAGACAATCCATACCATTGCCACCCACTCGGCCCTCAGAGAGACAATCCATACCATTGGCCACCCACTCGGCCATCAGACAGACAATCCATACCATTGCCACCCACTCGGCCCTCAGAGAGACAATCCATACCATTGGCCACCCACTCGGCCCTCAGAGAGACAATCCATACCATTGGCCACCCACTCGGCCATCAGACAGACAATCCATACCATTGCCACCCACTCGGCCCTCAGAGAGACAATCCATACCATTGGCCACCCACTCGGCCATCAGACAGACAATCCATACCATTGGCCACCCACTCGGCCCTCAGAGAGACAATCCATACCATTGGCCACCCACTCGGCCATCAGACAGACAATCCATACCATTGCCACCCACTCGGCCCTCAGAGAGACAATCCATACCATTGCCACCCACTCGGCCCTCAGAGAGACAATCCATACCATTGGCCACCCACTCGACCCTCAGAGAGACAATCCATACCAATGACCACCCACTCGGCCATCAGAGAGACAATCCATACCATTGCCACCCACTCGGCCATCAGAGAGACAATCCATACCATTGACCACCCACTCGGCCATGAGAGAGCCAATCCATACCATTGACCACCCACTCGGCCATCAGAGAGACAATCCATACCATTGACCACCCACTCGGCCATGAGAGAGACAATCCATACCATTGGCCACCCACTCGGCCCTCAGAGAGACAACCCATACCATTGGCCACCCACTCGGCCATCAGACAGACAATCCATACCATTGCCACCCACTCGGCCCTCAGAGAGACAATCCATACCATTGCCACCAACTCGGCCCTCAGAGAGACAATCCATACCATTGGCCACCCACTCGGCCCTCAGAGAGACAATCCATACCATTGGCCACCCACTCGGCCATCAGACAGACAATCCATACCATTGACCACCCACTCGGCCATGAGAGAGACAATCCATACCAATGACCACCCACTCGGCCATCAGAGAGACAATCCATACCATTGCCACCCACTCGGCCATCAGAGAGACAATCCATACCATTGACCACCCACTCGGCCATGAGAGAGCCAATCCATACCATTGACCACCCACTCGGCCATCAGAGAGACAATCCATACCATTGGCCACCCACTCGGTCATGAGAGAGACAATCCATACCATTGACCACCCACTCGGCCATCAGAGAGACAATCCATACCATTGGCCACCCACTCGGCCATCAGAGAGACAATCCATACCATTGACCACCCACTCGGCCATCAGAGAGACAATCCATACCATTGACCATCCACCCCTCTACGAATGCTCCATTAATATACCCTGACGGTATATCTATTTAAATGATCTATAAAACAGAATAATTCATGGAATAAATCTAAATTATAGAATATCTAATTTGTTCTTTTTCTCATCTATTGAAGGCTGTAAATCTGTATGACGCCATGTTTACTGCCTTGGTTCAGGACAGGGTGGAATTCATTCAGTTGTTTATGGATAGTGGAGTGGACCTGAAGCGACTGACCATTTCAACGCTGTGGAATCTATATGCCAGTGTGAGATACTTGTTTTAATGTAGGCTATACAATACATTGCTAGCCAACGGTTGTGTTAATTTTGTTCTTTAATTTGCCTACTTTGTAATCACTTTGACAATGTTATAGGAGTCTTCCCTATGCCCTACATCTATTGTATGTTAAGTGTTATACTTGAACGAAGGTAAATTTCCGTTCCAAAAATCGAATAACGGATTTACATCTTTTGAATGTTTTGTAGGTAATGAACGAACCGCCTGATAACTGCGCTGAACTCCTTAAAAGTCTCGTGTCATTTTATCAGGTAAGTTGAAGGGGCATCAAAAGAAAGACATGTAAGACATTTTGTCTCAATATCTCGGTTTATATGATTTTGTAAGGTTTTTTTTATGCTCTAGTCGATAGATTTTTTCAATAGACTCGAGAAATCTGTTCTTGCTGGACTTACTATAGTTCTGAAAACTTTCAATAATCAATACTGAATGTCTCGTGTAGCACGAAATTGCACCATAAAACTGTTTATAGCACGTGTAGTATTTCAACATTGTAATATCTCATTCTAAAAGTCAATCTTTTGAACGTTTGCTGTTATTGTGTCTATGAACTCGATGTCCATTAAAATGTATGAATGTATGGAACTTCTAACTATAATAATGAATGTTAATAAGATGCTGTTTTTCTCCTCGCAGTCAACTCCGCTATGTTGTGGTGGTGGAGAGAAAGAGGAAACCTCGGAAGATCTTCTGAAAAAAATTGGCCGTGTCTTGAGGGATCTACTGGGAGAACAGTTCATGAACGTGTATAAAGGTACGCCTGATAAGGATATTCTCAAAAGTATTTTGTAACCTTACCAAACGACACTAAGTTATAGGCCTACTGAGAAACAGAGCTATCTCGTGTGGGATTTGTGTTGGCCGTATAGGTCATCCATGGTAATCCACAATGAAAACTTACGTTCACTTTTACTCGAGGGCAAACTAGATGCAAAAAAACGTCGTTTTTTATCAGAAATGCGTGTAAACTTTGTGTCCAATCACAATTCGCGTTACGGTTAACTCTTTTTCTTTTTATCTCATCCGAATTCATCCTGTCGGTGAAAAGTGGAGGGAAATGTTGGAGTCGGGGAAACATTTCAGGGTTGTTACTTATTGACGATTCTCTGTCTCCTGACAAGGCTATCTAATCGTCGAAATATGTCAGATCGTCTGGTTGTCCTGTCCGTGAATAAGCGTCCATGGTAAAATGACGTGTGTTTTTTGGTGTGTGTGTGGGGGGGGGGGGGGGGGGGGTTGGCGGGGGTGTTTAGCTAGTGCTGTATATGTGTATGTGCAATTTTGAAAGCTAATAGTATGTATAACATTAGTGGGATCAATATGGGAGTAACAAAGAGTTTGTCATTCATGATTTTGCTCGCCCTTCCCTTCCAAGTTTATTTATGGTTTATATTTGTATTTATTTTAGGATCTCGATTCTTGTTATCAAAAGCTATGTCAAGTCAAGCATGGGGACAAGACCTCATAGAGGATCAACCAAAAAGTAAGTGATCCTACTTTTACAAACTCTGTAATTATTGGAAATGCGGGGAAGGAGAGTTTAATTCGGAGTTTTAAATTTCGATATGGTCAAATCAATATCAAACCGGTGTCATTAATGTATTTGGTCCCATACCTTCAGATTAGTAGTTAAAAGCATCCTACATTTTGCAGCTCATATAACTTTACAATCGTGTTTTTCTTATACCTTAAGCCTCTGAACATTGGAAAAAAGAGAGAAAACTTCGACCGAGACAAGAATTCGACCACCCTGAACGAGAGCTGTTTATATGGTCTCTATTACTCAATAGGAGAAAACTGGCCAAGTTTTTCTGGCGCATTGGAAAAGATCATATAGGTAAAGCAAACTACTAAAAGTTAAATTTTATAATTAAAACTTTTCATTGTGTCATATATGTGGAAGTTAACTCACCAAAGGATACAACCAAAGGCTTTATACTCACCCGGGAGAATAAACCCGTCTTATTTATCCCAGATAGTCGATAAAAATAATGTGTACTGTTACAGAAATTATGGTGGATTTGTACAAAATCGAACCTATATCGTTGATGTTTTGTTGCAGGAGGCGCCATTATGGCATCAACTTTACTGAAGTCCCTGGCATCTGTGGCGGCCGATGAAGAAGAAGCCGAGCTCTCAGAGAATCTTATTGACCATGCACGGTAGGAAAATCACTTTATCCTGATTTAAATCCATGTCCTTAAACTTTGCACATAAATTGAAATGAATATAAATGATCACCTTCACAAACTCTCTATATATTAATAAAGCTGAATATGTTCACAACTATCCAGACTAGAAAATAGTACAAATATGAAGAGAACCATTGATATACTGTAGTAATGTAACTATAGCCTAAGCAATTTTTTCCTGTCTGAATAGACGAAACTATTTAAAACGATGTGAAGTTCATTAAAAAAAAGTTGTTGGTCCATAAGCAAATCAGAAACGTTATGTCTCGCTTGATTAAAAAAGAACCTGGTAGTATTTGCCCAATTGTCCCTGGGATATTTATTTTCCCCGGATTTTCTTTCTGTAGTTATTATGAAAATGCTGCTGTGGCCGTTTTATCAGAGTGTTATACTAAGAACAAGGGTATGGCTCATACACTTCTGGTGCGGGAACTGCCAACATGGGGGAATACCACACTATTTGTGTTAGCCCAGAATGGAGAATTGATGGATTTTATGGACCATGCTTGTTGTCAGACAAAATTAAACCTGATCTGGAACGGCTGCATTGCCCAACACACACCGCTATGGAAGGTGAGGACCCAAACCAAATTAATAAACTCATCATGTTACTCAACTGTATATTCTAGTCTTTCTAGAAAAATGTAATCTGTTTTACAGTTATCCCAAAACAAAAATAGTATGGAAAATGCTGTTATGCTCACGTTCAAAAAAAATATTTAGTATGCCTTGCCTACCATAGGATTTGTATTTAACTCAAAAACGAAAACTGTTCTTGAAATTACTTAGGTCTTGTTGACCATCATTTGTCCGGCGTTGGTACCGATGGTTAAATTTACTAGTAACGAAGCTTTGGAAGATGTAACTGACCGATATGAGATTGACGAACAAGACAGAAGATCATATAATGCCCTGAACAAGGTGGCCCCGGACAACATACACTTTACACAAGCGAAAAACAGACAGCCCAAGCAAAGAGAGAAAAAACATTCATTCTTCAACTTTTCCTGTTGCGGAGAAGGACTTGGAAATGGTGTGAATATCAATTTTCTAAATGCATTGGTTTATTTCTACACTGCACCAGTGACGAAGTTTTATTGCAATATGGTAAGCGGCATGCAATACAGCTGTGACTACTTATTGTTTGGATTCTTAAAGTGGCATGAGCTACCAAAACGTTGATATTTTTCCGATAAAACAGACAGTGGGAATTATCGGCTATTTTTCTCAAGGCCTGTTATACGAAACCTTTTAGAGCAACTAGTCTCGAAAATGTACGTAAAGGAGTGTTTTAAACTAACTTAGGTTTGGAATGAAGGAATGTTCGTCCCGGTTATTACAAATTTTGTTTAGCTTTCGGGCACTATTTCGGCTCATACAGCACACGTACTGTATGGATTTTGCTCATACCAGCAACTATCATTTAGTTTTTCGATGACTCCAAAGCCTCTCACTGTCGTGAAAATCAGTATTTATGAAAAAAGTTTTCCGCTCATGCCACTTTAATATAACATTACATATTTTGTTAATTTACAAACCTTTTAAAATGTCTAACCAGTGTAGAATCATGTCCTTGTTAACTTTTTAGGGCAACATTATTGTGCAATTATTGAAAATGCGGGAAAGGAGAGTTTAATTCGGAATTTTATGTTTCGGTATGGTCAAATCAATATCAACCCGGTGTCATTAATGTTAATTGGTCCCATACCTTCAGTTTAGTAGAAAATGGGATATTATTATTATTTCATATGAAATGGTATCAGTGTGACATTTCTGTATCTATCATCAAACCTACCATGACATTTATTTTGTCCATTGACAGATGTCCTACCTGGTGTTCCTCTGCTTGTTCACTTACTTCGTGTTAACGAACTTACATCCAGTCACCTCGTCGTCTCCGATATCTGTGTCAGAGTGTGTAACCTGGGCATGGGCCGCCACCATGTTAATTGAAGAGCTTCGACAGGTATTTATTATTCACCTTTATAAAGACAAGCTATTTGATAAAGTAATCAACTGAACCCAGTGGATTAGAATTAGTGGAAAAATGTTTTTTTTTCGACCCAGATTATGTCTCACAGTCCATTTTAACCGGCTTTAGTCTTCCTTCGTGTATCCCTTCAGTAGACCATACACGGTGTGGGGGAGTGGGTGGGGTCAGACTTGTTAATTCAACGGATATCAAATAAATTAATCCACTATATCATATATATTCTACCATTAAAGATAATCATTTTGCTCCAATAAGTTATTTGTAAAACTGGCGTGCTGAACCTGCCAGAGGCTGACAAAGTAGATCCCTGGGTATTGGTCAGACGATTTAGAACAATTCCACGGCTATCAGTCTGCACTGCTGCTGATAAAAGCGCCATTCTAGAATAGCATGCAACCCTACTATACATCTCTTTGTAATTTTTACTTTATAAATTTGGGTTAACCTGGAGGCTCGTTCTAATCCTTTCTTCTGTAAACCCCGAAAATGAGATAATCTTTTATAACAACAGGGGTTTTATTGCTTGCAGATATCTAGTCGGACCCCTAAAGTAGTGAAGTACAAGTTGATCAGCTGGGGAAGGAGTTTCTGGAACCGCTATGATATGACCATGTATATATTATTACTCATATCTGTCATTCTGCGTTGTACATTGCAAGGAGAGGATTTTGTTTGGGCACGCATGCTCTATTCCATCACATTAACAATGTTCTACTTGAGAACCATGCAAATGTTCTATTCAGAAAAGAACATAGGACCAAAGGTTATAATGATCAAACTGATGGTACGTATATATAACGATTATTGCACAGTAATGGTCAAACATATCACTTCAATAACCCTTAACAGAACACATCATCGTTATAAGGATCTATGGTATAGTTAAAAAAACTGAAGCTGCCAAAATTCGAGCATTCATGAATTCTAATTCTTTCGTCGATAAAATTGGTTGAAGGGCATCAGAAAAAAAAATGTTTGATGTTGGAATTAGGAAAAAATGCGGTCTGAAAAGAAAACAAAATTTTTCTCCACGCCTGTTATACGAAACCTTTTAGCGTAACTAACTGGGACAAACGTTGATTCATTCTATGCGAAATTTAGTTCAAAACACTGCTTTATCGTATATTATCGATACTTGTAGCACTATACACTTCTAAATTGATTTCAACATTTTTTTAACGGAAAAATGTGAACATTTTATCAGCTGGTGCCACTTCAAGGTAAATTTGTAGTGCTCTCTGTTGGTCTATATAGGTTTACTCAGTAACAGCCCAATACGAAAATGGTAAACGCTGTTTAATACCATATGACGGATATTTTAAAATAGCTATTGACATTTTCATTTTCTAGTTGATGGATTTGGTGTTTTTCCTCCTGATTTTATTTGTGTTTGTGGTGAGTTTTGGTACAGCGTATCATGCCAACCTTTATCCAAACACAAGGCTGTCCTGGGATATTTTGAAAAACGTTATTTATATTCCATACTGGCAAACATATGGTCTTTATAACCTGGACGTTATTGAAGGTAAGCTATTTCAATCAAGTTGAAAGAAATTCCATATATACCCCGAGAAACTGTTGGGCAATTATGTTGCAATACCAAATAAGCGTACTGTCTTCAGTAGAAAATATCCAAACTCAATGGCTAGGCTCTATATACTTTGGCCATTTTTTGGATATTTCCAACTATGCAGGTCTTCGTTGAAGTTCTTCGGATAGTGTTTATAGGCCTAGAACAGTTGAAAGTGTGTACGCCCTTGAATGTTCTTCATAAAGGCGTAATAAAGCGTAACATATAAATCACATTATATTGAAACCAGATCAAATATTGTTTAGTCTTCTATGACATTGGAAATTTCACATGTGTATACGCTATGAGTTTTACTGGTACCAAAAAAACAAAGCGCAAGATGCTAGGATCACATTATCATGCATCGAAGTTGAGTCCTCTTAAATAACATAAACCTTGGGTGTTTTTTTTAACTAGAACCGAATTTACATTTTCAAACATTTATTTTCTTTAGGAAACTTGGACAACATCAATTGCTATGGTAACTCATCTTCAGTAACTGTTGGCGCATGCCCGGAAAAGACGTGGCTGGTTCCTGTCCTGACCGCCATCTATGTTCTCCTTACTCATATCCTATTGGTTAACCTTCTCATTGCTATGTTCAGGTAGATACTTTGTATTATATTCATAATATTTACATGGAATATGGAGCGGGAGTATTGAGAGAGTTCCACAATTTTTTTACCACCGGCGTTGCCATTGTGCATTTGGAGAGCCTTTATGGTTGAAATGTGATTCTCAGTTTTGACCTTGTAAAACAAAACAAAAACGTAATTAAAGGGACCTCATCAAAAAACGTCATCTGTCAGTGGATGTCGAGAAATCTCTGAGAAAACGATAAGACCCGTGATTGTATTTCTGCCAAACGTTTACCAGGTCATCTTCCGCTTCTCTGTGGCTCAGTCCGTAACAGGCCTTCCATAGATGGGTCGCGAGTTCGAAATAAGTTAAAACATTTCTGAGTTGATTCTTCACTCTGTCGCCATATGTATAGATGAGTTGCCCTGCAGGTACTCGCTGAAGGTCGGGCTTTTACAGAACCGATAGGCCTAATGTGTCCAAAACTTTATGAATTTAAGTTTTTAAGACATCTGGGCGATTTCTTTCCAGCTGAGTGATTCCAGTCAAGCCAAATGGCATAGCAACATGCATACAGTTGGCATGTGAGAACGGAATCGGTAAAAAAAAACATGGAGTGGGCAAAATGTATTCAGTATAAGATTGAGAATAAGACATCATCTAGTGAATCCTTTACATAAAACATCTGTATAGTTCAACTACCCAGAAACGAACGGCAGTTTTCTGTTACCAATTCCTTTCACTTTAAGTTTTGGTAGTAGAGGTATTAATTTACTGGAATCTGGAATACTAGAATACGTAGCTCATTAAATAAAAAAGCGCTCTATATTCTTTATTACTCCATAATATATCCATATCTAACATACGGTATTTCCCTTTGGGGTAATACCTATAAAACTCACTTACTACCACTTTTTAATTTACAGAAACGTGCCATTAGAACCATATCACTAGCTCATCGCTTGGAGCATACTTCTCCATTATTCCTATCTCTAAAAATACTGCCATTATCTTCTCTCGTATTATATAGTACTCTATGTCTTACTCATAAGCTTTTTTACCACGCTGACAAGTGTCCAGTCAATTTTCAACAATACATCAACAAAAAAAGTATCACACAACAATACCAATTAAGAAACGACGCTCTAAACTTACGCACACCTCTGTATTATTCAAATATTTCTTTTTACTATCTGTACTCAATTGCTCCTAGAGAATGGAATAAAATACCTACTGAATTGAAATGTATACCATCAATATCTCTTTTCAAATCCAAACTATCTGCATACCTATTGTTGCCATTACAAAATCAGTAGCCCTAAAGCCCAATTCAAAAGTAAATTGTCTGTAGTAAAAATCAGAGTTATATTATGTATATATTTTTCAGAAAATGTTTAATCACCGCCTTCGTTCTTGTTATTATATCTGTCTCAAATGGGATATAACAAGCTCTTCAGAGCTTTATTCCTGCCATTGTATAGCTTCGTAAATACTACTTCATTTGTGTATATCTTTTATGGTGAATAAACAAAATCAAAATCAAATCAATTTTATTTTTCAGCTACACGTTTTCCCAGGTGCAAAAGAACGCAGAGAATGTGTGGAGCTATTATCGCTTTTCTGTTATCTTTGAATATTACGATCGTCCCGCCTTTGTCGCACCCCTTTCAGTCTTTATCTATGTGTTCCGACTGTTTCGTTACTGCTGTTACGGAGGATTGCGGCAATCTACCGCATTTCGTAAGTATCTAGCTAGTATTTCGTAAGTATCTAGTATAACTGATGCTGATGGACCTCGAACAAATGTGGACAGCTATCCGTCCTTACATCTAAATAATTACTTCGAGGATTCTATTGTTGGTCATGTAGACAAAGAATAAGATTTGGTGGCACGAGGTTGCATTGGCTTTCCTGAAGCGCATGCGTAGTTTTACATTTTCATACAATCGCCTCTGTATACCTATTGCAGCCCTATGTTTTTTTTTAATATGCAGGTCGACTATTACGACGTGATGAGTATGAACGGTACACTGCGTTAGAGAGATCGAGTAGTGAGAAGATTTTAACCCGGGCCATCATGCTAGAGAAAGAGGGACTTGACAGTAAAGTCACCACTGCAGCTGATAGGTCAGCTTATATCTCCATTAACAAGTTTCTAACCCATTCCAGAGTAAAACAATCCCATCCTCTAAATTATACATCCAAATATGAATACACTTTCCAGTGACTAACCAACATCACATATATAGACTAGAGATTCAGAGCTCAAAAGCCTCACTTCATACTAGAAATGTTTAAGTGGCATGAGCTGCCAAAATTGAGATATTTGGCCACTATAACAGAATGTTAAAATTATCAGCTGTTTTTCTCAAGAAGTAAAATTCAGACGTTTTTTAGTACACATAGTCTAGAGAATGTATGATAAGGCATTGTTTTCAACTAACTTAGGCTTAGAATGAATGAGTGGTCGTCCCGGTTATTTAAATTTTGTTTACTGTATGGATTTTCCTAATTCCAACGCCAATCATTACATTTTTCGATGACCTTCAAAGCCTCTTAAGCCTAGCGCAGACGAGAGGCGCCGGCTGAGCTACAAGGCACGCGTGGCCAAGGGAGCAGCTACAAATTTCAGCGCAGACGACGAGCTCTCGGCTGAGGCCAGTTCCTTGTCACCCAAGTTCACTGACCTGCATAAGTGTCACTACCCGTGTTACGTAATATTCTAAGTGGTCACATGTTTTAATAGGCCCACGCGATTGGACTACCCCTCCTCTCAGCTCAGCCGGCAGCTCACGTTGTGCGCACACGGTGAGATTCTTGCCACGAGAGGCAGAAAATATCAAACATGCTGAATACTTTCCTCTCTGCCTCGAGAGGCGAAAATCTCATCAAAATTTACGCGCACACGGAAGAAACAGCTTAGCTCTCAGCCACGCGTAGCCGGCAGCTCAGCCGGCGCCTCTCGTGTGCGCTAGGCTTTACTGTCGTGGCAATCAGAATCTATGAAAATAGTCCGGATTTTGGCAGCTCAGGCCATTTTTAAGCCGCATTAGCTGTTAGCTATTAGCCAATATTTTTCGGTTCTGACGGGTTAAGGCCCATTCTCGCTGTGCGATTTTTCGTACGGACTTGTATGATGCGATTAAAATAGATGCTTTTAATTGGTCGTTATGATTTGTCAACCAATCAAATGCATCCATTTGAATCGCATGCTACCAGTCGGTACTACAAATCGCACAGTGAGAAGGGGCCTTTAGTGGATTTACCGATATTTGTTTTATATAAACGTCAGTCCTTTAGTTTTTCGAGGAACTTCAAATCTTCAAATTTTCTTGACAATCGGAATTCATGTAATGGAATTTATTCGAAGTTCGAATAGTGGCACCTCATGCCACATTAAAATGTCTAATACAACAGTGGTCGTTTTGTTTCATTGAGGCAGGTTGGATCGTGTGATGGCTGAATTAGAAAATATCAAAGAGCAGATAGAAGTTCAAGAAAGTAAGGCTTCTGGCACGCTTATCCATAGCGACAGTAATAGCCAAGACAGGTACGCATTCTGAAACACGTTTTTAGTAAGGCAGTGTCAATGTCAAATAAAATGTACATAATAAGCCTTTTCACCACATCTCATCTTTTTAAAAATCTATATTCACCTAACCTTACTTGTTGTTTTTGCTTCAGATCCGTGCTGAAGGAGAAAGAAACAAGTGACATGGTGAATTATCGACTTAATGAGATGCAACAGCAATTAACCACAGTTCTGAGCTTACTAACACAGCGTATACCAGCTGTCAACCAGTGAAAACCACGAAAATATACGGACACAAATGTAACCTGTGACGTGATCTGATTTATGATTTGACCATCAAGGTTCCACGGAAGATTTAAAATCGTGCACATAGCGCGGATAACAAAAGACGCTGAAAACAATGAAATAGTGTAACCTTCCATTAAAAAAAGGGCATAGACGGTGAAGCTACAGCTATAAAATATCATATAGTAAGAGAGAACTGCACGCATTGTGAGTCAGCCAACAGAGGAAGTCTATCAATTTGGCTGCAATTCTAAAGCAAACAGGCATGCATGTAGCTGAACTGTTATTGTTAAGTTGGTAATTATGCGGGAGAACGCTTTACACAGGATGTGCTCTTGAAGTATTGATGATGTTGGTGCCAATTACTTGACTGCGGAGAGGAAATGACTGTAACAGTTTCCAATAGTTTACCTGTACCAAGGTTCTATTTTCAGGTTCATGAGATCTAGTGCACTTCAATCATAACCGGATATAAGCAGTTAGGAATATTTGGACAATTGGGCCAAATCAGGAATAGTTCACCGAATTATGTGTTTATGCTCGTTACATGTATTGCGGTATATTTTAACAAAAAGTAATGGTGTTTAAGGTATTTATCTGGGGAGCTTTGACTTACTCGGCGAATAGACTGTGATACTTTTTACTTGTGTCGGATAATACATCCATATCTGTTTTACAAACCAAGGAGCTTGTAGTTTATCTCAATTAACTGGCGTGCTATTTGTAATTAGCCGTAGATAATTGAACACATAACGTTTTTAGTTACCCCAAATCTATTTCCACATCACAAGACATTGCAATTCATGGATCAGGTGTTTAATTCAACCCGGAAATTATCTCAGTTTAAAATATTGCGACAAAAGAAGCATTGTACGATTAGATATCCTGCAGGCCCCATGCTAAGAGGGAAGGGGGAGGGGGGGTGGGGGGCATTCTCTCATTCGGTTCGAACCCCATACAAAAATTGAGTGTTAAACATCAATCCATCCATGCAGAGCTGTGTCGGGCTCTCTATCCTAGGTACGCAGATACAGCCGGATGTATCCCCAGCCTTAGGGGAAAATATTGAAAAATACTTGATTGATTGTTTGGTGTTTTACGCCGCGCTCAAGATTATTTCACTTATATGGCGGCGTTACCAGTTTTATTGTGGGAGGTGGAAGGCTGTTCGGATTGAGCCTCCAACGCTCTACCTACTGAGCCCCCGAAGAATACTTGAAGAACAGTGACTGTGAGGCAGTTATGAAAAATCAACCTACCCAGTACTCAGCTTTTAAGCCCGCCGCAGACGAGAGCTATCGCCTTCGCCAAATTTCATTCGTGCCACTTGGCGTAAGCAGATAGCTCCTGTCTGCGGACAATTTTGCAAGAGATTTTGGTCATTCGTGGCTGAGAGCCGAATATCTATCGTGTTTGATAGTTTTGTCCACGCGTAGACGTTTCCCCCTCGTCTGCGGTGAAGAAAGCAATTAGCTTTCACTTTCCTTCGAGTGCGCAAGCGTGCAGATGAGCAGTCAAAACATGACGTAGCCTACAGTCAAAAAGGCCGTTCTATGCGAAAACTTTACCATGGAGTTTGACGAGGAGTTAATTCTTTTGTTGTTGATGTTAAAACGACGTCGAAATCGGCGACGTACTAAAAGAATGATTCGAAGAATGTGGAAAAACCGTGGATATCTAGAAGAATTGGCCAAGGCACTTATTTAAATTTAATACAGGAAATAAGTACAGAAGATCCTGAACAGTTCCATCGTCTTGACAGAAAGTCGATACGCGTTTATTGCGGTCTTTAAATTCAGCTGACCGCACATCATACCGGCAGGGGTAGTCAACCCACGGATCAACAAGTTTATCTTCTACAATAGCGTTTGCTACCAGGTTGGTGGTTGTCGCCATTTTTACTGGCATGCATGTGATCATCTGCACGCTTGCGCACTTGAAGGAAAGTGAAAGCTAGTTGCTTTCTTCACCGCAGACGAGGAGGAAACGTCCACGCGTGGCCAAAATTATCAAACACGATAGATATTCGGCGCTCAGTCAGGAATGACAAAAAACTCTTGCAAAATTGCCCGCAGACGGTAGTTATCTGCTTACGCCAAGTGACACGAATGAAATTTGGCGAAGGCGATAGCTCTCGTCTGCGGCGGGCTTTAGCCATCTGTATTGGACATACATTTAACCTTAAAGGCGACATCTACACATGATGATTGTTCTACACACCAAGTTTCTCTCAAGATTATTTCATTTTTATGGCGGCGTTGCCAGATTTATTGGGCTCTTCGTCCAGAGGAATCCCCGACCATCGGAGAGAATCTCGCAAACCCTTCCATATACGGCCATCGAGTGAACAAATGTTCAATTTATATTTGGCCTGTCATGAGTATGATCAGCTGATCTCTATTCTACATGTGTACTAAAATTCTCTGGGGTGAGTTGCTATATGCTTACGTAACAACATTCTAAACCGACGTCACTATGTAGAGTTTCGTCTTGGCTAAGAAATGATTCCGAACCAATCAATCAATCAAGTTTGTCGCCATGCTCTTTGGACCTAAATCTACCATCATATATAAGAGAGCGATAAAATACGTCATTATTGATCTAAGAATAGCAACTGTATCATCACCTCATCTTAAAACGGAAAAAATGGCGACACAGATAATCCACTGAAAGAACATACTTCTGTCTGTTTTTATTACTGGCGGTAATTAACGTGAAATGTTTCAGGTACTTTGATGGCTGTTATCAAGGTTAATTTGTATGTATTTCTAGAGATTTCCCATCCTTTAAAAAAAGGATATTTTGTGTATTTTAACCAGCACCATCTTCCCCTCCCTAAATCCCCACTTTTCTTCAAGAGAACTTTCAAACTGATAACGTTAGGCTCAATATTGATTGATTCCAAGAGATTTACTGCAAGCCCATGATGGGCCTCCACAAAAGGGAAAATGTAATGAGTAAAAATCTTAAAGGAAAAAATGATTAACTACCCTAATGACAAAAAATGGTTCAAAATTTGACTGAGATGAGTATAAAATATTTTACTTGCCATAATAATCATAGTCCAAAAATCAAAATGAACTCTTATAATAGGCACTGAATAAAATTACTATTATCTTGCCTGCAGATAGTCAATATATTTACATCACCAAAACTTGAACGAAGAATTGTTCTTTTCGGATGACAAAAGATGGTAAATAGATCAAAATATATGATATCAATTAAAACACTTTGAAATTCATATCAATAACAGTATTATTGAAATGATTGGTGGATTCTTTGGTGGAAAAAACACCCTCAAGATTATTTCATTTTTAAGGCGACCAGGGCATTTGGAAAACTAAAGTGTAAATATAAGAAAACGTGAAAGCTATGAAGCAACAGACATTGGTATGGCTGATGACTCTCCATCAGTACTAGATGTTTCTACTTCCTCTGAAATAGCCTCATATGATGAAGTAGGTTGTAATTCTCTATACAAACCCTCCCTCTCTTCGTCTGTTAGCTCTTCCATAGCTTTATGGAAGTCAGAAAAGTCCACATAAGCTTCAACTCGTCCTTCAGAATCAAGCTCCAGTTTTTTAGAGTTGAAATGTCGCTGAAATAGTCTGGATTCACCACTACTCTCCGTTGAGTTAGTACTAGCGTTTGTTTGGGTGACATTAGTTGACATACCACTCGCCTGAGAACTGCCACTATCATTAGTTTGTAAGGTTCTATTGCTTCTGGAGTTTTGTGGGGTTTGTGGTGTCTGTGGGGTAGGTGTTCGACTGCCTGGACTATCTGGTATTTTCACTGTCAGTGGACTAGTACCATTTGTTGGTATCATCACGGATGGTACGTGGTTCGGTCGTGGTTGGTAAAATGGTACAGACACTGGGTAATATTTGCCCCCACCAGTAGGGCTATTTATTGAATTGGGAAGAGGCTCATTGAAGTTTCTCACTAATAGTGTTATATCCCCTCTGATCTGACACCGTTGTTGTTGATCTCCTGAGCCAGTCATAAAGGTGTCATGATGGATTCTCACTACCTTGTCTACAACAGCCTGAGCTACTCCATTTAGTGTGGCCTGTAGGGCAAACTCCTGGGACACCATAGCTACGATATCAGCATTTACCCGAACTGTACTAGTAGCATCTTCCAGAGCATGATATAGGCCATCTGACATGAGAATAAGGAATCTTGCACTCTGGTCATATGGAACTACTGTTACAGATGGATCAGCAATCACAGGGTCATTCACAGCAGAACTAAAACAACACATTTAACAGATATTTAATTACATCTTATATGTGAGCATTTTTTTTACAAGGTGAAACTCTTATATTTAGAGGAAATTTGGAACTTTATTCCCACACAAAAGAGGCCTGTCACACCATGTTATTACTTTTTTCGGACTAGGTAGATTTGAACAAGAGTCTGCTAAAGAGAAACAGGGGTCAGTGAAAACCTGACAAAACAAGATGTCATTGAAAAGCATTCAATTTAAGATGGCTGCACAAATGTGCCTAGTAATAGTGACTTACCTTAAAATATCCATATCTTTGTATCCACCTTTGACATGATAATCCCCAATACATCGTGTATTATCAGAGTTGCCAATCTTTCTTAACTGAGTCAACTTGTCCACATCCAGGCCCAGTTGTGCGAGTCGTATCTGTTCACTCTCGGATGCTATAGTATGGTCTGTGGACAGCTGAGATACACGTAATATTCCCGGCTCATCCATTTTGCATAATAAAGCACGACTGTCTCCTATTAACAATTTGAACATGGACAATATCAGATTTACATACATGTATGATGAACATGAACAATATCAGATTTACATAAATGTATGATGAACATGAACAATATCAGATTTAAATACATGTATGATGAACATGAACAATATCAGATTTACATACATGTATGATGAACATGAACAATATCAGATTTACATACATGTATGATGAACATGAACAATGTCAGATTTAAATACATGTATGATGAACATGAACAATATCAGATTTAAATACGTGTATGATGAACATGGACAATATCAGATTTACATACATGTATGATGAACATGGACAATATCAGATTTACATACATGTATGATGAACATGGACAATATCAGATTTACATACATGTATGATGAACATGGACAATATCAGATTTACATACATGTATGATGAACATGGACAATATCAGATTTACATACGTGTATGATGAACATGGACAATATCAGATTTACATACGTGTATGATGAACATGGACAATATCAGATTTACATACGTGTATGATGAACATGGACAATATCAGATTTACATACATGTATGATGAACATGGACAATATCAGATTTACATACATGTATGATGAACATGGACAATATCAGATTTACATACGTGTATGATGAACATGGACAATATCAGATTTACATACATGTATGATGAACATGAACAATATCAGATTTACATACATGTATGATGAACATGAACAATATCAGATTTACATACGTGTATGATGAACATGAACAATATCAGATTTACATACATGTATGATGAACATGGACAATATCAGATTTACATACATGTATGATGAACATGGACAATATCAGATTTACATACATGTATGATGAACATGGACAATATCAGATTTACATAAATGTATGATGAACATGGACAATATCAGATTTACATACGTGTATGATGAACATGGACAATATCAGATTTACATACCTGTATGATGAACATGGACAATATCAGATTTACATACGTGTATGATGAACATGGACAATATCAGATTTACATACATGTATGATGAACATGAACAATATCAGATTTACATAAATGTATGATCAAATTAAAGGCACACTTGCCGCGAAAATCAGGAATATTGTTTACATTAAAAAAGAAAGTCCGTTTTCTGTATTTTTCCCAGACAATATAAGTTAGGAACTTTCTATTTTTACCAAAATTTTAAAGTTTGGACGTCACTTTGTATTTTTAATTTGAATTTGAAAATTTGAATTGTTAGGTGCCCGTAACGTAAACAAACCAAGTTGCCCCCTATTGGCGATTTTATGTTTCGGTCGAGTGAGTGAACTAACGGCACAGTGTAATTTTATGTAGGCCTATTTATCTGAGAAATACAGACTGATGATCTGTTAACAGCGACTGGAAAAGCCTGCTGATAATTGTTTGAGTGTAAACCAGAGATAAAAAGGCCTGAAATGAGGGTAATCCAACACGAAAGTTGACCGACACTGATCGTTGTTGTTGTAATCAGGCTTCGATTCTTCGTTTGTTTTTCACCCCACTTCTACATTCTAAAGCTAACTAGACATGTTTTATGTGTCCTATGTTTAAGTTTAGTTGTATTAGTCGTAGTAAGCTCATGTAAATTGGTTTTCTTAGCAAATTTAAACAGGCTACGGCGGCAAGTGCGCCTTTAAGTAACAAAAACAATGAGAGTAAAAACAAACAAAAAAGAAGACCCTGACTTACCAACATTGGCGACATAGATTTTGTTTTTATAAACTAAAGCCACTGCAGCTGTAGTTCCACCTGCCATCTCAGCCTCAAGTGTTTGCAATTTCTCAGTGATCTCTGGGTATTGTTGACAAGCTTCATAAGAACTCAGTCCCTAACAGAAAACACCAAAGAAATTGTATATCAAATTAGTCAGTCGTCCATTCAAACAATTTCAAATGATAGTTTACTTTAGGTAAAATACATTATACTTCATCTTAAAGACAATATCTACCTGGTCCCAAAATAAGTTTTATTTATTTTTTATGACTTTCCTACAAGCTATGGTTAATTATTCTCAGATGTCATGGTGACTGGATGTCACTGAAACAGGTGCACACCTTGCAACTGGCAATATGATTGGTTTACCTAAATACACCAATAGCAGTTCAGCATACCAGGTGTGCACATGTTTCAGTGACATCCAGTCACCTTGACATCTGAGAATAATTAACAATAGCTTCTTGTAGGAAAGTCATAAAAAATAAATAAACCCTGTTTTGGGACCAGGTAGATATTGTCTTTAAGATGAAGTATAATGTATTTTTATACCTAAAGTGTTCACTTTAAGTGAACAAGCTTTAGAAGAACTATCCTGGTTATGACTATGTTTCTATCAGTTAGAATAATCATTAGCACATACATTTAACAAGATGAAGAATTGCCAGGATTTTTCTACATCTTTTCCAGAATCCAGAACTGAGAACCCCTATTGCCCGTTTAAAACAACATCAGGAAATTTATGAATTTTTTTCACAATAAGTGCACGTTAAAAGACTTATAACAGTTTTTCCAGTCTTGGGAATGTATGTTTTAAAAGGCACCCTTCAGGGGTTACTTTGGTCCAGAATTGATGTTCAGTTTAGGTCAGAAATTTTGTCCGTTTTCAAGAAAAAAGTTTGCTTTATACAGGCCATATCAATGATTTAGTTAATATTCTCCAATTACCGCAGAGCCTGATGACGTCACATAGAATTACGCAAAGCCTTCTGGGTAAAATGTACCTCAGTTGGCCATTTTGTTTTGTCACTTTTTTGGAAAACATTGATGACATATTAAACCTGTTTTTATCCACACATTTTTTCTGGTAGCTTTACACCTTTTACGTCTTCTGTTCGATACAGTATTATTTCTTCCGCTATATTTTAAAATTATTTTAGCATTCCTCAATCCCCCGAAATGCTTTGCCTGTAATTTCAAGTGACGTCATCAAGCAATCGGTCAATTCACTTGACAATGAATTCATAAATTTTGGCAGTTCAAGTCAGTTTATAATTGGAGAAAAGTAAATGAGACTTACTTCTGGTAGCTGTAACTGAACTGTTGTCTTTGCAGCCAAGAGATCATCCATTGATTCAAAAAAACCTTTCTCTACAGCTATGAAAGCCTAGAAAGAAAATGTTTCTCGTGAAAAAAGGTACATGTGTATCATATCCATTGGATTACAACACATGGATTGATTCATGTTATGAATGTCCATTCATTGAAACATATCCATTGGATTACAACATGTGGGTTGATTCATATGCTATGTTCATTCATTGAACTTCACAGCATGTGTACTAGTCATAGAATGCAGTAGGTATATTGCAGTGTGTGTAGACTGTAACATCAAGTTTAATAATACAGACATATTTGAATAGCCATAGTTTACCTGATGTAGGACATCTTTTATTTCCTCGTCTGTTTTCTCCCCTGCTAATTGTCCAAGTAACAATTCAGCTGGCATTCTCTGAGCGGCAAAGTTTGAGGCTTTACTTCCATCATGGCCATCAAAAACTCCGTACAAACAACAACCAGTGCCTTGGTCACTAGAACATTCAAAGGAAGAAAAAAAAATAAAACATACAGTGTGTACACAAATAGAAGCAACTAAGACAGGACCCTCAAATTTCAGTTGATTTTTCTTAGCAATGTTCTATCTTGTATTTGATGGATGTTTTATGCCGCTCTGATTTGACTGTTGTCGGACTAAATACACATAGGTTCTGTAAACAGATTGAATGTGCTATTATTCTGGTTAACCTTATAACCAGACTTTTCTGACTGCTGCATGCTATTGTTTCAATTCATTTCAAAAATCAAATCATGGCTAAATTTATGATTAATACTATAATATAGAGAGTGTTTACATTCCATTTAAAGGCACACTTGCCGCGAAAATCAGGAATATTGTTTACATTAAAAAAGAAAGACCGTATTCTGTATTTTTCCCAGACAATATAAGTTAGGAACTTTCTATTTTTACCAAAATTTAAAAGTTTGGACGTCACTTTGTATTTTTAATTTGAATTTGAAAATTTGAATTGTTACGTACCCGGAACGTAAACAAACCGATCTGCCCCCTATTGGCGATTTTATGTTTCAGTCGAGTGAGTGAACTAACGACACAGTGTAATTTTACGTAGGCCTATTTATCTGAGAAATACAGACTGACGATCGGTTAACAGCGACTGGAAAAGCCTGCTGATAATTGTTTGAGTGTAAACCACAGATACAAAGGCCTGAAAGGAGGGTAATTTACACGAAAGTTGACCGACACTGATCGTTGTTGTAATCAGGCTTCGATTCTTCGTTTGTTTTTCACCCCATTTTTACAGTCTAAAGCTAACTAGACATGTTTTATGTGTCCTATGTTTAAGTTTAGTGGTATTAGTCGTAGTAAGCTCATGTAAATTGGTTTTCTTAGCAAACTTAAACAGGCTACGGCGGCAAGTGTGCCTTTAAATAAAGAAAACTCTATGTAAAATACGTAAGCGGTAAAAAGCTCAGTAAAGTAGATTTTATGTTCAACCTTATACAATCGCAATGTATACAATCGCTATTCTTTGTAACACACAGGCTCGAGCTAGATAACTTCCATGAACACAATTCAATTAAGTGGACCGTACTGTAAAGGTGGCCCTTGGTACTAACTTGGTTGGTTGTTTTTAATAATTTTTTGGTATCTATTTTTTTTATTTCAAGGGTAACCAACGGGAGCAAGTCCCATTAACGGGGCCCATACATTACTATGGGTTTGTTTGTATAAATAAAGATCCAAATAATCAAATTATAAATAATAATATACAAGTTAAAATATTTAATTGAAATAGCATAACTGTATGATGTAGACAATCTTTGAAACTCTCTTTAAGCATGGGTTCCATACTAATGGAAAATAGCACGTCATTCTTCTATTGTAGTGTTAACATATTATTAACGTCATTCTTAGGTAATGTCATTGTTTTTTAGATTCCAAGACCGACACCAGAATGTTATTACTGTGTAGCATAGTTACTGTACTCTTGTAAAAAGTTTCACTCATTGGCGATATTACATATTTAATCTTTTTTATACGCCCGCTCTTAAAGCTGTTCTTTTATTCAGTATTTATATCCATGTTTGAAATGGACATTTGAAAGACATGTAAGACATATTTTATTATTAACTCAATAATAAATAAACCGAAATATTGAGTTAATATGTCTTACATGTCTTTCTTCGGATTGCTCACTCTACTTTATTTTGCCCCAATTACATGTACTTCTCATTATCTTTATGATGGCTAGGAATGCTATATGATTAAATTATGGATATGCAGTTGTTGTATTGTTTTACCTGAAGTGAAAACTTCTATCCTCAAAATCATGTTCTTCTCGCCTGTTTCCATCGAGTCTATAAATCTGATTGGTTGAGAATCCCACTCCTGAGAGGTTACATACTGGAAGGTCATCAGTCCAACTCAGAGTATGTGGACCCTAAATAGAAAAAACATTATTAATCACAGGTCCACAGGTATGGTAAAACAGTAAGTTTTCTGACTGCTGTTTGATCTTGTTGGCTGACTTCTGAACTCGCAAAAATGTACAGTAGGATCATAGTCATGGGTCCAGGGGTTGGACTCAAGGGGTAGGAGTGCATATTCCCACAAAAGCCCATTTCCAGACAAATATATATATATATACAAAGTTTCATTAACAATTGAGTGGGGATGCTGTTTTGGAGGGTTTAGGCTTTACATGTAGATTCAATGAAAATCGTTTTTGCTGTTTCAATTCATACAAAGAATCTTTCGGTCTCACTCAAGAAGTCATTAGTTTCATACCAACAGCAATAGAAAGGTTCTCTGTAAATAATATGAGCTGTTTAATTACCATCTAAAACTAAACACTTTCTTCTTCTTAAAATAATATTTAAATAGTTCTGCAAATTGGTAATAAAGAGATGTGAATGTCTATCTTTATTTGTGCTGATAAAACCAAAAAAAAAAAGAAGAACCCCCCATCCCCCTTCAAATAATATCCTGGTTTAGCCTATGAGGTCAATCAAAGGATACCAAAAAGCAAATTTTAAAAAACACTTGTCCAAGGGACCAAAACAAAATTTGACTGCAGAGGTCATGACAAAAAAAATATCTACTACATATGATTAATCAGACATTGCAGAGACTAGCAATGTGAAAAATCACAAAGAAAAGACTTTGAAAAGTAGGTGGTAAACTCTTAGATTTTCAAATGCATCATTTTTTGACGTGACATTTAGGAAGCCCATTATGTGGGTGTATCAGATTAACTTTAATACACTCAACTTAATGAGGAATAAGAATTTACCTGGTAGACCTACTCAGTGTCTGGTAATGTAGAACTAGAAGATAGCACCACATTTCATTTATTTATTGAATTTATTGAAATTTTCAAATGTAAAAAACTTTGGGCAGCTTTCTTTAAATATGAACGTGAAACGTTTGCATCTTTAGAATACCGCGAGTTAAAATCCTCGGAAATTCACACACACAGAATTTAATGTTCACTTTTATCACTTTAAAACGCTATCATAGATTTAACAATAATGATGAATCGAAAACCTCATAGACCTCACGATCCTTTCTAATTGTTCTTGTGTTTAAAGGTCCACTTGCGGCCGTAGCCTGTTGAACATTTCTTAAGAAAACAAATTTGCTTGAGCTTACGACTAAAACCACTAAAATTAAACACACTGCACATATTCAATTTCAAATTAAAAATACTAACTGCTGCCAAAACTGTCTATTTTTGGTAAAAATAGAAAGTTCCTAACTGACTGGGAAAAATACAGAAAACCACCCACTGTAAACAGTATTCTGGATTTTCGTGGCAAGTGTACCTTTAAAGATCTTCAATCGATGATCGAGGTTGGTTCGACTGACTTCAAAGAAAAATTCACAACAAAAAAACTGCTCATCGGACATACTCATAGGCCTAAAATATATGATATACTCTATCATCTAGATACATTTGGGGGGATTCCCAAATTTTTAACTAGTAGCCTGCATTACACAGTACCTTTTCCACATATGAAATATTCATCGCGTTCGCATTTATGCTTTGTCTACATCATATTAGTGAGCGCAGCAAACTCTATACACAACATGACATCACTATAGCATACTCAGTTCAAAGTCTGGTCAACTTTGTTTTTTGTCGAAATGTTCCATCAGTACATCTGATGGGTTGTTTCGAAAAACTACACTGAGAGTGAGATAAATCATGGACTTTAAGTTCACTTTTAAGTTATTTTCTGCGCTCACCTCTAGGATGTGCCTATAACATATTACTGTACAGGTCGACGACACACCGAGTGATACCCTGTAGATATAATATGTATAAAAACTGTACTACATGCTTTTTGTCTCAGTAGGACCACGACCTGTTTTATAATAGATGGAACGTCGGTCGATAATACAAGCTGACTCCAGGGGGTTTATATGACCTCTTTTATTCAGATAAACTATAAGTTATATGTCAATTGTGTCTTTGTGTTATATGTATATGTATTTTTGTAAACTTTATATCTATAACTTTATATCTGTATTTTGTATGTTTGCATTTTAGCCCACTGTAGCCAGTGTAGGTCACAACTCTGCAATAAATATCTATCTAGCCTATCTATTACTGTACTATATATGGACTTTTTGAACTTGAGGTATAAGACTGAACCTGTCTTCTGGAATACTATCAAAACCGTTCTGCGGGCCTCGTGTATATTGTATAACAAATAATGGTAATATGTGCCCTTTTCAGAACCCCCCCCCCCCCCCCCCCATTCCCCTTGGGTTAGTAAACTAGTGAACCTGTCTTCTTGAATACTGATCAGCTTATAGTGAATAACAATGTGTTGAAAACTGGACCGTCAATGGTGCTAATCATGCGTCATCTGCTAACGAGACGGGATAATTATTCAGCAACAAGGATATAAAAAATAAGACATATTCTTACTTGTCCGCCAATCCTTGGAGGTGTCCCTGTTGATTCGTTTGAGTGCCTTCTTGTCGTCATGACTTGAATAGAAACTCTCACTGTTTCACTTTCGCCCGTTTGACATTTCTTTTCAGGACTATCAAAAACCTTTATCTGAAACTAAGTGAACAAGGACTTGGCATAGAGACTGAATATTTCATTTAGCTGCTTTGTGTACTGGGAACTGTTCAGTGTTTAAATGTGAAATGTTGATAATCAGTTAACAGGGGTGCTGTGATATCTCAAAAGACAAAGCATAGAGTAAACAGGGAACTCTCTATTTTTTTTTAATTTCCCCTTGGAAGTTTGAGTAGTCTCCCGTACATGTCGATAGTTTTTGCCTCCAGACGTCGCTATAGTTATTCACTCTTCCTAAACTTGAATGGCGTGCGAATATTTAACACTGGTTGGTGACATACCTTTTCAGATTTTTAATGATATCCTTCGATGAAAGTACTGAGGATACTTTTTTCGGTGACTCATGGCATATAAAATGACCAAGAGATTGAAAGATCGATTATAGTCAGGGCTAAAGAAGTTCCTTAACTGTCTTCTGCGTTCTGGTTCTACCATAATTCACCAAAGTGAATTCCTTACCCGCCTCCTTGTTCAATAATCTGATTTTCATTATGTCGTCCGACGACCAGCAAATGTCAGAATATAGATAACGAGTCGGATTTAACTTGTTGAATTAGTTCTACCAGTTTTAACTTAAAGTTAACTTAAGTTATGCCAAGTTATGGTTATAATTATATACATACATATACCAACGTTTGGCCTATACGATTTTTGAAATGAGGGGTGGTAAAGTCCACAGACCTTGATGCGGAAATTACAAGCTATGAAAATATTGTTGGAACTGCTCGGTATGGACAAATCCTACCTCGGACTTCTTAAGAAATTAGAACTCATAATGGCCGCTGAGTCAGGAAGATTACTTCACTTTAGTATAAAGCCAGGTCTTATTTATTTATAATTTCTGACATTTATTGGTCGTCGACCAATAAATATCCAAACATAAATAATGAGGTACCGGTACCTGTAGGCATTTAATATTATTGAATTAGGCCTACAGCTAATTCAATAACATTAAATGTCTACAGGTACCTCGTTATTTATGTTTGGATATTTATTGGTCGGTACCAGGTTGACGACCAATAAATGTCAGAAATTATAAATAACGGAGTAAGACCTTTACTAAAGTGAAGTAGCCTACAGCAAGATATGTTCAAGAAATGTTCAAGACCAGAAAAACACCTTTTGGAAAAGCTACATGTACCGTAAACTCGGAATAGAAGAGGGCAAGAATATAAATTATAATCTTTTAATTTTATTAATTTGAGTTCAAAAGAAGTCTGAGGTAGGAATTGTGCTTACATGTATTAATATTTTCATGGCTTGTAATTTCCGTGTCAAAGTCTACGACTTTACCACCTTGCATTTCCAACTTGTATACGGAACGTTGGTTTATATGTAATATAACCATAATTTAGGTAAAATTGAACTATACCTAGCCCCAGGTGACTATCCTGCCATTCTGTTGTATACAATGTATACAACAGAATGGTAGGATCAGTCAGATAAATTCTGCTTTGATCGTCAGTGTAGCCTGCCATTTACAAGTATGAATTGCTTGAAAAAGTATTAGGGAATTGTTCAGCTTATATCTTGCATGACTATAACCAAACCTGCATTATCAGCTGGCAGACCACATGTAACTTATTTGTCATCTCTACTACAACCACCCAATGCAACCTGTCAAGTTTTCCCAAAAGGTTGATTTAAAAGCCAACATGTATTTCCGAGAAGTTACAGTGAGGATCTTTAGCTAATGAGTGTAACTCTCAGAGCAGACCAATTTCTCTTTCTTGGTGTAGTGAAGGGTGAGCTATGCAACTGCTGATTGGCCACAGGAGACACATGCATCTCTATGGCTACCGCTTTGCAACTTTCTTATAGTATAGTTTGCGAGAAGAAATTGTAAAAATATGTTTTTTGTACTGTTAAAAAGGAAAATTTACTGCATATGTACTGTATTTACTTTCCTTTCCCTCTCGTTCTCTCTCCTTTACAGGGAATCATTGTGTATTATTGTTTATATTTTTTGAGTATTTCTACTAATTTAAAAAAATATGAGTGATTTAACTTTGGGTGAAGGATGGAAAGGTCTATTTTTTTGCAAAAAAAAAATTTAATGTTCAATTAACGAGCAATTACTGTCTGGGAATTCGGTGGAACCCTTCTGTAGTGAGTAGTGAAAGCATAGCATATATTTATCTAGATCTTATAAACTGTAAAGTGCGGACCTTCTTTAGTTTATTTCTACAGTGAAGAATGAGGACAAAACCACAAAAAGTCAGAAGACGACAAAAATAAAGCTGTGTTTGTCGGGTAC
The DNA here is from genome assembly GCA_963971465.1 of Lepidochitona cinerea. Classification (NCBI taxonomy): domain Eukaryota; kingdom Metazoa; phylum Mollusca; class Polyplacophora; order Chitonida; family Tonicellidae; genus Lepidochitona; species Lepidochitona cinerea. The sequence continues at coordinate 8,730,848 of OZ020551.1, forward strand.
GAAAACATCCACATAAACTTGGAGGCCAAAGACCTTACCTTTATGTATACCAGGGAAAAAGAAAATATTTAATTTTACTTTGTTTAAATGATTGTAAAACTACATGTGGTGATGGTGATTTAGAGCTTCAGCTCTATGGTTCAGGACCAGATGTTACTAAATTAATATACTTGAATAGGTAGACTCCTAGTTAGAGCTTACTAAATTAATATACTTGAATAGGTAGACTCCGAGTTAGAGCTTACTAAATTAATATACTTGAATAGGTAGACTCCGAGTTAGAGCTTACTAAATTAATATACTTGAATAGGTAGACTCCGAGTTAGAGCTTACTAAATTGATATACTTGAGTAGGTAGACTCTGAGTTAGAGCTTACTAAATTAATATACTTGAGTAGGTAGACTCTGAGTTAGAGCTTACTAAATTAATATACTTGAGTAGGTAAACTCTGAGTTAGAGCTTACTAAATTAATATACTTGAGTAGGTAAACTCTGAGTTAGAGCTTACTAAATTAATATACTTGAGTAGGTAAACTCCGAGTTAGAGCTTACTAAATTAATATACTTGAGTAGGTAAACTCTGAGTTAGAGCTTACTAAATTAATATCTCGAGTAGGTAAACTCTGAGTTAGAACTTACTAAATTAATATACTTGAGTAGGTAAACTCTGAGTTAGAGCTTACTAAATTAATATACTTGAGTAGGTAAACTCTGAGTTAGAACTTACTAAATTAATATACTTGAATAGGTTGACTCCGAGTTAGAGCTTACTAAATTAATATACTTGAGTAGGTAAACTCCGAGTTAGAGCTTACTAAATTAATATACTTGAGTAGGTAAACTCTGAGTTAGAGCTTACTAAATTAATATACTTGAGTAGGTAAACTCTGAGTTAGAGCTTACTAAATTAATATACTTGAGTAGGTAAACTCTAAGTTAGAACTTACTAAATTAATATACTTGAATAGGTAGACTCCGAGTTAGAGCTTACTAAATTAATATACTTGAATAGGTAGACTCCGAGTTAGAGCTTACTAAATTAATATACTTGAATAGGTAGACTCCGAGTTAGAGCTTACTAAATTAATATACTTGAATAGCTAGACTTCGAGTTAGAGCTTACTAAATTAATATACTTGAATAGGTAGACTTAGAGTTAGACCTTACTAAATTAATATACTTGAATAGTTAGACTCCGAGTTAGAGCTTACTAAATTAATATACTTGAATAGGTAGACTCCGAGTTTAAAAGGGCTGTAACTAAGATTGTCTCTTATTTAATGAAAGATTTTATCAGTTTATTTCATCCAGATTAGATTAACGTGGGCTGCTAGACCATTCTCTATTATTTAATAGACTTTATTGATTTGGAGAGCTATTTAGGCGAGCTGGCCAGGCATTCTCTTTGGTGACTGCATATTGTTGATAGCTGTTGACTCTGTTTATCTTGCATTGATTAGTTTATCTAATAAACATGCAATTATAATTCCAGCTTCTGTGTCGATTGAGTTGAGAACAGGATTTCTAGGTGGTTTGAAATGATTGGCTCTTTAAGTGTTTAATATTAGCCTTGACTGTTGTATATGTGGGAGGTTTTCTCCACTGGTTCTATATTCAATTGACTTATTGATTTACAGTGTCTGGCCTGAGTTAACTGCCATTCAGGTGAATTTGTTGAGGCAATTTACAGCCCAGTGCTATACTTCCCAGCACAGTAATATCTGACCAAATGCACAGGTGTAACATTTACTAACGTTTTTCAAAGTCACCCTCGTGACGAGTTGTCTGATGTTTATGGAAGCTGTTGACTAAGTGTTTTAATCTATTGTGGATTGTACTCTTTTGTATTTATTTTGGCAGTTTGTGTAGGAGACATTTACAGTGATCAGTTGAAATATGTAACAAATTTATGGCATTGAAAGATATTGAGATTGGATTACCTGGTAGCTGACTGTTTATAATGGAGACGAGGAGTGGCCTCAATTTTAAGGTATGCTATTTGTACTTGTGATATCATGAAATTTGTCTTTCATGTTTTCTTAATCTTGAAATTTGACACACTCTCGGACCAAAACCCCAAAAAACTGTTTACATTAAAAATGGAATACTGTTTTTTGTATTTTGCCCAGTTTCAAGAAGTTAAGAAGATGGTTTACTGTATTTTCCCCATTTAGTTGAAGTTAAGAACTTTCAGTTTTGACCGAAAATCAAAGTTTTGACATTTTGTATTTTTAATTTGAAAATGAAAATTGGATTTGTTAGCTACTCTTAATGTCAACAAAGGATGAGCCTGGGAAAGCCATAAATGTGTCTTTAATGACTTGAATTCGGACGTTTAAACCAGCTGGTAGTTGACCCATTTTATGCAACTTACCTGTAAAATGGACTTGACCGTTTTGATTCCAGGCATACAGAATGGCCTGGCGATAAATTTGAGACTAAATTAAAATCAAATGATCTGAAATGAGTGTAATCAAACATTGCTTAGTTACGCAGTTTCTGATCGACGAGTGATATGCAGATCTAGTAATAACATTCCACCACAGTTTGCACAATTTAAACATAACTGGAGATATTTTATGTATCTCCGGTTTAATTTTAGTGATTTTACTATTGGTAAGCCTGTATAATTTCACTTCACAAATATCAGAATGGTAACGGCGGAGAATATGCGGCGGGATTATGTGCCTTTAATTATTGAACCAAGGCTTTACTCTACACACATCCCTGTCTATAATAGAGAATATTTTGTTACCTGAATACAGCTGAATGTCATGCAATTTATCGTTATGTTTTTATCTCCAGTTTAATTTCACCATTAAGACCAAAACCAAAAGATATTACAAAAAGTTAAATTGTTATAAATAATTTCAGATTTTAAATCTTAGAATTCAAATTCATCAATTTCAAGCTTATGCCTCTTTAAATACTTAATAGGAATTTAGAAGTTGAGAATTACACATGTACGTATGTGTGGTTAACAACTTCTTTATTATATTTATGATCACTAAAACACATAGGCACAGGGAAAATCTTCTTGTCCAAAGTAACCATGGAGACAAGTTTCTAATTGTGTTAGAACGAGGTATATCATTTAGACCTTTATACCCCATAACTTGTTGTAACAAACCAAACCTATGATATTTCATTAGGTTGACGACTGACAGGAGCTTAAAGGGGCATGAGCTGCCGGAATTCCCACTTTTTTCATAATTTCTGATGGTCACGACAGTAAGAGGTTTTGAAGGCCATCGAATAACTAAATGATTGGCGTTGGAATGAGGAAAATCCATACAGTATGTGCCCTGTACGAGCCAAAAACGTGTTCGAAAAGTAGCAAAATTTAAATAACCGGGACGACCATTCATTCATTCTAAGCCAAAGTTAGTTCAAAACAATACTTTATCGTACATTTTCGAGACTAGAAGCACTAAAAAGCTTCTGAATTATACGTCTTGAGAAAAATAGCCGATAATTTCAACATTCTGTGTTTACGTCAAAATATCAACATTTTGGCAGCTCATGCCCCTTTAACCTTGGTCAGTAGAATTTTCTGGAATCCTTTTGTAACACATTGAAAATGGTTACGCATCTTAACTATGGCAAGAACATTGGTGGACTGAGATTGAACCCCATAAATTTTGCTCGCTTTGCTTTTAATATATGTAAAATTTAAACTAAAAGATTTTATAAAAAGTTAAATTGTTATAAATAATTTCAGGTTTTAAATCTTAGAATTCAAATTCATCAATTTCAAGCTTATGCCACTTTAAATGAGAAATACACATGTATCACCGGACTCTTCTTTTATGTGGGTAACAACTTCTTTATTATATATGTATTTTGGCGCTCCGTTTCAACCTAGTTTCTAAGGTCGTTCTCTAGCTAATGAATTCCAATTATCAACAAATTATTTATATCGATCATAATTGGAATAATTAGGTCAGTCATTGGAATAAAAAACATCTTGGATGGAAGTAATTATGTCTGTATAACACGAACAGGGACCAAAAGTCAACAGGGACAATGATGTGTTCATTCCATCAGCATTTGACAGCCTTATATAATGACTTTTTTTAATTACTAAAACTCCTAATTTATCTATTGATGCTGTCCTATTTCTAATGAATTTACTGGCGTTCTTACTAGTAACTAATACTTGTAGGTGAGGTTAAATACGCTAGTATAACGTTATCACTCTTAGTAACGTAATTTACTTAATAACGTCATTCTAATCCATCTCTATATATTAAATGACATGAGGTCATTTATGTTTTGTAATATTCCAATCTCTACCAAGTTTATTGTAACTAGATTTTTTTTTTAAATTTTATAATTTATATACGCAGATCTATGATGATATTAATTCTTATACAGACATGTTCCATGAGGTTTGTTTTACTCTAATGGCTGACACAATTCTTCCAATATGAATGTTAATTCATTAGCTTAAGAGTGACCATAGAACCTATGTTGAAATGTCGCCCCCGGTTATTTTAGACTAGAGGATTTTCTCTGTGCCCTTGTGTTTTAGTGTTCAAAAATATATATATGTATAAGGCCAGCATCAGCATGGCCAGGATTATAGTAGAAGAATACAAACTACTTCAAAAATTGCCTCCGACCTAAAGGCCAACCATTGCTTACAAAAAGAACATGTGTTTGAAAGATATACTGGTCAAGACTAAACTCCCTTGTCAGTCTTCTACCTTGGTTTTGCTGGGGGAAGCCTGGGGAACCAACATTTTCACTGTCTTTTCCCAGGATCGTTTTGGGATCAATCCTAGTCTACCAATATTCTCTACCAAAAAAAATATATATATATAAGGAACAAACATTAATGATGTATTTTGGTTTGATTATGTTTACCGTTAACATTAGTATTTTGCCATCATGCTTTGCACTAAATATACTACAGCCTTTGCAATCCCCATTGGTCGTTCAAACCATACAGAAGAGAGTTTAAAACCAGTTGCATAGCTGAGAAATTATATTTTTAAAATGTAGATGTTAGTGTGTTGTTTGACAAAATATGTAAACAGGTTATAAATAAATGTATATCTCTTCAATTAACTTCCGGTGAAAAGGTTATTGGGTTAGGACACATTACCCGTTTTCTAATTTTGTTTAGGTTAGATTTTGTACTAATTGAAACTGGTTCTAAAGCCCGGCGTACATCGGCCTTAGAACTGGAAGCAACCAGTCGTAAGCGAGCTACCTGCGACTGAGAGCAACTGGGGGGATCTGATCAGTTCTCGAATCTGGCCGATGTGCGTCCTCTTACCACTGACAGTGTACAGCCGATCGCCCAGTTGCTGTCAGTTCCACACGTTCTACTTTCTCGCCACTGGTTCCACTCAGTCGCACTGGCCTACCCCGATGTACGCGCCCTTAAGACCAGTGGTAACCTTTTGACCCCGTACATGCTGGTCATGTGACCCAATTTTACACCGGAACACAACAAAATGGCGAGTGGCTGCAGGTGGGATGCAGTAGACGGCGCACTTGTTGAAATGTGGCAATCGCATTATTAAAGTTCATTCATATATAACGTGATAAAGTGTGAAAATGTGGAAGATTTGCATGTAAATACGACGCACCATGGGCGCAGCCATCTTGAGTAGGTCACATGATTCCTAGCGCCTCCTGCTGTGCTCTTCATTGATTACAATTCAGTCTCTGCTAGTCGCTGTCGATGTGTGCGCAACTGGGACTGGGACTCAGTTCTTCGCAGTCTCTATTCCCGGTGTACGCGCTGATTTAACACCGTGTACAACTGGTTGCTTCCAGTTGTTTAGGCCGATGTACGCCTGGCTTCAGAGATATCAATTTGGTGCATCACTCTATTCACCCGGGCAGAAAAAAATCAACGTTAAATTTTAATGGCAAAATGTCACTGAGAGGAGGTTAAAACAGAAGAAAATAAAACAACCTTCTGTATTCATATTTTATGGTATAATTAGACATATGTGTCTGACATTTGAGGCACTGGTTGATGTTTTTCCCCACACTCTTTGTTAGACTGGGAAACTATCACTCTATCACACTCTGTGTTAGACAGGGAAACTATCAGACTCTGTGTTAGACTGGGAAACTATCACTCTATCACACTCTGTGTTAGACTGGGAAACTATCACACTCTGTGTTAGACTGGGAAACTATCACACTCTGTGTTAGACTGGGAAACTATCACTCTCTGTGTTAGACTGGGAAACTATCACTCTATCACACTCTGTGTTAGACAGGGAAACTATCACTCTATCACACTCTGTGTTAGACTGGGAAACTATCACTCTATCACTCTCTGTGTTAGACTGGGAAACTATCACTCTATCACACTCTGTGTTAGACTGGGAAACTATCACTCTATCACACTCTGTGTTAGACAGGGAAACTATCACTCTATCACACTCTGTGTTAGACTGGGAAACTATCACTCTATCACACTCTGTGTTAGACTGGGAAACTATCACACTCTGTGTTAGATTGGGAAACTATCACACTCTGTGTTAGACTGGGAAACTATCACACTCTGTGTTAGACTGGGAAACTATCACTCTCTGTGTTGGACTGGGAAACTATCACTCTATCACACTCTGTGTTAGACTGGGAAACCATGACTCTATCACACTCTGTGTTAGACTGGGAAACTATCACTCTCTGTGTTAGACTGGGAAACTATCACACTCTGTGTTAGACTGGGAAACTATCACTCTATCACACTCTGTGTTAGACTGGGAAACTATCACTCTATCACACTCTGTGTTAGACTGGGAAACTATCACTCTCTGTGTTAGACTGGGAAACTATCACTCTATCACACTCTGTGTTAGACTGGGAAACTATCACTCTATCACACTCTGTGTTAGACTGGGAAACTATCACTCTATCACACTCTGTGTTAGACTGGGAAACTATCACACTCTGTGTTAGACTGGGAAACTATCACACTCTGTGTTAGACTGGGAAACTTTCACACTCTGTGTTAGACTGGGAAACTATCACTCTATCACACTCTGTGTTAGACTGGGAAACTAGCACACTCTGTGTTAGACTGGGAAACTATCACTCTCTGTGTTAGACTGGGAAACTATCACTCTATCACACTCTGTGTTAGACTGGGAAACTATCACACTCTGTGTTAGACTGGGAAACTATCACACTCTGTGTTAGACTGGGAAACTATCACTCTATCACACTCTGTGTTAGACTGGGAAACTATCACACTCTGTGTTAGACTGGGAAACTATCACACTCTGTGTTAGACTGGGAAACTATCACTCTATCACACTCTGTGTTAGACCTGGAAACTATCACACTCTGTGTTAGACTGGGAAACTATCACTCTATCACACTCTGTGTTAGACAGGGAAACTATCACACTCTGTGTTAGACTGGGAAACTATCACACTCTGTGTTAGACTGGGAAACTATCACTCTCTGTGTTAGACTGGGAAACTATCACTCTCTGTGTTAGACTGGGAAACTATCACTCTATCACACTCTGTGTTAGACTGGGAAACTATCACACTCTGTGTTAGACTGGGAAACTATCACTCTATCACACTCTGTGTTAGACTGGGAAACTACCACACTCTGTGTTAGACTGGGAAACTATCACTCTCTGTGTTAGACTGGGAAACTATCACTCTATCACACTCTGTGTTAGACTGGGAAACTATCACACTCTGTGTTAGACTGGGAAACTATCACTCTATCACACTCTGTGTTAGACTGTGAAACTATCACTCTATCACACTCTGTGTTAGACTGGGAAACTATCACACTCTGTGTTAGACTGGGAAACTATCACTCTCTGTGTTAGACTGGGAAACTATCACTCTCTGTGTTAGACTGGGAAACTATCACTCTATCACACTCTGTGTTAGACAGGGAAACTATCACTCTATCACACTCTGTGTTAGACTGGGAAACTATCACTCTATCACACTCTGTGTTAGACTGGGAAACTATCACTCTATCACACTCTGTGTTAGACTGGGAAACTATCACACGCTGTGTTAGACTGGGAAACTATCACTCTCTGTGTTAGACTGGGAAACTATCACTCTATCACACTGTGTGTTAGACTGGGAAACTATCACTCTATCACACTCTGTGTTAGACTGGGAAACTATCACACTCTGTGTTAGACTGGGAAACTATCACTCTCTGTGTTAGACTGGGAAACTAACACTCTATCACACTCTGTGTTAGACAGGGAAACTATCACTCTATCACACTCTGTGTTAGACTGGGAAACTATCACACTCTGTGTTAGACTGGTAAACTATCACTCTATCACACTCTGTGTTAGACTGGGAAACTATCACACTCTGTGTTAGACTGGGAAACTATCACTCTCTGTGTTAGACTGGGAAACTATCACTCTCTGTGTTAGACTGGGAAACTATCACTCTATCACACTCTGTGTTAGACCTGGAAACTATCACACTCTGTGTTAGACTGGGAAACTATCACTCTATCACACTCTGTGTTAGACAGGGAAACTATCACACTCTGTGTTAGACTGGGAAACTATCACACTCTGTGTTAGACTGGGAAACTATCACTCTCTGTGTTAGACTGGGAAACTATCACTCTCTGTGTTAGACTGGGAAACTATCACTCTATCACACTCTGTGTTAGACTGGGAAACTATCACACTCTGTGTTAGACTGGGAAACTATCACTCTATCACACTCTGTGTTAGACTGGGAAACTACCACACTCTGTGTTAGACTGGGAAACTATCACTCTATCACACTCTGTGTTAGACTGGGAAACTATCACACTCTGTGTTAGACTGGGAAAATATCACTCTCTGTGTTAGACTGGGAAACTATCACTCTCTGTGTTAGACTGGGAAACTATCACTCTATCACACTCTGTGTTAGACAGGGAAACTATCACTCTATCACACTCTGTGTTAGACTGGGAAACTATCACTCTATCACACTCTGTGTTAGACTGGGAAACTATCACTCTATCACACTCTGTGTTACACTGGGAAACTATCACACGCTGTGTTAGACTGGGAAACTATCACTCTCTGTGTTAGACTGGGAAACTATCACTCTATCACACTCTGTGTTAGACTGGGAAACTATCACTCTATCACACTCTGTGTTAGACTGGGAAACTATCACACTCTGTGTTAGACTGGGAAACTATCACTCTCTGTGTTAGACTGGGAAACTATCACTCTATCACACTCTGTGTTAGACAGGGAAACTATCACTCTATCACACTCTGTGTTAGACTGGGAAACTATCACACTCTGTGTTAGACTGGGAAACTATCACTCTATCACTCTCTGTGTTAGACTGGGTAACTATCACTCTATCACACTCTGTGTTAGACTGGGAAACTATCACTCTATCACACTCTGTGTTAGACTGGGAAACTATCACACTCTGTGTTAGACTGGGAAACTATCACTCTCTGTGTTAGACTGGGAAACTATCACTCTATCACACTCTGTGTTAGACTGGGAAACTATCACTCTATCACACTCTGTGTTAGACAGGGAAACTATCAGACTCTGTGTTAGACTGGGAAACTATCACTCTCTGTGTTAGACTGGGAAACTATCACACTCTGTGTTAGACTGGGAAACTATCACACTCTGTGTTAGACTGGGAAACTATCACTCTCTGTGTTAGACTGGGAAACTATCACTCTATCACACTCTGTGTTAGACTGGGAAACTATCACTCTATCACACTCTGTGTTAGACAGGGAAACTATCAGACTCTGTGTTAGACTGGGAAACTATCACTCTATCACACTCTGTGTTAGACTGGGAAACTATCACACTCTGTGTTAGACTGGGAAACTATCACACTCTGTGTTAGACTGGGAAACTATCACTCTCTGTGTTAGACTGGGAAACTATCACTCTATCACACTCTGTGTTAGACAGGGAAACTATCACTCTATCACACTCTGTGTTAGACTGGGAAACTATCACTCTATCACTCTCTGTGTAAGACTGGGAAACTATCACTCTATCACACTCTGTGTTAGACTGGGAAACTATCACTCTATCACACTCTGTGTTAGACAGGGAAACTATCACTCTATCACACTCTGTGTTAGACTGGGAAACTATCACTCTATCACACTCTGTGTTAGACTGGGAAACTATCACTCTATCACACTCTGTGTTAGACTGGGAAACTATCACACTCTGTGTTAGACTGGGAAACTATCACACTCTGTGTTAGACTGGGAAACTATCACTCTATCACACTCTGTGTTAGACTGGGAAACTATCACTCTGTCACACTCTGTGTTAGACTGGGAAACTATCACACTCTGTGTTAGACTGGGAAACTATCACTCTCTGTGTTAGACTGGGAAACTATCACTCTATCACACTCTGTGTTAGACTGGGAAACTATCAGACTCTGTGTTAGACTGGGAAACTATCACTCTCTGTGTTAGACTGGGAAACTATCACACTCTGTGTTAGACTGGGAAACTATCACACTCTGTGTTAGACTGGGAAACTATCACTCTCTGTGTTAGACTGGGAAACTATCACTCTATCACACTCTGTGTTAGACAGGGAAACTATCACTCTATCACACTCTGTGTTAGACAGGGAAACTATCAGACTCTGTGTTAGACTCGGAAACTATCACTCTATCACACTCTGTGTTAGACTGGGAAACTATCACACTCTGTGTTAGACTGGGAAACTATCACACTCTGTGTTAGACTGGGAAACTATCACTCTCTGTGTTAGACTGGGAAACTATCACTCTATCACACTCGGTGTTAGATTGGGAAACTATCACACTCTGTGTTAGACTGGGAAACTATCACACTCTGTGTTAGACTGGGAAACTATCACACTCTGTGTTAGACTGGGAAACTATCACACTCTGTGTTAGACTGGGAAACTATCACTCTCTGTCTTAGACTGGGAAACTATCACTCTATCACACTCTGTGTTAGATTGGGAAACTATCGCTTTATCACACTCTGTGTTAGACTGGGAAACTATCACTCTATCACACTCTGTGTTAGACTGGGAAACTATCACTCTATCACACTCTGTGTTAGACAGGGAAACTATCACACTATCACACTCTGTGTTAGACTGGGAAACTATCACTCTATCACACTCTGTGTTAGACTGGGAAACTATCACACTCTGTGTTAGACTGGGAAACTATCACACTCTGTGTTAGACTGGGAAACTACCACTCTATCACACTTTGTGTTAGATTGGGAAACTATCGCTCTATCACACTCTGTGTTAGACTGGGAAACTATCACACTCTGTGTTAGACTGGGAAACTATCACTCTATCACACTCTGTGTTAGACTGGGAAACTATCACTCTATCACACTCTGTGTTAGACTGGGAAACTATCACTCTATCACACTCTGTGTTAGACTGGGAAACTATCACTCTATCACACACTATGTTAGACTGGGAAACTATCACTCTATCACACTCTGTGTTAGATTGGGAAACTATCACTCTATCACACTCTGTGTTAGATTGGGAAACTATCACTCTATCACACTCTGTGTTAGACTGGGAAACTATCACTCTATCACACTCTGTGCTAGACTGGGAAACTATCACTCTATCACACTCTGTGTTAGACTGGGAAACTATCACTCTATCACACTCTGTGTTAGACTGGGAAACTATCACACTCTGTGTTAGACTGGGAAACTATCACTCTATCACACTCTGTGTTAGACTGGGAAACTATCACTCTATCACACTCTGTGTTAGACTGGGAAACTATCACTCTATCACACTCTGTGTTAGACTGGGAAACTATCACTCTATCACACTCTGTGTTAGACTGGGAAACTATCACTCTATCACACTCTGTGTTAGACTGGGAAACTATCACACTCTGTGTTAGACTGGGAAACCATCACTTTATCACACTCTGTGTTAGACTGGGAAACTATCACACTCTGTGTTAGACTGGGAAACTATCACTCTATCACACTCTGTGTTAGACTGGGAAACTATCACTCTATCATACTCTGTGTTAGACTGGGAAACTATCACACTCTGTGTTAGACTGGGAAACTATCACTCTATCACACTCTGTGTAAGACTGGGAAACTATCACTCTATCACACTCTGTGTTAGACTGGGAAAGTATCACTCTATCGACTGAGTCACCTACGAATTAGAACCATTGTTATATATTCCATTGCACAATGCATATATTGCCCGTCAACTTTTTCAGGTGTCCTATTTAAGTCCATGTAAATATCGACCACTTGAAGGTTATTCATCCAGCTTAACCCCCAAAGAGTAAATCAGTGTAAGTTACATAAACCTAGAACCATGGTTTTTAGATACAAAGGCTTTGTTGAAATTTATTTGTGGTACCAAAATCATTCAAGCATTAAGTGGTATTTTAAGAACTTCAACATAAAAAAATATTTGTCGCTTTTTGAAGGTCAACCATTTTTATTTTTAAAAATGTGTCTTTTTAATCATTCTACATATATTTATGAATACTAAAACACATGGGTACAGGTAAAATCTTCTTGACTAAAATAACCATGGAGACAAGTTTCTAGCTGTTTTAAAAAGAGGCATATCATTTAGGCCTTTATTGAGCATAAGTTGATGTCATTGTGCGTATATATATATATATATATATATATATATATATATATATGTATTTTTTTGGCAGAGTAAAAAAATGTTTTAGCAGAATGCCTAGTGGTTTGCGTTTGGACTGTTGTTTTTTCATCAAGGTGTGGTTATGATCAATTGATTTGCCCCATGTGTATTATTACAGGGTAGTAAAGACAAATGAGGTCAGATGTAGGGAGGGCCTACATGTAAGTGACATTTCATGTTATTGTATTGAAGCCAGAACATATTGATCCGATAAATCGAACATGTTTACAAACAGGTTTTTTCCTAGAATACAGTCCATTTTGTACAGAATGCACCACCACTAGTAAAGCTTCAAGTCTTTTTACATATTTTTGCTACAGCTGTTACCTAAAATTAAGATTATACTTTATAGAAATCATTAAATGATAAAATACCTACAAGCCATGCAAACAGGGTTTATCAGCCATAAATAAAACTGGCTAACAATATTTCAATCTTCATTAGCATGACCAAAAGGCAAAAGGATAATTATAATGCAAACACATAAATGTTATAAAATTTTTAATTTTTCTGTGCAAGTTTTTACCCAAATACTATATGTTCATCCGAGTAATATATCCGCAGACGGATCATGTTTGTATCCCTTGGGCCAATACAGAGTGCAAGCTGTATTGGCCGAGTTCAACTGAAGGATGTTTGTAGACAATGGCCTAACAATAACTTTTAGCCCGGTTATGCTACAATGCGTAAGTTATGGTCCAACTTGATACCGTTTTGAACAACGCAGCTGCAGCAATGAGATTCTTGCATTGAAACCAACACGTTGTGTGGTTTAACAGTTTTGGCAGTTTACATTTAAAATGACCATCAAAAAAATAGCAAATATCTGTTCAGTTTGTGACCTTGTAAAGATTTGAATGATAAGTTTATTAGTGAAAAGTTTCATTTATGTACACTACATGTACTTCATGAGTGCGCTGACTACCGTTCACTCAGCATAGTAGAACAATTTTGACAAGCGGTTTCATATTTTTGAACATGGGAGGGATCCAAAGTTCCAATTTTACCCTCTTCAAGGACTGATAGTGATGTTTTATGCCGTACTCAAGATTGTTTCACTTATATGGAGATGTGGCCAGGCTTATCGGTGGAGGAAACTGGGCTCTTCGGCCGAAAGAAACTCACAACCTTCAAGAAAAAATGCTTCAAAATAGGCATTTTAAACACCCATTTTAAACAAAATTTCTCTGCACTACTTAACATTTTTTCCTTGAAACTGGTATCACTAAACAGTTTTTAATTTGCATTAAAAATTTTTTAATGAATTTACAAATTTTGAGTTAACACAAAAATATCAACATTTTATTAGCTCATTTACTTGTGCATGTTGCCATTTGTAAACTAAGAGAACTAATGAAAATCCTTCATATAGGCTACATACTGTATATAACATGTAATTCTTAAAGCCTCAGGAGAGTGACTTTGAAAATGAATAAATGAGAGTGATATCCATCACTTGTTTGATTTTTCAAGAATGGTTGTTTGAAGACAGACTGGATAGCACATTGTAGCATTAGAAATCATGTCACCCACAACAATATCCCACACCCTTCAATATATGGTTGCTGCTGGACCCTTCATCTTGACATCATAATAATTAATAACGAAATTTTGTTGGGACGTCAGTTTTGACAGTTTTCTTGAAGCCATAGCGTTACTCTTAATTTCACATGTTGACAGAGAATAATACCACTAAGATTTTATTTCACTAGTAAAATTTATTAGGTGTGATTAGGTTATTTCTGCTCTCTTGTCCTTTTATAGAACAATTTTTACTGTCCTACATAGTCCTATCTTTTAGATAGCAGTATTTACAAGAAATGTGTTAGGAATTGTGAACTTTATGACATCCTCGTGCTACCAGATGTACATATATGTATATAAGTTCAGGTGTCCAGATTAAATTACTTCCTAGTCCACATTATCACTTTAGATCAATAGGAAAAAGGAAAATATGATGATGTTAAAATAATGTTAACTGTAAATAAAACCTCTATGGTACACATGTTCAACTTACTGGATACCAATATATTTTACTAAAACACCTGAATGTGAAAATTGATACCATTGCACTTTGACCTCAATATAACAAATATAGGAGGTTTGTGATATTACAACTAACTATACCTAAAAGGCGGGGTTTTATCTGTTTCAAAGGTTATCTTACATGGGTTATCTCTTCTGTTTTAACTTTTAGAGTTGGCCTTATGGAGGTTTATTTAAGGCTGAAAACAGTAGATTACATAGCCTCCAATCACTTCACTTCTCAGACTGACACAGGTAAGCTGTATTACTTATGTTTTATTATATTTATATTGAATATAACTGGGTATATTTTGTTGACCTAAACTACCTGTGTTATCAGTGATCTGTATAGATGGTTGATCACAGACCTGTGAATATAGGAATGTCACTCCTTTCTCAGTATATGTCATATTGTTTTATACCTTTCAGTGCACCCTTATTCAGTGGTATGTCAGATGAACACGACCAGGCCAATCAACCCATTATGCTTCCCAAACCCAGGCACTATGTCATACAGACTCCACTCTCTTGGATTTCTCTAACATTTTACATAACCATTTTCTGTTTGGTTATATGCCCCACAGAACAGACTCGTAAGTGAAGTGATAATATATCCTAATATTTGACTCCATGTTGTATTTTTGATACACAATTTTATACGAGGGGTTGCATTTGTACTTATTTTATCTGATTTTGATTCTTGAAATGTGTTTAAAGATCTAATACTTAAAAGCACACTCCCTGCAAAAATGCAGAAAACTGTTTACATTAATAAATGAAGACTGGTTTCTGTATTTTTCCAAGTTAGAGAAAGTTGGGAACTTTCATTCTTTGTCAAAATTCAAAAGAATATGAGAATGCGTATTGTGACTAGAATCATAACAATAAGCAGAATTTCAGAAAGGCTATGTTGGCAAGTGTGCCTTTTTGTTGTTCTTTGCAATGTTCGAAAAATTTATGATTTATTCCTATCGTCTAATAGTTATGAATTCTATTTTTGATTTGCATAAAAGATTAATGCTAGAAACCATTTAGTCTTTTTACTATAGTGATCAAAACTCACGATGTAGATTTTCTAATTTAGAACACTGGCACAGTGAATTTGATGTATTGATGTATAAAGAAACAAATACATAGATAACTTGATGCAGAAAATACATGGATTTGTAAACAGTTAATGAAATACAAACTAAATTCCTTATCAATGAATACCGTTATATGTACATAATCTTTATATAATGAAACACATGCAAATATAAAAAGGAGAAAATAATAACATACCTATTGATACCAAGGACAGCTCAAAAGCTTAAAATAAGATGCCTGCTTGTTGACCACCATAGACAACAGGATATAGTTTCATTTCCCATGTACAATAATGTCAACGTTTTAATTTGTGTCTAATTACCTAATTCTCGTTAAGGTTTTTTCTTTCCATTTTCGAATAGATCAACACATGAGACATCCTTGACAATCAAATAAAGTTTACATAGTGCATGCCGGTTTCACGCGCTACACACAATTCAACATGGGTACTACTGCTTACATGTTCGCAGTTGAACTGTGGTATTTTCAAAATTGGTTAAAAATATTACAAAAACACCCCAAAGTATATAAATCAGGCATTGATTCAAAGTATGTATAGAGATCTGCATTAGTTTCAATACAATAGTCAAATAACACAGATACAAAACTATCGCTAAGTAAGCCAGTTCCTAGCTCTTGCATAACCAAGATCAATTTTCATTGGCTGAAAAACAGAAACTGGATGTTTTAACCTACTAACGTCCTGATAGGCAAGTATAAACAAAAAGGGTTTTATGGTGACCCTTTAAGTCAAACCACTGAAGGAGGTCGTTAATAATAATTTATTATAAAAAAATAACCTTGATGTGGAGGTTTACTCTATCCTGTCTCCTTTAAAGGCTAGATTATGGCATATGATGTGACTTACTTGCATGACTTCATTTGTAACTAAATCTTCTGATTGTCAGTTTGTCACCTATGTGTGTATGTATCGATTTTTTTAATTTCATTTCTCACCCAGAAGAATGCAGTGGTATACCATCCCTGAACATGAGGGATGAGGGCTCTACTTTTGGTAAGTAATCGTCGAGTCTGATGTCAAAATTTATGTGGGTTTGTACCTTTAGTCCTGGCCATATGTTACAGTGTAACTGTTGACTGTGGCTTGGTAAGCCCTGATGTTATGTTAACTGTTGACTGTGGCTTGGTAAGTCCTGATCTTATGTTAACTGTTGACTGTGGCTTGGTAAGTCCTGATATTATGTTGGCTGTGGCCTGGTAAGTCCTGATCTTATGTTGACTGTGGCTTGGTAAGTTTTGATCTTATCTTAACTGTTGACTATGGCTTGGTAAGTCCTGATCTTATGTTAACTGTTGACAGTGGCTTATTAAGTCCTGATCTTATGTTAACTGTTGATTGTGGCTTGGTAAGTCCTGGTCTTATGTTAACTTTAGACTGTGGCTTGGTAAGTCCTGATATTATGTTAACTGTTGACTGTGGCTTGGTAAGTCCTGGTCTTATGTTAACTTTAGACTGTGGCTTGGTAAGTCCTGATCTTATGTTAACTGTTGATAGTGGCTTGGTAAGTCCTGATATTATGTTAACTGTTGACTGTGGCTTGGTAAGTCCTGATCTTATGTTAACTGTTGACAGTGGCTTGGTAAGTCCTGATCTTATGTTAACTGTTGACTGTGGCTTGGTAAGTCCTGATCTTATATTAACTGTTGACTGTGGCTTGGTAAGTCCCGATCTTATGTTAACTGTTGACTGTGGCTTGGTAAGTCCCGATCTTATGTTAACTGTTGACTGTGGCTTGGTAAGTTCTGATCTTATCTTAACTGTTGACTGTCGCTTGGTAAGTCCTGATCTTATGTTAACTGTTGACTGTGGCTTGGTAAGTCCTGATCTTATGTTAACTGTTGGCTGTGGCTTGGTAAGTCCTGATCTTATGTTAACTGTTGACTGTGGCTTGGTAAGTCCTGATCTTATGTTAACTGTTGACTGTGGCTTGGTAAGTCCTGATCTTATGTTAACTGTTGACTGTGGCTTGGTAAGTCCTGATATTATGTTAACTGTTGACTGTGGCTTGGTAAGTCCTGATCTTATGTTGGCTGTGGCTTGGTAAGTCCTGATCTTATCTTAACTGTTGACAGGGGCTTGGTAAGTCCTGATCTTATGTTGACTGTGGCTTGGTAAGTTCTGATCTTATCTTAACTGTTGACTGTGGCTTGGTAAGTCCTGATATCTTAACTGTTGGCTGTGGCTTGGTAAGTCCTGATTTTATGTTGACTGTGGCTCACTTACAGGTTTTGTTCGAGGGGGGATATGGAAATATATGGGGTTAGTAAACGGAATATTGGGCTGTTGACTGTGGCTTGGTAAGTCCTGATCTTATGTTAACTGTTGACTGTGGCTTGGTAAGTCCTGATCTTATGTTACATGTAACTGTTGACTGTGGCTTGGTAAGTCCTGATCTTATGTTGGCTGTGGCTTGGTAAGTCCTGATCTTATCTTAACTGTTGACAGTGGCTTGGTAAGTCCTGATCTTATCTTAACTGTTGACAGGGGCTTGGTAAGTCCTGATCTTATGTTGACTGTGGCTTGGTAAGTTCTGATCTTATCTTAACTGTTGACTGTGGCTAGGTAAGTCCTGATATCTTAACTGTTGGCTGTGGCTTGGTAAGTCCTGATTTTATGTTGACTGTGACTCACTTACAGGTTTTGTTCGAGGGGGAATATGGAAATATATGGGGTTAGTAAACGGAATATTGGGCTGTTGACTGTGGCTTGGTAAGTCCTGATCTTATGTTAACTGTTGACTGTGGCTTGGTAAGTCCTGATCTTATGTTACATGTAACTGTTGACTGTGGCTTGGTAAGTCCTGATCTTATGTTGGCTGTGGCTTGGTAAGTCCTGATCTTATCTTAACTGTTGACAGGGGCTTGGTAAGTCCTGATCTTATGTTGACTGTGGCTTGGTAAGTTCTGATCTTATCTTAACTGTTGACTGTGGCTTGGTAAGTCCTGATATCTTAACTGTTGGCTGTGGCTTGGTAAGTCCTGATTTTATGTTGACTGTGGCTCACTTACAGGTTTTGTTCGAGGGGGGATATGGAAATATATGGGGTTAGTAAACGGAATATTGGGCTGTTGACTGTGGCTTGGTAAGTCCTGATCTTATGTTAACTGTTGACTGTGGCTTGGTAAGTCCTGATCTTATGTTACATGTAACTGTTGACTGTGGCTTGGTAAGTCCTGATCTTATGTTGGCTGTGGCTTGGTAAGTCCTGATCTTATCTTAACTGTTGACAGTGGCTTGGTAAGTCCTGATCTTATCTTAACTGTTGACAGGGGCTTGGTAAGTCCTGATCTTATCTTAACTGTTGACAGGGGCTTGGTAAGTCCTGATCTTATGTTGACTGTGGCTTGGTAAGTTCTGATCTTATCTTAACTGTTGACTGTGGCTTGGTAAATCCTGATATCTTAACTGTTGGCTGTGGCTTGGTAAGTCCTGATTTTATGTTGACTGTGGCTCACTTACAGGTTTTGTTCGAGGGGGATATGGAAATATATGGGGTTAGTAAACGGAATATTGGGTGAGGCGTTAGCCAAGCTCAATATACTGTTTACTGACCCCATATATGTCTGTATCCTCCCTCGAACTAACTCTGTAACGAATTTATCCCACCGAAGACCTAACTTGTACCATATTCTACCCTTGTTTCTCAAGCTTGACTTTCATAAAAGGCAGAAAATGAACTCGGAAAGCTATTTTCTCATATGTATGGCACGACCAGACTTGACTGACAAGTGTCTAGACATGACGTCACAAACCATATATGGTAGTCGCCCTGTATGGATCAGCATGGCGACGTAATATGGAATATACAGGGTCTCCACGTGACAGGTTTGAACCAATGAACAGGAAGTATTCAGCGTGAGGTGGGATAATATATTAACTGTTGACAGTCGCTTGATAAGTCCTGATCTTATGTTAACTGTTGACTGTGGCTTGGTAAGTCCTGATCTTATGTTAACTGTTGACTGTGGCTTGGTAAGTCCTGATATTATGTTAACTGTTGACTGTGGCTTGGTAAGTCCTGATCTTATGTTAACTGTTGACAGTCGCTTGATAAGTCCTGATCTTATGTTAACTGTTGACCTACATGTACATTGTAATCGATATATTGCTTGTGAGGGAGGAATATTTGGTAACGGTTAACTCATTTTAGCACTTTATCATTCATGAGCTCATTTAAGGTTGAAGTAATTTGTCTCTCTGGATATATTTGCCATTAACTTTTCTTGTACATACTGTACGCTTTATGTATCATACCATATATTTATGTCAAGACTTACTCAGTTTTGGTGTCAAAAATATATTTTTTGATTCGTTTAGTAAATGCTGCCTTTTTTGTGTAAGCACAATATAGCCATAAACTTAGGTGTATTCCAACCCTCTTAGCCCCTGTGCCTCATTGTTTTGTTTGTTTTATTTCAACAAGGCCAAATTAAACAAAGTGGCATTTGAAAAGGATGTACTTAATTTCTGAAATTTTAGGCCTGTTTTTATATCAACCTCACATTGATCCCTTAAATTACCCTCATTAAAGTAAATGTCTGGCTGACACTATGACTGGTACGTGGGCAGCTTTTCAATGTGTGTTGAAAGTAGAGGATTCCCTCATTATTTACTTTTTTCAAATAGAAAGTTAGTGATTGCAAGTTCAAGAAAGCCGTCGTTTAGTTATTTTCCAAAGACGTAATTTAGCACCATGACAAAAGTAGTCAAAACTTTGCTGACCTGGAAGACCAGATAAAGAGATGTGCCATAGAATCAACTTGTCGGTCTGTCTGTCTGTCAATCTGTAGATACAATCTTGTCCAGACTACCTTTTCTACAGTTTTCATGCCAGGTCAATGAAATTTGTACATATAGCTCATGGTGGGCCATTAGGATTCAGAATTTCTCTGCGATTACATGTATATCCAGAGTTATTGCCCTTGAGTAACTTTTGTCTGCTTTGATCAGGCATTGTAGGATAGCCTGTACATAACCTACATTTGTTTGACATTTACAAAATCTACCACACGAGATCTACATATTTTGATACAGCATAATAGTGCTGGGGGTACATGTATTTTGTATTGCAGAAAAGTTTCCGTTTCTTTCTAGTTTACAAAAAACATGAACGCCAGCTGTAATCATATTTGTATACCTGTTTGAATTGAAGAGGCTTGATATTTTATGGATATTGAATTAATGTTAGAAAATTACCCTTTGTGGAGTTTGCACAAAGCCACCGTGTGTCCATGCATTGTAAGTGTTAGATTAAAGGCTCTGGCTGTCATTGTAGGACTTTTTCTTTTAAATAGAATTAGCAGAGTGTTCATTATTTGTATCCAGAAGTACAAATTAAAAGCTTTCTGCTGATGACCACCATGGGGATGTACGTTTAGGTAGTTTTTATAAGCAACAAAAATCTAGTGCACTCACTCAGCTATTTGTTCGTTATTAGAACAGAAGTTTGGGTTTGTAGGAGTTACCAGCCTCAATCATTCAACATACTTAAAACTCACAATTGGAATTCGGAAAAAGTCTTCATTTTGTCAGGTTATGCCACTTTAAGTTTAACAACGACACCATGTAAAAAATGAGGTAATGGAAGCATTTTTTCAAAACAGTAAATGAACAAAATATAGTAAGCTTATTTAGTTTTTTATTTTTATTTTAGGAGATGTCCTGTATAACTTTTCTCTGCCTCAAGGTTCATCATCGCCATCATTGACTCAAACAAATCCACAGATTTCAAGTGTTTTAAATCTAACAAGAACAGGAGATTTCTATGAAATCATCATCAATACTGACTTGGATGTAGATGGACGAGATGCACATGTATGTATTTATACCACTGTTTTGTCCTTTTATTGATTCTCTTGGTTAAAATGGCTGCTTAGGTTTTCCTAGACTTTCTAGAAGACATTATGTAAGAAATTCATTCTTGATTACAACTGAAGCAAGATTGGTTCAATGATTATACTTGGTACTGTAACCAATAATCCTAGGATTTCCTCCGAGCAAACACTCCTTAAAAAGAAATGTTGTATAACTTCAACAAGTCAACAATTTGTAAATACCTGTAATGTTAACCATCTGATGTTTAATTTTGGTTTTGAATGATACAACAAATACTGTGTTTTTCTCTGTTACACAGGAGTCCTATACTTTTGAGTTATTCTGTCCAAATGCCAGGGTAAGTCAGTTAATGAGCTTGTGGAATTATTTAAAGAAAAAAACAGATACAATCTGTTACCTTTTAATCTGAAACCGGTATAAACTGGCATCTCACAGAGAAAGTTGAAGGTGCTGGTTTAGAGACTTATTTAACATTCAACATGCATTTCAATACCCCTCAAAAATCTGATATTGGTCAGCTAACACAGGGTTTTGGTTATTGTTCACAATACAGCAGTAGTTTGTAGCCTTGTTATAACGTTACGTGTAATAGCGTAGTACCTCAGAAATATTGTGAGGCTACATTATTATGTTAACATGAAAAACAACAGTATTATTTTGACTCAATGTTTCAACATTTTGTCAGACCTCAGCATGTAAATGCCAAAAATATGGAGTAAAGATTATGCTGTTAACATTACTTGTGTATTAAACGAATATGTTAAACTAATCAGTGCTGGCCAGGATGGGTTTTATTTGTACGAAATGCACCTAAACAACAACAAAAAAACATTTGGTTTTCTTAAAGGCTTACTCGCTAAAATCCAGAATCATGGTTATTTTAGACACAGAGATTTTCCCTCTGCCTGTGTGTTTTAGTGTTCATAAATATATAATGTAATTGCACAGAGCTAATAGACTGACCTTAAGCAGTCATTAATTTTGTATGTTTTATGTCTAAGGTTAACTGTTAAAGTACATGTTCTAAAACAAATTGAACACAACATACTAGTAGTATATTTTGACCAAAGTTGTTCATAAAGCGTTTTAAAAGTTCAAATCTGTCATTGTATTTTTGTTTCAGGTGACACAAACATTCAAACTACTCCTTGGAAATGTGAATGATAACTTACCTGTATTTCAAGGAATACTTGAGAAGAATATCACTGAGGTAGGTATGAACATTTCAATTATAACTTACCTGTATTTCAAGGAATACTTGAGAAGAATATCACTGAGGTAGGTATGAAAATGTCAATGATAACTTACCTGTATTTCAAGGATCACATGAGAAGAATATCACTGACTGAGGTAGGTATGAATTTCATTGTCATTTCTTAGCCAAGCTATTGGCTAAGTTGCATCACATGAATACTCTTATAAGAGAATTTAAACAAAAATTACATCTAAGGTTTAACCCATCCCAAGTCTGCAAAATGCGTTTTAAGCATGGAAATGACTCTGCTTGTCTGAAGTCATCCTGTAGACTGTTCCACATTTGTGCAGCTTTAAACAGCTGAAGGCCGTCATCACAAATATATAAATCTGAAAGACACTAAAATAATGGAAGATACATGTGAGCGTGGTAAAACAGCACACTGTCAAAACTTCAGCTTTGTACTAATGGGAAACCAAGATTGTGAAGTCAAGTGGCACTATTGCTAAATCTTTATAGATGCCAGCATATTAATCTTTTGGCCAGACAAATACGAGCAGTTAGGATTTTTTCTACAATATGAATATAAATTTATGTTTCGTGGTCATTTTTGTAATTTACAGAGAAGCATGTGAGTAGATATTTCGGTTTATTTTAAAAAGACATACTTAAAATGGAGCAATTTGTTTGATACTTTGAAACAAATTTCAACGGCTTCAGCACATGCTGCGAGTTTACTTTGAAGGTAGAATTAGCCATTCATTCCTGAACTCGATAGTTCGGCGAAAACACAAGAGAAGGCAGTTACATGTACACACTGTAGGGAAGAAATTGTCTTTTTTGTCCAAACATTACCCACCGTTGGACGGGGTCTATTCTCCGTTTTTGCGGCATAGAAAAGTGGTTTACCCACTATTTGGTAGACAATCCTCCGATCTGCAACTTATCCCAACCTGCTAATTTTGCATGCAATTTGCAAAGTATTATTCCAGCCATAAATAAATCTTTTATAGTATTCCTAGAGTGTGTCCATCTCAGCTGCTAATTATCATTTACATTTCTGCAACTGTAGGGGGCCATTTTGATGCAATATCATGTTATATGTATTATTTACTATATCATATGCTACAGTAAACTATTATTTTTTTATTGTCGTGGAAGTGAAGTTAATTTATAAATATGTGTTTATTATAACAGGACACTGCAATTGGTACTTCTGTATACATACTGAGAGGAGCAGCTAAAGATGGTGACAAAAATGATCCAGTTACTTATTCCTTGGTAAGAAGCCATAGGCCTAGAGGCATTTGCCAAAATTCACCTTTTAATGAAGCTCTTTATGTAACTAAGCAATTGGCATTGGGATAAGTAATTGGCATTGGGATAAGTAATATATATACAACATAGTCTTTGACCTGTGTGAACTTAGAATAATGTTAAAAAGTAAACAAAATTTAGATAACTGAAATCAAGTTAAGATACTTCAAAATATATTGTCACTTTACATTGCTAAAGTAAAATCTTGGCAATTTAAAAGTCTGCAGTACATATATCATTATGCACTCAGCATCAGTTGTGTATTTGTCAGATGCCCTTCAAACGTTCATGTTGGTTTTTTGGAGTTCATCTCCTGTCACTTGAACGTTAAGGTGCAGAAATGTGTTTTCTGTAAATGAAACGATGAAGGAAAGCAGAGCTCATTTTTTCGCCCACTAAATCTTGCAATGCTGCTATTATTAGTGCCATAAATGTGAAACATCCAGCCTAAAACATCAAATGATCCTGTTCTTTTGTTGGTTGTTTGTTTTTTCTTGCATTGGTGTTTTGTTTGCAGATTTCTCCTGGTAACCTGTTTTATATCACTGGCAGTAGCCAACAGGGAGAAGTAGTGCTGAATACCACACTTGATTATGATAAAGGTCGCAGAGAATACCAAATAATTGTCATTGCAACCGTAAGTTAGAAATTAGCTAATGGGTCAAGAAGACTTGATAATGTATTAAAATTTAGACTTGTTCAAAGCGGAAATGACCATCGTGTATTTTTAAAAATGAAATGATTTTTATGTAAAGTTGAAATAATTAAACCTTGGTCTACACTACAAAACAAGATAAAGCCCAATAGAGTATTGAGAATTGAATGACCCTTGACTTTTAAAGGGACATACCCAGAGGCAACGAAAAAAAAGTTCCTTAAAATGTGTGCTATTCGACTGTTGATTATATAAAGACGATTTTTCCAGATAACCATTGGTAACTTTCCTATATGTAGTTGCCAGGGATCATGTTCATTGCCACGTTAACTGTGTGGGGTCCATTGTCGACTAACAGACAAAAACAATAGAAACAAAAAATAGGGAGCGTAAGAATTCCTACAAGATTTTGTGATATCCGGTGACAGATGAGGCACCTTTTGGTGACGTTACAATTCCATTTAACATATTTTGCTCCATAACGTTAGTTGTAAACGTCACGCTCAATGCTCAGCCACATGCATTTGCAATACGGTGACAGGATATTTGTTGATTCCTACTGGACTTGCGCTCCATATTCCCTAACAACTACTAAAAGGCACTTTTTTGGTGGAAAATCAACCTGCGGTCTTTCATCTGAGATTGATAACTTCTTATTTTTCTACTAATCTAATGTCCACTTAAAATCATAACAACTTTAGGCGATGTCGCATTTTATAAGGATAGAGGTTTTGAACATTGCATCATTGTTGCATGAAGGCAATACATACATTTAGCGGTTCCAGATTCTAAACACATTGTGTATTTGTCCAATCTTATTTGAGTAAGTTATATGGAAACAAACTGATTT
Source organism: Lepidochitona cinerea (assembly GCA_963971465.1). Classification (NCBI taxonomy): domain Eukaryota; kingdom Metazoa; phylum Mollusca; class Polyplacophora; order Chitonida; family Tonicellidae; genus Lepidochitona; species Lepidochitona cinerea. Next base: position 8,756,513 of record OZ020551.1, read on the forward strand.
TTACATATGCCTTTCATAATGTTCTATCACAATTTTTCTAATTAAATCTTTACGGTGTTTAAGATAGAATGATAAGATATTGATATAGTAACTCACTGGGATGTGATTTCATTGTATTGATGCACCAGGATGTATAGTGGAAACCTATTGTGTTAGTTTTTATGATGGGTGTGTAAATTGAAAGTTATGAATTATTAAATGAGTGAGAAATTTCATTCTCGCAATTTAAATAAAAACTTACATGAAAAACAACCATTATGCTTATTACTTTTACAAGATGGGCTTTCTGCAAACAAAGGCATCACTCAAAAATATGCACAGCTTTTTTTAAGGACACAAAACATGGTATCTAGATTAAATCATTTATTCTTATATTGTTTCTTGCAGGATTCATCCGAGGCTGATGTCAATGCTACCCTTACATTCAACATACTCGACTCAGATGACCAAAATCCAGTTTTTAATCAGACTGGTGGTTATATTTGGGATGTTCCAGAGGTACAGTTGTAAGATAGACATGCCGCCATACACTGGAATTTAAGGGTGTAACAATGCTTTCAATTCGCAGTAGTCGATCCCCCGAATGTATCAATATAGATATTTATTCATCGATACTATTCACAATAATTGGTGTCACAATCGATAGTTTCAGTAGGTCAGATTTCTTCAGGTCAGATTTTTTTCGAATTGGCTTATTGCTTGGGTTAGGCGGTGCTAAAAAACTATAGTAAACACTAAATAAACACTGACAACGCTCTGTCGTAGCCCAATTGTGCCACTACAAGATTACGCTCTTGTCACACTGACCTTGCAGCCTATATAGTCATTTCTTCCTAGAGGTCAACTTTTATACAATGGTAGACGGCATCGTTGACTATCGCTGGCCAATCCAGATTTTGGCGACACTTTGGATTTTGTTAAAAAGGACCAGGAGTTTTGTTGAGTGGCCTGTCCGTATCAGAATAAAAAGTTGAAAACATTTGTTGATTATATTTAAGATGAGAATATCAGTATTGGTAGGATCAACTTTACTGTTAATCATTCCTCCGTTATCGTAAGTTGAAGCTCTCCATAAACCGAGAAAAAAAATTATTTTGTATACATCCAATAAAATCTTGAATAGATCTCGAATCTCCAATCTACGAATAGAAATTTGAAGCTTTATTATACATGCAGTATTACCTGTATGTAAAACATCTTGAAAAAAAAAAACGCAAAGGAAACTATCACAATAGTATCCTTACTATCACAATGCCATTGTATTTAACTACCAGAGCAATATAAAATTTAGTAAAGATTTTCTCCAAAGGTTGCCTCAACGTTAATTTATCCCATTGCCAAATGTTGTTGCAATAATACAGTATCCTGCTCTAACCTTGACCATGTGACCAACGTTCATCTCAGGTAAACAGGCAGATCCAACCTTGGCTCCAACATGTGCTTACATTTAACTTCCATACGCGTCTCATTCCATCCATCCTTGGACCACAGGGTTACAATCGAGACATGGTCACATTTACCCCTGGGCAAAGTGAATGAGCAAATGTTTTATCAGGAACGCTCATTTACTGACAGACCAATCAGACACTCTGCTAAAGCTAGGGATAAACTATCTGTACAGTAGACAGAACCTCGTCAACAAGCCTGAAATGTTTAAATTTCCCCCCAGTTTTCATCGACGGTGAATTCAATGTGGGTGAGGTAAAAAGAAAACAATGTAGGCGTCTCAGCCTTTCAAAAGTTCAGATTGTTTTCTCTAGAATGGCTTCTCAAATACAACAGAAAGTCATCCATCTTTGTTTTGCTGGGAGGTCATATTTCTGCCATTTCGCTGATGCATCGTAAAAGTTGGCCCATTGTTGACTAATTGGTAATCAACTTTACAAGTAACTTGGTTTTTCCTTTCTCTTGATTCAACATTACATACCACTCTGATTAGGCACAGAAACTATACTATTGGTGACAGAAGCCAAAAAATTACTTCAACTCTTACTCTTCTAAAACATGCAATTCTGAAATCACAACTATTTACCAATAATAATTTTGCGTACTGTTTCAATGCCTTTTGAAATTTGAAAGTTTCAATAAATTATCATTCATTCTTCTCCCGATATAGAGTGAAATTATTAAATGTACCTGTCTGTTTCAGAATACGCTGGTGCCAACGTTTTCTGTTTCTGCATATGACCCAGATTATGGTGTACCTGCCGTGTCTATTGGGTACAGGATATCTCATGGTATAAAATATTCACTCATGTATTGTTTTGCAAAAATCTAACATAATCTTTTTTATCATTTCATCTGTTTAGAATATTTCATTAACTCTGAATTTAACATATATTTATTGTATTCCCGGATCACACTTAGGGTTTGTAATATATCCAATGTTTGATTGATTGTTTGGTGTTTTACGCCGCGCTCAAGATTATTTCACTTATATGGCAGCGTTGCCAGTTTTATTGTGGGAGGAAACCGGGCTCTGTGCCCGGAGGAAACCCACGACCTTCCGCTGGTAACTGCCAACCATCCCACATAGGTCGTTCAAGTGAAAACCCAGTCAGGAAATTTTCGAATTTTTGGACTGAGTGGGATTCGAACCCACGACCCATTGGTGGAAGGCTGTTTGGATTGAGCGTCCAACGCTCTACCTACTGAGCCAAGGAGGCCCCTCTGTATATCCAATGCCAACGGACAGGTTGCAGGACATTTTGGATGTGGCTTGGTATGGCGACTCTATCATTTGTGGATGTGGATTTCAGGGAAAACACCTTGCCACAATTGTAATTTTCATCGAATTTATAAAGTTCGGATGTTACGTCAAGTTAAAGACATGTAATTTATTTTATTAGGTGCTGTAAGTAATGGAATAGAATTATTCCATATGGATGAATCAACTGGGACTCTGACTATTACACAACCATTAAACAGAACTCGGGAGGCAATGCACCTTCTTTTAGTAGAGGTAAGCTATATACAAATAAAAGTAATTTCAATGATTTCATGCTCTCTTAAAGTGGCATGATCTGTTATTAAAGGGGCATGAGCTGCCAAAATGTTGATATTTTGGCGTTAACACAGAATGTTGAAATTATTGGCTATTTTTCTCAAGACGTATAATTCAGAAGCTTTTTAGTGCTTATAGTCTCGAAAATGTACGATTAAGTATTGTTTTGATCTAACTTTGGCTTAGAATGAATGAATGGTCGTCCCGGTTATTTAAATTTTGTTTACATTTCGAACACGTTTTCGGTTCGTACAGGCCACATACTGTATGGATTTTCTTCATTCCAACGCCAATCATTTAGTTTTTCGATGGCCTTCAAAGCCTCTTACTGTCTCGACGATCAGAAATGATGAAAAAAGTGTGAATTTCGGCAGCTCATGCCCCTTTAAATATAAGGAAACAAATGTTAAGTGAATTAGCAAGTTTTGATCAATTTTATTCTCTTTATAATACCGATCTTGGAGATACAGTATATATATATATATATTAAGATAGTTTTTAAAAGCAACAACTCAAAACTGTACTCACATTCCAGCTATTTGAATTTTCTTCCTTATTAGGACACATCTTTGGGTTTACTGGCTTTACCTATGTTTTTAATTTCAAGGTCAACCCTTCAAGGTACTTCAATCGCTCAACTTACAATCAGAATTTATATTTAAAGAGTCTGAATTTGGCTGCTCGTGCTCGTACTCGGTATTTGGAAGTGACATGTATCTGTGACTGAACTTGAGATATATGAATAAGATGCAAATGAAACCAAACAAGAGCACTTGTTGAATAAAAAGGTTGCAATTTGCATATGTTGCATAAACAAGAACATTATTATATGTGACAATATTGTTATATTAAAAAAGGTCTACACTGTTACTAAATATGCCATTATTATCACTAATTCTTCTATCAAGATGTTCTCGCCAAGGTTGGGGGTTTCTTCTCGCAATCTAATAATGAAGCTGATTAATAAATTTTGTCTTTGTTACTCATCCTGATTTATAAAGTTTTGATGAAACACTGATCTACCTGAGAGGTGTTTTATGTTTTGCTAATCACTGATCTACCTGAGAGGTGTTTTATGTTTTGCTAATCACTGATCTACCTGAGAGGTGTTTTATGTTTTGCTAATCACTGATCTACCTGAGAGGTGTTTTAGGTTTTGATAATCACTGATCTACCTGAGAGGTGTTTTATGTTTTGCTAATCACTGATCTACCTGAGAGGTGTTTTATGTTTTGCTAATCACTGATCTACCTGAGAGGTGTTTTAGGTTTTGATAATCACTGATCTACCTGAGAGGTGTTTTATGTTTTGCTAATCACTGATCTACCTGAGAGGTGTTTTAGGTTTTGATAATCACTGATCTACCTGAGAGGTGTTTTAGGTTTTGCTAATCACTGATCTACCTGAGAGGTGTTTTATGTTTTGCTAATCACTGATCTACCTGAGAGGTGTTTTAGGTTTTGATAATCACTGATCTACCTGAGAGGTGTTTTATGTTTTGCTAATCACTGATCTACCTGAGAGGTGTTTTAGGTTTTGATAATCACTGATCTACCTGAGAGGTGTTTTATGTTTTGCTAATCACTGATCTACCTGAGAGGTGTTTTAGGTTTTGATAATCACTGATCTACCTGAGAGGTGTTTTAGGTTTTGCTAATCACTGATCTACCTGAGAGGTGTTTTAGGTTTTGATAATCACTGATCTCATACCTGAGAGGTGTATTTAGGTTTTGATGATCACTGATCTCCTACCTGAGAGGTGTATTTAGGTTTTGATGATCACTGATCTCCTACTTGAGAGGTGTATTTAGGTTTTGATGATCACTGATCTCCAATCTGAGAAGTGTATTTGGGTTTTGATGATCACTGACCTCATACCTGAAAGGTGTTGTAGGTTTTGATGATCACTGATCTCCTACCTGAGAGGTGTTTTATGTTTTGCTAATCACTGATCTCCTACCTTAGAGGTGTTTTATGTTTTGCTAATCACTGATCTCCTACCTGAGAGGTGTTTTATGTTTTGCTAATCACTGATCTCCTACCTGAGAGGTGCTTTAGGTTTTGCTAATCACTGATCTCATACCTGAGAGTTGTTTTAGGTTTTGATGATCACTGATCTCCTACCTGAGAGTTGTTTTAGGTTTTGATGATCACTGATCTCCTACCTGAGAGTTGTTTTATGTTTTGATGATCACTGATCTCCTACCTGAGAGTTGTTTTAGGTTTTGATGATCACTGATCTCCTACCTGAGAGTTGTTTTAGGTTTTGCTAATCATTGATCTCATACCTTAGAGGTGTTTTAGGTTTTGATGATCACTGATCTCCTACCTGAGAGGTGTTTTATGTTTTGCTAATCACTGATCTCCTACCTGAGAGGTGCTTTATGTTTTGATGATCTAGAGACTCATTATGGTGACCATCAATCTCATTTCTACCTGACAGGCCTATCAACTAGACAAACCAAATAATCGAGTGACATCAACATCCGTCCAGGTGATAGTGCTTGATGTCAATGACAATTCACCTGTTATGAGCTCAAGTCACTACACAGCAAATATACCTGAGAATAGTAGAGATAATGTTCAAGTTCTCCAGGTGAAAGCCACAGACAATGATCAGGTAATATAATGTCATCTCTTTGAATTATTTTCAAAAAAACTTGGTCATTTGTTTCTTTTGATCCCATGTTTGTATGTAAAATATAAGATGACTTAATTACTCTTCTACAATGTATTGGGAAAGATGTCATATTGAAGGTCAGGGGGTTTCTCTCTGTCACAGAGCCTGATTTTCATCCATACTTATTAAACTTTTCACTGTATGAGTCAAACAACATTGTTTGTAACTGTTGCGTAAAATACCAACAATCTAACAAGCTCATATCATTTGAAAATTCTTTTTGGTTTAATCTCCAAAGTTGTATGTGTATCTTGAATAACAATATAAGATAACTTAATTGTTTATCTTTTCCTAAAATAGTATGTTAATGCCTGAGAAATGACATTGATGTGATTTTTTCTACAGGGAGAAAATGCAGAGTTTCTATTCCACCTCATTAACCAGACAAACAATGCCTTTAAGATTGATCCCATCACAGGAGTCCTATCCGTGAACAATTCCACTTTGTTAGACAGAGAGAAAATTCACGCATTCTCTTTCATGGTAATCATACAAACTATTTTTTATCAATACTTTGACATTCATTTATAGAATTAGTGTGGTACAAGTTCTATGATAGACAACAATCGTCAATGTGATAAACCTACACATGTATATCTCAGTAGTTCCCAAATACTGGATCTGTTTAAAATATAATTGTTGTAAGTTTGTGGTTTCACACCTCAGCGGGGCCTCCGTGGCTCAGTAGGTAGAGCGTTGGACGCTCAATCCGAACAGCCTTCCAACAATGGGTCGCGGGTTTCGAATCCCACTCACCGAAAAAAAATTGAAAATTTTCTGTCTGGGTTTTCACTCAAACAACCTATGTGGGATGGTTGGCAGTTACCACTGGAAGGTTGTGGGTTTCCTCGGGGCATAAAGCCTGGTTTCCTTCCACCATAAAACTGGCAACGCCGCCATATAAGTGAAATAATCTTGAGGGTGGCGTAAAACACCAAACAACCAACCAACCAATCACACCTCAACAGAAATCAAAGATTTTTTTCACTATCTTTTTCACTATCAGTTACATATGTGAACAATCTCACTATCAGTTATTTATGTGAACAATCTCACTATCAGTTAATTATGTGAACAATCTCACTATCAGTTATTTATGTGAACAATCTCACCATCAGTTATATATATAAACAATCTCACTATCAGTTATATATGTGAACAACCTCACCATCAGTTATATATGTGAACAACCTCACCATCAGTTATTTATGTGAACAATCTCACCATCAGTTATTTATGTGAACAATCTCGCCATCAGTTATATATGTGAACAATCTCACTATCAGTTATATTTCTTCATTTCTATGCTTTCTGTAGGTTTATGCGAAGGAATTCAATACAAGTGAAATGTACAAATCAGCGCCATCTACAGTTAACATCACTTTGTTAGATAGAAATGACAATGCTCCGACCTTCTTAAATAGCAGCTATGAATTCATTATCAATGAAACATTCCCTTTGCAACTGACATTTGGAAAGGTAAGGCCTATATGTGAACTTCTGATTCAAGCTTGTTTTATGTTGTCATATCCAGTCTTAATTAGCAGATGAATCAACAACAAAAAAATAGTAGAAATATGGTTATATTAACTTTGCACATGTCACACTCCTGTTATGTATTTAGAGTAAGGAGCTGTGTAATGTCAAAACTCATCGTTTGCTGGCTTCCTAAAGAATCTAATTTTCAATTGTAACTGCAAGTCTATTGTTAAATCAACTTCGTTTTATGGAAATTATATTAGGAATAATACTCTACTTGCCCTTTGAAAATACAGAACATGCTAAAACATCTTGTATTCATATTATATCTGAGCTTGCCAACATTTGTATTCTCAAGCAACATCATTTTCACCTGTGTGTTCTCAGTTTTGTTGCCCTATTTTAATAAGGTTTTGTAATAGGGAATGTTTTTGTGGCATAAAGGCTTGTAAAATCTGCAATATTTGGGAACGAGGTTCCTAGTCCAATTGTCTTTTTAGTACATTACATACATGTACATGTATGCCGTACAGATGATTCTTGAACATCCCCAAACAAACTGATTTGTTGTTGTATTGACCAGGTGTCAGCAGTTGATCCTGATGATGGTAGGAATGGGGAGATCGTATATCAACTGGAATTCCCCTTCACTCATCAACTTTTGTCTGTTGATGCGAACACGGGAGATCTGAGTTTATTGGAGAATCCTGAACCCCAAACATTGTCAGTCTTTATTCAAGCCAAGGACAAAGGCGATATTTCAAGGTGATTCCAATAGTGTGTTTTTTTTGTGCTTTCTGATATTTGAGTTAATTTGTAATGAAGAAATGTCAAGATTAAAAGTTGCACTATCTCATATAGTGTACTGTGAATATTCTCTATATCCACCAAGTGTTGTTTGTCATCCTGTATATAAAATAAACGAGGACTAAAGGATGCATGTTAAGACAGGTAGTAATGGTTTAAAACATCTTCATCACAACAGTCCATAAAACTCATTTCAGTTGTTTATAGCTGATTTTCACTGGCCTATCTCTGTAACCATTTGCTAAAAACAAGTTAAATGCTTCCATAGCTACTGATTTTACTGATAAATAACATTCTTGTCCTGATACTAATACTGTTGTTTAACTGCCCTTTCAGAATGTCTACTGCACATGTTACTATCCTTGTAACTGATGTGAATGACCATACTCCCATGTTTAACATTCAAACTCACATGTTCTCTGTCAGTGAAGCAGCTACCTTTAGAAACCTGGCTTATTTACATGTAAGTACAATTCTGTCATCTTTCAGTGTAATCAGGGACCTTGGTGGCTCAGGTGGTTAGAGTGACCGGGCCTTTAGTCCAGCACAGGCCTTCCTTCGATGTGGCGCAGGACTGAACCCCCATGAGACCAAATACAAAATTGAAAAATTTCTGAGTGGGATTTTCTCTTGATCGCCGTCTGTGGAAGAATTTCCAGATACTCGTCAAAGGTCGAGGGTTTCCTGCGGGAAAAGAACCTACAGTGTAGTTTCCTCCACCAAGAAACATGGCAACGCTGCCATATAAATGAAATAATCTTGAGCACGGCATAAAACATCAATCAATCGAGTATAATCATCCAGTTTGATTCCTGATCTTTAGATGTAACTGAATTTGCTCCACTGATTCTGTTCCCATTCAAATGACATTGAAACATGACCCCATTACAACATTAGGGGAGACTAATTTCCCCTAAAATCGTCCACCTACAGTGTAAGTATAGGAATCAAATTTCACTACTATGTTAGAATTTAATTACGTTTACCAAATTACATGTTTGTCGTAAATTCCTCTATACTATACTTTTGTCAGTGACTCCATTTTGTTTATTTAGGTAACGGATGAAGATTCTACGGATAATCTTCGCTGTTCTCTATTGAATTCAACCAATCAGTTTAATGTGACATATTCCAAAACTTTTCAAAGGTAAGATCTTCATGGTAGAGCTGTCAGTGTAAAAGTTGATTTCTTCTGAATAATATTAACACAAAGGTCTGACTGATGGTTACAATGTATGTATCCATGTAAGACGTTTATAGTTGCCCAACAATGATATACATGGAATGGCCATGTCACATTTGTTAGCTTTGGTCTAGAGTGCTGAAATTGTCGGCATACATCATAACTCTTGGATGATTTGACGGTCTGTTGTTTCTGTAGCACAATTGTCGTTTTCTCCAATCTTCTGACATTACAAATGCACGATCAAAATAATTCATCACTCTTTGATGTGAAATGAATACTTCAATCCACAACCTTCATGTCACAGTCTGTGATGTTCTCTCTTGCTTCATTTGTGATTTCAAATTGCAGATTAGTGGTTTGGTAACCAACTGATCTGTACATGTACGTCAGATGTCATGTGACAGTCAGTCCACGTATATAGTTGATTGTTTTGCACATTCCAGCAATCTAATCCTGTCTGGGATGGTAACCAGTTGGATGGTAACCAGTTAAAGCGTTTCCATGGAGATCATCAGGCCAGTTTCTCAGAGTACAGGGGAAAACAAATCAGTATATTTTAGCTGATAACCAGGAGCCAATTGACATATTATATTTTCTCTGTTTTGATTTGTTTTTTGAATTCAGCTGTGTGTTAAAAGTTATTGGTGGGTTAGATAGAGAAGCAATTGAAGAATATTCTTTGACAATGCAAGTCAGTGATGGACTGCATGTAAGTTATCTTTATTTTGATTTTTTTCTGTTCCAAACATTTTTTTTTATTGTAGAACGTTTTTATGTCTCCTGTGAATAATGGGAAATGTGGTCGGGTATATTGAACATGGAATCACAGAATAGATTCAAGTATTATATATAACACCACTCTTCATCTTAAGATAAAAACTTGTATTTTTAATCTTGTATTTTATTTTCTTTCTTTTCTCAGGAAAATTCCACTGAAGTGTTTGTTAATGTTGCAGATGAAAATGACAACAGTCCTATCTTTAACAGTACTCTTTACAATTTTGAGATCGATGAAGGAATTTATGACAGCAAATTTATTGGCAATATTTATGTGAGTAAGAAAACACTTGTTGATTGATCCTATGGTTTTAGTTTCTGGAAATCATGGCAACTATCTATGTATAGTGTTCAAGTTATTATTTTACTGGATTTATTATCTGCAGTGATGCACTATTGTTGTACGCATTGCATTTGGCAAGGAGATATAGAAAATCCATTAGACCAGTAACAATATGCATCTGACACAGTTTTTAACACAAAATGCAATTTTGCAAACTGTTCCCTTTGAAGGTGAAAAGTTGATCATGATCATGCTATTGTGAATTGTTGGTTTTGTTTTATAGGCTACAGATAAAGATACTGGAAATAATCAAGATATTGTCTATTCATTACTGACTACCAGGTAAATTCATATACATTGTATTTATATACATACTGGGAAATTGAATACTGTACCAAACATGTACTAAAACATCCATCACAATATATCAAATACTCTCCAAATACAGCCAGGAATCCAACCTTTTGGGAGTTTATGAATTTTGTTTTCACCCAAACAGTTACAAGTCAGAGAGGAATTTAATTGGAATTAAGGAAGCTTTGGAAAGAGAAATATCTCTGTTGATTTATGAAGTAACAAACTTTGGCATACTATGTAGATGATAACCTTTGACCCATTGTAGTAATTCCCAGATATCTATCTATGTATGTGATGAACATAATGGAACTTTTTTTCTCTGTGTTTTGTAGTCAGCCATTTGATGTTGACAGCATTTCAGGGGCATTAACTGTAACTGGCTTACTTGACAGAGAAACCAATGAAATAATCCACTTACAAGTTTTAGCCACTGACAAAGGAAGACCACCATTAAGAAACACTTCAAGTGTTCACATTCATATCAATGATATTAATGATAATGCCCCTGAATTCCAAGATAAGCAGTTGGAGCTTTATATCAAGGAGAACAGCAACCCCTCAGTCATCTATGATCTTCAGGTAAATAGTTAGCAAATCAATCAAGCAGGTGTTGAGTAAAACAGTCAACCAACCATTCATCCATATCACAATCAACCATTCATCCATATCACAATCAACCATTCATCCATATCACAATCAACCATTCATCCATATCACAATCAACCATTCATCCATATCACAATCAACCATTCATCCATATCACAATCAACCATTCATCCATATCACAATCAGCCATTCATCCATATCACAATCAACCATTCATCCATATCACAATCAACCATTCATCCATATCACAATCAACCATTCATCCATATCACAATCAACCATTCATCCATATCACAATCAACCATTCATCCATATCACAATCAACCATTCATCCATATCACAATCAGCCATTCATCCATATCACAATCAACCATTCATCCATATCACAATCAACCATTCATCCATATCACAATCAACCATTCATCCATATCACAATCAACCATTCATCCATATCACAATCAACCATTCATCCATATCACAATCAACCATTCATCCATATCACAATCAACCATTCATCCATATCACAATCAACCATTCATCCATATCACAATCAACCATTCATCCATATCACAATCAACCATTCATCCATATCACAATCAACCATTCATCCATATCACAATCAACCATTCATCCATATCACAATCAACCATTCATCCATATCACAATCAGCTTATAACTTCTATGACAATTTGATTGTATGCATTGGGGGATAAACGGTCTATTCTACTTCTCTAGTTCAAAGACTTCAGCTTGGAGTAGTAGATTTACTAACAGTGTATAACTCCTATCAGTTTTATAGTAGAATAAAGTTCAGTACCATATACTTCCATTTTTTCCCAATTGGGCCTTGGTGGCTCAGCCGGTAGTCTTTCAGTCCAACACAGGCCTTCCATCGATGTTGCGCGGGTTCAAAGCCCACTCAGTCCAATTAGAGTGGATTTTTCACTCGATTGCTGTATGTGGAAGGGCTGCCAGGTACTCGCTAAAAGTTGAGGGTAACTTCGTGCCAAAGAGCCCTGTTTCTTCACCCACTAAACCTGGCCATGCCTCCTTGTGAAATAATCTTAACATGTGCATAAAACATCAATCAATAAATCATCCAAGCCCTAATATGCCCTCCAAGTTTTTTTGTTAAGTGGTGGGTTCAATTGTAGATTGCAAGCCAGCAGGGTTGGGGGATCTTTTGGTCTGTTGGTACTTTTGTCGCCATATAACCTTACCTGTTGAGTGCAACGTTAAGCCCCAATCAATCAATCAATTAACAAAGAATAATACTCAGATCAAGCATTCAGAAATTTCACAAATTGTGATTACTTTCTTCATTCTTGTAAGCCTACATTACATAAAATACATGTAATGTCCCATATCCAAAAGTTTATATTGATTGATTGATTGATTGTTTGGTGTTTTACGCGGGGCTCAAGATTATTTCTCTTGTATGGCGATGTTGCCAGTTTTATTGTTGGAGGAAACCGGGCTCAGTGCCCCGAGGAAACCCACGACCTTCCGCTGCTAACTGGCAACCATCCCACATAGGTCGTTCGAGAGAAAACCCAGTCAGAAAATTGTCCAATTTTTGGACTGAGTGGGATTCGAACCCGCGACCCATAGGTGGAAGGCTGTTCGGATTGAGCGTCCAGCGCTCTACCTACTGAGCCGGTAACAGAGAGAAACTAATATGAATCAGCTAAGTTTAACAAACATGAACTGTTATTCACCATTTTTTATTTGTATCAACAGGCTACAGACAAAGACCAAACCCGTGTCAACAGCAACATTTTATACAGAATGTCATCAGGGAACTCTAGTTTATTTAGCGTAACATCCGATGGTAATCTCTCCACTTTAAGACACTTGGATCTGGAGTTTCAACAGAACTACTCCATTACTGTAGAGGCCTTCAATGAAAAACCTTATTCCAACTCCTCATTAACAAATGGCTCAATGACAATTCACCTGGTTGTAACCGTAAGCTGTATTTATTTCTTCCACTTTTCTTTTGATTTTTACACTTTACCTTTTTTTCTTTCATGAATCAGCTGTGGTCATACAATTTGACTTAATTCTTAGATCATCAGAATTTACCAGTTATTCCTCAACTCTTGGTATCAGATTGTTCAGTGCTCGGGTCAGCCTTTAATAATCTTACACTTTTTGTGTCTTATGCATCAATTATCATGCAGTGTTATAACCTACATTGCATCTAAACTCCCACAGTGGTAATTGTCATATAGTTTTTTGGGGCATGTGACCGCATGTACCTAAATATACACAAATATCGACCAATCTGTTTGCATTCAATTACATGTAAATATAATTTCCTCTACTCATGCTGTCAGATAGGAATGTATATATTATATGAGTTAAATATTTTTTCAGACTAAATTGTCTTACAAGGTCTATATAAACAAAATTGTATACATACATGTATCTTTTCAACTGTTTTACTTGTGTCAAGTGGGTACAGTTGTGTGTGATCGTACAATGTGGGCTAGAGTATCGATCTGTTGTGGGGATCAAACATTTTTAAAAACAGGTCTAGAATTTTGAATCTAAATTGCGAGAATCAAACTGGATTGCCTATGTCGAAGCTTGTGAGAATGCAAAGAATACAAAAGTGTTGTTATAACATGTGAATAAAAACCCCTGTTTGTATCAGATATAGTTTTTATCTTATAGACATAATGTACAAATTTGTTGAAACATCTGGGGTGTAATCTCTATTTTGCCCTTAAATTTCAACAAATGTTGCTTTTTGTCCCTGCTGTTGTTGCAACTTCATGTTTAATTAAATTTCTGCAATCGCAGCCTGTTGCAATAGAAAGTGAGTTTTTCTAGAGATTTTTGTGCAGATTTGGAAGGGAAGGAAATCTCTAGTGGGTGGTTTTACTTTCGCATGTTAATGTTTGCTGAACATCACTCGCTATTGCTGTCTTTGCGGGAGGGAGGGGGGGGGGGGGGGGGAGCACATACTGGGTAACTCTCCATAGGACACGTCAGTTATTCTATATAAGTTTAAAATTGCCACATCCACATTGATTCCCGCAGACACGTATTTGAGTGAGTCCCTGCGCAAATTCATTCTCTGATTTTCATCAACAGTCTAGCCCTGAACAAAGGGCAATTTTCAACCTGTTCAAGCCATGAAATTCAAGCTTTAGCAACTTACCAGCATTATGTAAACATTTGAACTTGCACAAATGTATTCTCTTATCTTAATCTAGCCATTCATTTGTTTTAAATCATTTAAAACTTTTATTTTTATATTTTCTGTATGTTTGTTACAATTGTTTTACTTGTTTTTTTTTTTGAAGGATGAAAACGATGAAAAACCCACATTTCAGAAATCTCTCTACCGTTTCCAAGTATATGAGAATAACAAACAAGTTATCTTTGTTGGGAGGTAGGTCTGCAGAGCCAAGTTAGAGGTCCCTTCCATTGAAATGTCCACTCTCATTCCCCAGTAAAACTGATAGCACCGCCATATTAGTGAAATAACCTTGATAATATAATATATATTTCTAAACACTAAAACACATGAGCACATAGGGAAATCTACTTGACAAAAATAATACTGGAGACTAGGTTCTAATTGTTATGTTAAAGACGAGGGAGGGGGGGGGGGCAGTCTCAATTAAACTGTTATACCCATGCAATCATTAGTTGAAAAAAGGTAAAACCCATGATATTTCATTAGGTTGAAGGCAGAAAGAAGTCAGTAGAATTCTATTGTTATACATGCGATATATATGTATCTGTTGAAAAATTATCCACTCAAAAACAAGTATTATCATCATGTCCCCCCCCCCCCCCCCCCCCCCACCCTTTTTTATGACAAATGACTACCACGAGTTTCATTTTGAACGCTGGAATCAACCATAAACCTTGACCAAATAATATTCGATCAATTTGTCCTGTTATTTGTAGAGTGATAGCCAGTGATGCTGACAGAAACCCTGAAAACAACTGGATTACGTACACTATTCTATCAGGCAACGAGAAACGGCTGTTCTATATGGATTCAGGACAAATATTCACAAACACTTCTCTTGACTACGAAGAACTGACTGACAAAGTCATCAACTTAACGGTACTCCACCATGCTGTATTGATACCCCATTATATGAAGTGTTTTGGTTTCAGTTTGTCTGTACGTCTGTAGCAAAAACTGTAGCATAGATTTGTTGTGATACAGTTTCTTCATAGATATGTTGTGATACAGTTTCTTGATGTGTTGTGATAGATTTTCTTCATAAATGTAGACAAATTCCTGCTTTGTGGTTAATGTATCCTTTTTTTAAATAAGGTATCACTTTATATTATAATGCTTTAGGTTGGGTAGGCTGCATATTAAATAATAATTCAGGTTTAAATGTTACGGTCAAACAGTGTAGCTACAGTCTGGACACTTTTGCCTGCGTTCAAATTTTTTTACTGTCTTTGGGTGTTGTTTTTTTTTTACATATTTTGATCTGAGAATGTTTTGAAATATTGAATTCCGTTAGGGAGCATATCCAACCATCGTGCACCGATCATTCGTGTAATGCGAATGAATTACACGATCGATTTCTACACTCGCGGCGATCTCCAATCCAAAGCGATATGTTAAAACAACACCCTCGAGTCTGTCTGAGTGGCCTCTGCGGTCCTGTCTGGTTTGAACAGCAGCAGAGATATGCGTGTCTGTATATTACTGCGCGGTAACATAGAGTGAGAGGGCTTGTGTATGCAGTGCAATGCAGTCGACGGTATAGCTGGACAGGACACTCCGAGTAACGTTGACGGTTTTATAGCCTCCCATTATCTGTTCAGCAAAACATCAATTTGGAAATGTCTGCACACACCTGGTTGTCTTTCTTTTGTATGTTATATATACGCTACAGAGTTTGTAAGGTGTGTTTAATGGACGGCTTTTCTTTGGTTTGTGTAACTTTGACTCTTAGACAGAGCATGGTTTAATTTTCGTTTTGCGATCTACAGCAATCGCTGACATTAGACGCGATTCTGTGTTTTACTAAAAAAAATGAAGGTGCTTGAAATTATAATGTTCTGATCAACGAGAAAATGGAAGTTCAAAACTCGGCCTGTAATTATATAGTATGATCTATTTTCCAAAACCAGTGACTAAAAATCTCCTAGTACTTGTAATCAATAATTTAGTTTTAAAAGTGATATAGTTATGTACAGGTATACGATTAGCTCCGGTATTTAGCATTATTGACTATTGTGACGCCCGAAGGGTGACCGCTCCCAGCTGGTTAGACCATTGTTTTCTACAATTAGTATACGATATGAAATGACATGAAAATGAAAATATTACAGGGAGATAAATGTATAGGTATAGAATGAATCAATGTCTGATGACGTTTCCTATCTACATCTGATAAAAATACGTAACGGCATCCTCGGTCACATTGTTGTCTCTTAGCACTGGGCAAGGTTGTGTCAAATTCCGAAGAACAATGCTCTGGCATATCTAATAGCCGCAGTAGTGACATGTATTCCCCCTTACATCTGCCAGGATCTGTAACAGGGGACGGCATAGCCCCTCCAAAGGTGGATAAAGTGTGAAAAAATTTCGTTGCTCTTATAGGATGGGTGAAGCAGTGGGCACAACAGTCACTCAGGCACTTATAAAATTCTAAGTGGTATGTTCGGCGTACTGAATGGTTCATTAAAAATAAGAGTTCATGTCTGAGATGCATTAAGTTGGGATTTTTTAAGATCTGGGTCGCAGACGCGCTTACAAAGGCTTTCAATTCACTGTGGTCTGAATATCGACATGGAAACTTCCCCCTCTAGTGTCCTGGATAGGGCGACACCTGTCAACCATTTGAAGAGTGGACCACAAGCACGCTCTATGGGGTTAAATCTGCTATGCCGTGGAGCGTAGCTCATTAGGATCAGCCCATCTAAACCTAAATCCCGCCATAATCTCCCATAATTGATGAGATTAACCAGGGATTTAGTTGACCAGTCTGGACCCCCGTCCGCTATAATGGAGACAGCGGTCCGTGGGTTCAATTTGTCCTCCACAATGGACAAAGTTTGAACAAATGATCAGCGTGGATCTGGCTTGTACTACTGTCGCCCGTTTCTATCTAGAGTCCCGACTAAATCTGATGAAAAAATATATATGAATTAATACAATGCATGTTATTGTACGTATAATCATTTGTTGATAAAGAGATATCAATGTTATGAATGCCATCTTAAACCAACAAATATTTACCTGTATGATCAGCAGATCGTGTGCGCCTGCTTTGAAAGCGATGCCCTTATGCTGGTGACAGACTTCTCGTTCTTGTCCTTTTGCGTAAAGTCATATAACCGGACGGTATGAGTTTAGATGAGGAAAATCGTGGTCGGGGTAGTTTGGTCTATCATCATTAGAAAAAACCTGTTTATCTGGAGCCAGAGTCCCTACATTCACCTTGTTCTTGTTATCACATGACAAGGCAATACATTCGTCTTTGTACAGTTGAACCAGTTCATTCACATAATTGACAGATGCGCACGAAAATCGGAAATCTGGATAGTCTTTGGTGGAATCATTCTTCTTGGCTGGGATCCTGGCATTCACTAAGCCAGTGTGGCGTTTGGCATTGATGGTACCTTGACGGGATGGCTTCAACATCTTATGAATTGTCATTTTGGAGATAGACTCAAGCCCGGGTGTGTTGGCTATAACATGCCTTTGGATATCGGCCAAAGATACTCCATTTGTATATGCAGTAGCGTCTCTTCTTCTTATATGGGCCTCTGCAGAATTATCTTTAACAAACTGTTCCACGATTGATGGTAGCTGCGGAAACCTTTCCACTAAAGACTCCTGTGCACGTTTAAATACGGGCATATCAGCAGGCGTATCATCCTCGTCATCAGTGTCGAACATCCAAAATTCCGAGCGGTCTACCATGTCTAAGCAATGTGTTTTATTTACTATGATAGTTTATGCAAAATGTTCCATTTATAAAGGTATATCTTGACATTTTTGAGTGAGTACTTAATCCAATCTAAAGACTAATCCCAGCCACCCACAGGGTTGCGTCAATGCCAATGTAATCCGAACTCTTTCCTTTCTAAATAGCAAATGAACGCACAACGAACACTCAGCAGGGCATGCACATGGAATATTACAGTACAATGGATAGAATTGCAAAGGTGGGGGAGAGGGGTGTTCATTATCGATCAATAATGGTAAAGACTATTTAAAAATGTCTTGTTTTAAAGCGCAATATCTAAAGGTCGATTTCTTTTTACATTTGCTCACTGCTAATTTACCATTCGGAATGCCGTAAACGCTAAATGTAGACAAAAGAATAAAGCTCGACTGACATTGGGATAACATAATTTTCATGTATGTAATGTTGAATTGGTCTTTTTATGCTATTCACATCGTGCTCCTTTGTTTATATTATATTACTCTTAATTAGTATTTTTCTTTAATAAACACTACGACAACTGATTTTGGTCCTTGTGAATGAAAACATTAATTATGGGAATACCAGGGGCCCGATCGACGGAGACATGGAGTTGTGTTCAAGGATAACCATTTTCACACTTTGGGCCCGATCGACGGAGATGTGGAGTTGTGTTCAAGGATAACCATTTTCACACTCACATTTTTCCAAACAAATGGTTGTTATTATTTATCCCGTAATAAATATCTAATAGCTTCTTTATATTGCACCGATAATAACAATTGACATGTCATTCGACCCTAGCCTAGTATACCGGTAGTCGTGCTGAGCCGTACCTTGTTCATTCAGTGTTGTTTTGATTCACGGGACTACTTTCAGCGTGTCTGGACATGCTGGGCCGTTTACAGCAGAGCCCCATTCTTCACCACAGGGCGCCTCTAATCCCTCTCACAGGCAAGCTTAATCCATTCGTGTACGCTATCGTGTTTTTCCCGAAAATTACACGATTGAAAACTGCACGAAGGTTGGATACAGTCCCTTACACTTGATAAAGACACCGGTATACTGTAGGTGTTGAAAACTTGTGTTGTTCACAAACAACTTCGTGGTGATACCTTACTCATTTCTCATTTAGTATTTTAATCTAATTTCAAATATTACAACTTTTTGCTGCCTGTCTACGAACACCCCCAATAACGATATGTTATCAGGGTTCACCAAACCCTTGTTTTATTTGGGGGTGGGGGGGAGAGATGTTTCTTTAGGATAGTGTTTGAACTTTGGACAGAAATTATAGATGTATCCTTTTTCGGAGATTACAAGTTAGTATGGGTAAATGTACAAGTTAGTATAGGTAAAATGTACAAGTTAGTATACGTAGCATATATACAGCCTGTTATATAGATATTTGTATTTCTAACAGATACAAGCTACAAATGATCGAAGTAATGCCAAGTTGTCCTCCACAGCACATGTTTATATAACTGCCTTGGATGTTAATGAATTCCCACCAAACTTCACACAGGGTATGTATTCAATAGTTTCATACCTCTCTTGACATCTTAATATTTATCTTTGTGTATGCCAAGCAAAAAGAAGTGTTAGGGGTGGGGGGGGGGGGGGGGGGGGGCATTGTGTAGGCGCATCATGATGACTTCTGATGGTGATATTATCAATGAAACCTGTGTCTTTTATCATTTAAATTATGGTACTAATTACCTGCTGTTACTTTTGTATTTTTGAACTATTAAAGTGTAATCCCTATTTCCTTTTTTTTTGTGACAAGGGCAATATTTCATGTTATCTAATATGCCACCACCCCCATTAGTGATAATCTCTAACACATCAGCTGCGAGACATTCTATTTTGTACATGACATCTTATCTTAACTTTGTCTTACAGCTAATTACCAGTGGAACATAACAGAGGGTCAATTGGAGGGGAATTTTACAGTGAAGGCTGTAGATATAGATCCTGCTGAAAATCACTCTTTGACTTACAGCTTTACCCAACCTTATGTAAGTATGTCTGCCATTCAAATAATTCTGATTGTCGTTACACACTTTTATACTGATATACTGTGAGTCATTGTAAAGTTTCATATGACGTAGGGGCCTCGGTGGCTTAGAGGGAGTGTCCCTTCCATCGATGAGGCGCAGACTCGAATCACACTCAGAACATATAAACATTGACAAATTTCTGAGTGGATTTTTCTCTTGGTCGCCGTATGTGGGAGAGTTACCAGGTACTCGCGAAAGGTTGGGGGTTTACTCTGGCCAATGAGTCCGGTTTCCTCCCCCACTAAACTTGGGAACTTCGCCATAGAAGTGAAATAATCTTCAGTGTGGCATAAAACATTAATCAATCAATCATATCACATAACACTGGGATGGTTAGGGAGTTCTTTATCATAGGCAACTGGCCTTTTTACTGTCCAAATAGGGAATTTTTCAAGCTCACTATTACTGCATTTAAAAACACCAGACATAGATATAAATCTTTTCTACCCACCTCATGTACATTTGTCTTTTGGTTTTGTTGTTGCAAACTTTGATGGTAATACATTGTAAACCATTGTCATGTTTGGCACCATACAGCATCTGTGAGGTATTTCATTGAACCTGTTAAGTCAGATTGTTGACAAACAGGTTATATTAAAACATTTCAATTTGAGTATATTTTGTTACTTTAATTTCATAAAATACCAAATTTGCTTTTACCATAACTACTGACCTAATGCTAAATACATTAACCTTCCTGACGGTCTATGAACTGTGGAACCTTATGTCAAAATTTAGATGTGGTGTTGCTTATCAGTATCTGACTGAAGCTGTTGAGTTGACAATATACCTATATATAATAGGGGTTCATAATATATATAATTGGGGATCAAAGGACACCTACACATGTTCACTTTGACAGTGTGACTTCAAGTCTATATGTTTCAGGGCCGCTGTGTCTCAGTTGGTTATATTGATTGTCCCTCAGTGCTACACAGGCCTTCCATCAATACAGCGCAAGTTTGAATCCCACTCAGACTAAATAAAAATGGACAATTTTCTGAGTGGATTTTTCACTCGATCGTCGTTTGTGGGAGAACTGCCTTTTAGTCACCAAAAGGTCGAGGGTTTCATCTGGGCAAAGAGTGTGGTGTAAAACATCAATCAAGTCCACGTTTCATGAAAAACTGAGAAAGAAAATTCATTAATTGGGTTTAATAATGTTATCGGGCTCAGTCTTGTACCAAAATTATTTTTACTCACATATGTATGTATCTAATGCACTAAGCCATTGTTGTGTTTGATAGGAGGATTTCAGAATCAACTCTACAACAGGTATCATCACTCTCCTTCAACCCCTCTGGTATACAAACAGCATTGGTTTGACACTCGATGTCAAGGCTGAAGATCATGGCAACCCAAATCTTAGTGGGTACGTCAAACAATTTAATATTCATGCCTTGTGTAAGAAATCAACTACAAGTGAATCTGTACTGTTGGATTCACAAACCCAATGCATGGGAGAAATTAGAAAATGATAGCAATGGGAAACCCTCTTTTACTGGGGGTAGTATGGCTTGGCTATAGCCTTGTTTACTGGTTTGACAGGGAATAACTATGTATGCCAATTTCAAAATGGAAGCCTTCCTAATGTTCTATAATCTGTGGGACATAATGCCAAAATTTAAAATTTACTGGAGAAGTGGGGTGTCATTACTTTTGTTAAAATGTTTGGTCCCAATCAATCAATGACAATTTATTCTAAAGGCCAATGTCTAACATGCATAAAAATTAATTCATCTCACATATATATCCTATGTATCAATGTATTAAATAAATTACAACAATTTATGGGGTATAAAGGTCTAAATGATATACCTTTTTTCAACACAATTAGAAACTTGTCTCCATGGTTATTATCCCCTCGCGACGAAAGTCGGGGAGGGATATAGCGTTGCGTTTGTACGTACGTATGTTCACATTTTGTCATCACTCTAGCGACTTGATTTTTGAACGGATTCTGACCAAACTTCATATATGAGTCCAGCATAGGAATACCTCGACCAAGTTCGTTTTTCAATGGGTGCCAAGGTCAAGGTCACAGTTACTATTTATAGAAAATCTTTGTCAGCGCTCTAGCGACTTCATTTTTGAACGGATTCTGACCAAACTTCATATATGGGTCCAGCATAGGAATACCTCGAACGAGTTCGTTTTTCAGGGTGCCAAGGTCAAGGTCACAGTTACTGAATATAGAAAATCTTTGTCAGCGCTCTAGCGACTTCATTTTTGAACGGATTCTGACCAAACTTTATATATGGGTCCAGCATAGGAATACCTCGAACAAGTTCGTTTTTCATCGTGCCAAGGTCAAGGTTACCGTTACTAGTTATAGAAAATCTTTGTCAGCGCTCTAGCGACTTCATTTTTGAACGGATTCTGACCAAACTTCATATATGAGTCCAGCATAGGAATACCTCGAACAAGTTCATGTTTCAGGGTGTCAAGGTCACCATTACTATTAATAGAAAATCGTACGTACGTATGTTCACCTTTTGTCAGCGCTCTAGCGACTTCATTTTTAACGGATTCTGACCAAACTTCATATATGAGTCCAGCATAGGAATACCTCGAACGAGTTCGTGTTTCAGGGTGCCACGTTTAAAGTCAAGGTCACCATTACTATTTATAGAAAATCTTTGTCAGCGCACTTGCAAATTAATTTTTGAACGGATCCTGACCAAACTTCATATATGAGTCCAGCACAGGAATACCTCGAACCAGATCGTGTTTCAGGGTGTCAATGTCAAGGTCAGCATTACTTTGTCAGCGCTCTTGCAACATTATTTCTGAACGGATCCTGACCAAACATCATCTATTGGTCCAGCATGGCAATACCCCTAACACGTCACCGCTTTTGGGACTTTTTTTTTAAATGGGTTCTGACCAAACTTCATCCCCACCCCCCATTTTGCGTCCGAGTTTTTGTGTTAGCACGCGAGGGGATTTGTATCGTTTGCGATGCCTTGTTTTAGATAAGAAGATTTTCCATGTGCCCGTGTGTTTTAGTGATCATAAATATTAAATAAATTAAAATGCTTTACCAACTTTCTGCTTATATAAAGTTGAAATTCTGAATTAGTATCTGAAAGCTTACAGGTATTAACACAATGGTGATAATGAAATGGAAATATTGTCAAGAACTCTCTGTATTTTTGAAAATTGATTTTATGTAACCAAATGTTGTTTTTTTTAATTCCCCAGTTTGACTCGTATTCATGTTAATGTTAACACTATACCTCATGAACCAGTCTTCATCAGAAGTCCCTATACCTTTGCCATTGAAGAAAATGTTGCATCAGATACTCTTGTGGGTCGGTTAACAGTAAATGATGAGGATGGAGATGAGCTATTAGTATCTCTCAATACAACAGGTCAGTGTAAACACACACACGATCTTATTACAATATATTTATCATGCTAATTTGACAAGAACAGCAATAAGCTTGATATCTCCATTATAACCAAATTTCATTTACCCTACCCCCACTCCCCCTCCAAGTAATCATTGCATTACTGACGTAAGGACTTCATGTTGAGTTCAGCAAAAAGAATTATTGACATCAATTTGGGAAGAACACAATCAATTGGCAGATTATTACATATCACATCACAAGGGAAACCAAAGAAAAATAGCAGATATAAACAGACATGTGCATTTGTAAATGTTGACACTTTTTACAATAACTAACATTGGGTCCTACAAAGGCTACAGCAAGTTGGTGAGAGGATTCTTTAGGTTGAAATGTATTTTAACTGGTTTGGAAGTTTATTCCATTCAAGTGGTCCATTAACTGTGAGAGAATGGTGTTGTTGTTGTTGACCAAAGAAAGAGTTTACAGTCTTCCACTATGGGCAATCCACAATTACACTGCTCTAAGAACAGTACTATATGACCCCAGTTTTATTGTTTGTCTCATCCAGAAAAACGACCATATTGGGGACCATATTTTCATTTGGGGACCATATTTTCATTTACCATAGGAAAACATCTTTTACTGTATGTTCAAGTATTTTTTCAGAGTGTGTTTCAGTTTACTGTATCATGGCAACTAGTCCAGAAAAGCAATCGACCACAGACCAAACATTTGACTGAATGAGACAATGAGCATTTTGTACTGCTCTTGATAAAAATAAAGGATTACCAAAAACTGTGTATCTGGGTTTTGTTTTTGTTATTAGTTTCCTTTGTGCTATAAGCATGTCAGGCTATACTGACCCAATGGAAAATCTGTTTCATTGAATTCTCAAAAGAATAATTGTCAATGGTCTTAAAAATTCCTGACTGGGTTTTCACTCGAACGACCTATGTGGGATGGTTGCCAGTTACCAGCGGAAGGTCGTGGGTTTCCTCCGGGCATAAAGCCCGGTTTCCTCCCACAATAAAACTGGCAACGCCGCCATATAAGTGAAATAATCTTGAGCTCGGCGTAAAACACCAAACAATCAATCAATCTTAAAAATTCATAAAGGTTTTAGCAAAATGACTTTGAGGCCATTACATTTGTAATGTTTTAAAGCTCTCCTCATCTCTGAACAAAAATACAAAACAGAAATAAGTGACTGAGATTCAACCATTCAGCCCATTGGATTGCACCATTTGATTGACATATTTTATGGTGTCTGCAGTTCTATCAATGTGGGGGGCCTTGATTGTTCAGTGGGTTACAATGATGATCCCTCAGTCCGATACATGCCTCTGTGGCTCACTTGGTCACTCTGTTGGATTTAAGTCTCAGTCGGTTAGAGTGATAGTCCCTCAGTTTGATACAAGTCACAGTCGGTTAGAGTGATAGTCCCTCAGTCAGATACAGGTCTCAGTCAGTTAGAGTGATAGTCTCTCAGTCAGATACAGGTCTCAGTCGGTTAGAGTGATAGTCCCTCAGTTAGATACAGGTCTCAGTTGGTTAGAGTGATAGTCCCTCAGTTAGATACAGGTCTCAGTTGGTTAGAGTGATAGTCCCTCAGTCTGATACAGGTCTCAGTCGGTTAGAGTGATAGTCCCTCAGTCTGATACAGGTCTCAGTTGGTTAGAGTGATAGTCCCTCAGTCTGATACAGGTCTCAGTCGGTTAGAGTGATAGTCCCTCAGTTAGATACAGGTCTCAGTTGGTTAGAGTGATAGTCCCTCAGTTAGATACAGGTCACAGTCAGTTAGAGTGATAGTCCCTCAGTTAGATACAGGTCACAGTCGGTTAGAGTGATAGTCCCTCAGTCAGATACAGGTCTCAGTCAGTTAGAGTGATAGTCTCTCAGTCAGATACAGGTCTCAGTCGGTTAGAGTGATAGTCCCTCAGTCTGATACAGGTCTCAGTCGGTTAGAGTGATAGTCCCTCAGTCTGATACAGGTCTCAGTCGGTTAGAGTGATAGTCTCTCAGATGGATACAGGTCTCAGTCAGTTAGAGTGATAGTCTCTCAGTCAGATACAGGTCTCAGTCAGTTAGAGTGATAGTCCCTCAGTTTGACATAGGTCTCAGTCGGTTAGAGTGATAGTCCCTCAGTCAGATACAGGTCTCAGTCAGTTAGAGTGATAGTCTCTCAGATGGATACAGGTCTCAGTCGGTTAGAGTGATAGTCTCTCAGATGGATACAGGTCTCAGTCAGTTAGAGTGATAGTCCCTCAGTCTGATACAAGTCTCAGTCGGTTAGAGTGATAGTCTCTCAAATGGATACAGGTCTCAGTCAGTTAGAGTGATAGTCCCTCAGTCTGATACAGGGTTCAGTCGGTTAGAGTGATAGTCCCTCAGATGGATACAGGTCTCAGTCGGTTAGAGTGATAGTCCCTCAGATGGATACAGGTCTCAGTTGGTTAGAGTGATAGTCTCTCAGTTTGATACAGGTCTCAGTTGGTTAGAGTGATAGTCCCTCAGTCTGATACAGGTCTCAGTCAGTTAGAGTGATAGTCCCTCAGTCAGATACAGGTCTCAGTCAGTTAGAGTGATAGTCCCTCAGTCAGATACAGGTCACAGTCAGTTAGAGTGATAGTCCCTCAGTCAGATACAGGTCTCAGTCGGTTAGAGTGATAGTCCCTCAGTCTGATACAGGTCTCAGTCGGTTAGAGTGATAGTCCCTCAGATGGATACAGGTCTCAGTCAGTTAGAGTGATAGTCCCTCAGTCAGATACAGGTCACAGTCAGTAAGAGTGATAGTCCCTCAGTCTGATACAGGTCTCAGTCGGTTAGAGTGATAGTCCCTCAGTTTGACACAGGTCTCAGTCGGTTAGAGTGATAGTCCCTCAGTTTGACACAGGTCACAGTCAGTTAGAGTGATAGTCCCTCAGTCTGATACAGGTCTCAGTCGGTTAGAGTGATAGTCCCTCAGATGGATACAGGTCTCAGTCGGTTAGAGTGATAGTCTCTCAGATGGATACAGGTCTCAGTCGGTTACAGTGATAGTCCCTCAGTTTGATACAGGTCTCAGTCAGTTAGAGTGATAGTCCCTCAGTCTGATACAGGTCTCAGTCGGTTAGAGTGATAGTCCCTCAGATGGATACAGGTCTCAGTCGGTTAGAGTGATAGTCTCTCAGATGGATACAGGTCTCAGTCAGTTAGAGTGATAGTCCCTCAATCTGATACAGGTCTCAGTCGGTTAGAGTGATAGTCCCTCAGATGGATACAGGTCTCAGTCGGTTAGAGTGATAGTCTCTCAGATGGATACAGGTCTCAGTCGGTTACAGTGATAGTCCCTCAGTTTGATACAAGTCACAGTCGGTTAGAGTGATAGTCCCTCAGTCTGATACAGGTCTCAGTCAGTTAGAGTGACGGTCCCTCAGTTTGACACAGGTCTCAGTCGGTTAGAGTGATAGTCCCTCAGTTTGATACAGGTCTCAGTCAGTTAGAGTGACGGTCCCTCAGTTTGACACAGGTCTCAGTCAGTTAGAGTGATAGTCCCTCAGTCAGATACAGGTCTCAATCAGTTAGAGTGATAGTCCCTCAGTCTGATACAGGTCTCAGTCGGTTAGAGTGATAGTCCCTCAGATGGATACAGGTCTCAGTCAGTTAGAGTGATAGTCCCTCAGTTTGATACAGGTCTCAGTCGGTTAGAGTGATAGTCCCTCAGTTTGATACAGGTCTCAGTCAGTTAGAGTGATGGTCCCTCAGTTTGATACAAGTCTCAGTCGGTTAGAGTGATAGTCCCTCAGTCTGATACAGGTCTCAGTCAGTTAGAGTGATAGTCCCTCAGTCAGATACAGGTCTCAGTCAATTAGAGTGATAGTCCCTCAGTTTGATACAAGTCTCAGTCGGTTAGAGTGATAGTCCCTCAGATGGATACAGGTCTCAGTCAGTTAGAGTGATAGTCCCTCAGTTTGATACAGGTCTCAGTCGGTTAGAGTGATAGTCCCTCAGTTTGATACAGGTCTCAGTCAGTTAGAGTGATGGTCCCTCAGTTTGATACAAGTCTCAGTCGGTTAGAGTGATAGTCCCTCAGTCTGATACAGGTCTCAGTCAGTTAGAGTGATAGTCCCTCAGTCAGATACAGGTCTCAGTCAATTAGAGTGATAGTCCCTCAGTTTGATACAAGTCTCAGTCGGTTAGAGTGATAGTCCCTCAGTTTGATACAGGTCTCAGTCGGTTAGAGAGATAGTCCCTCAGTTCGAACTGCCATGGATACACAGCTCATGTCACTTTATGAGATATAAGGTTTGATGTCATGCTGAGACCTGCTCAGACTAGCTTACTCTCACAGGCTTTCTATCTATGGGTCACAAGCTCTATTAATCAATCTAAGCAAATTGGTTTTCACTGTATAGTTCTTTGAGGAATGATTGCCCCAAGAAGACTCAGGTTTAATTTTCACTTTCATGAACTTTACTTGTATGGCAGGTTTATAAGGGGATGAAACCTGACTTTGTTCAAGTTAAACTAGTTTTTGAAAGTGTGTATAACTTTCTCAGTAAATGGCATGAATTCTTGTACTGATCATGAGTCACTGAGGCCTGTTGACTGAATGGATAAGACCGTCGGCATTTAGTGACTGGCGATAATTGACATACTCTGGGACCCGGGATTGATTCCTGTTTTGAGCATCACCCAAAATTGGTAGAAGAATTTTCAAGAAAGTGTAATCACAGAAATAAGGAGAATACTGACTTAGTCCCCCTACCTTTTGCTGGTACCTGGGACTGTTTATCAAAAATATTGGCCAATATTATTTAAGGACTTAGTTGGATCTGAACCCACCACCCATAGATAGGCCTGTTTTAGCGAAAACATATTATTTAAGAAATAATGGATTGATTCTCTGCATATACCGGTATATACTGGAAGTGTTCATTGTATTTGGACGAGGGCCAGAGGCCCAAATTAAAAAAATGTGGACACTTCTTTTTTTATACGCCTGCTTTTAAATTGGGCCTATATTGGTATACCGTCCCAGATTCATGTCTGCTCCATAACTTTAAACCTATTGCCTGCATATTTTTTTCTTGTGATATATGAATCTTATTATTAGACAATGTGTCATATACCAAAATTAAATTGGGGTCTTGATTTTTGTGGCGACTAAACCAGTCACCAACTTTTTGGCATTGAATAACTTCGTAATTATTGCATGGATTTTTTTTTTTCAGTTATAACTAGCTTATGAGTAGATGATGTGTCTCATAACAAAATAAAATTGAGGTCTCGATTTTTGTGGCGACTAAAACAGTCACCAACTTTTTGGCATTGAATAACTTCGTAATTATCACATGGATTTTATTTTTTTTTCAGTTATAACTAGCTTATGAGTAGATAATGTGTCTTATATCAAGATAAAATTGAGGTCTGGATATTTGTGGCGACAAAACAGTCACCCAGCCTTTTGGCATTCAGTAATTTAGGAACTATGGCATGGATTTAACAAAAATTCAGTTATAACTAGCATTTGAGTAGATGATGTCTCTCGAACCAAAAGTAAATTGGGGTCTTGCTACTTCTGGTAACTTGGGTTTAGGTGATGACATCATCCAGGGATGTCGTGTTCCACCATGTCACCAAAATTTTAAAATGATAGTTGATCAGTGTTGGTGTTTTACCCAAAATGGCCCTTATCGCAAGAGTAAAGTACACAGTGCAGTGGCCTCACCGCTACTATGCTGTTACTGTACTCTAACCATTTCCTATAAGAAATAGTAGCTTTATACCCAGATACACTTCAAATGACTATTTGGTCCAGTCACATATACAATCACCCATGTACAGACCGAGGGGGATTCTGTAGGGGTTGTTTCTCAACAAAGTTACGAATCATATCTTGAGTAGTACATGGGTTAATAAAGCAATCTACTTGGTCCAGTCAGTTTAATGTCATCCTTTGAATTACTGTTCTCTCTTCTATCAAATTCATTTGTGGAAATTCTGCATGATTTACTCTTTACAGATTTCCGTATGTGTCAAACAGAGCAATTGAATGAGACGACAATAGTGTATGCCATATGTACGGACAGTTCTCTAGATTACGAGACCCCACCCATCACTCGGACATTTACAGTCAGAGTGAATGATTCTGTTTACAGTATCAGTACTGAAGTGATTATCAATGTGACGGATACCAATGATAATCCACCTGTGTTTAAACCATCATCTTACAGTGTTAGTTTAGAAGAGAACTCACCTTACCCTCAGTGTCTTCAACAGGTAATTCTTCCCCAGTCTTTACACTGTATACGGTAAGATCTCCGCTAATTCAAGTACTCTAAAAAATTCAAGGGCCAGAAAAACATTGACAAAAGTACACTTAAAATTCAACTTTTTTCGTTGAGAGTCTTACCTCCTGGAGTGAGCGATCAGATAATCTTATTGAACGATCGCTGTTGTTGTTTTTATAGACCAAATGTGGCAAATAGCAATGTAATAATTCGTTATTTTCACATCACTGGTCCTTGAATTAGCGGAGATCTTACCGTATATAGCCGAGAATCTGGGCTCGGACGATTTATTTATTTTTTATTTATTTTTTTCGTTTTTGTCATAGGTGATTCACATTACCAGCCAAATATAAAATAAGTCGCCCTCTAGACCAAAAATCCGGGCTAACTGTATCCTAACCCAATGTCTGGACAACCAACAATATACAACCAACCTTTTGCATCTCTGGGGCTTATGAATTAGTATCTCACATTCTTTTGACATCAAATACCTTCAAAAATGTTGATGTGCCAAAAAACTTGTCTCAATGCAATCTGCACTGAGGACCTGCACTTAAGTGCACCATTTTTGCGGTATGAAACATAGGATTAACTTGCTAGCCTACCCTGCTATACTTTACTTCTGTAATAGAAATTTTTATTTCCTGATTTACCTTAAAGAATAGCTGCCAACGACAAAATTCTGTCCTTCCTTGTGAATGCAAGTTGTGAAGATATTCCTATAAGAGTTATCTGCCTTTCTTTGTTATCATATTCAACCGTTAAATATTTTCTGTTTCTCAGATATCTGCTACAGATGCTGACACTGGCATTAATGGGAATATAACCTATTCCATTGTATCTGGTGGTGATGATGGAGTGTTTATTATCTGTCAGAATGACTCTCATCCTTGTCTATGTACCAATTCATCGTTGGATTTTGAAATGCAGAATGTTTATTTTCTTCATATACAGGCTACTGATGGTAAGTCAGAATGGGAAGATTGATTGATTGATTGATTGGTTGTTTGGTATAAGTGAAAACCCAGGCAGAATAAGGGAAGAATTAATCAGTTTTAAGGGTTTTATGAACATTCTGTGGCAATATTTCACTGCTTTGTCTTTGATATTAATCCATTATCAATGTATAAACATCTGTATCTTTTTCTACACTGTCACATTTTCCTGAAGATGACAATTACACTTTGTCGAAATATTGAGATTGCCAATATGCGTTTGTTGAATTTATTCTGAGTTACTTTACTATTGCATTATGCTAAGCTATTCAGTGGATCAACAGATTATTGGACTGTACAATTCAAGGCTGTGATTTATTTTAGGTTGTTTTATACGTACAAGATTTGCATAAATTTTGCTTCAAAATGTTGATTCATTTCAGGGGATTTATCTACCAGATTTTGATATTAGACTTTAATATTTTTTTTTATTTCAGATGGTTTGCTACTACATGTATAGTTGGATCTTCTACTTTTAGATGTTAATTTTTTCAGGCGGTTTCCCTACTAGGTTTATTTGTTTTTCTGTAAGATGTTGATTTATTTCAGGTGGTTTCCCCACTAGGTTTGTTTATTTTACTGTAAGATGTTGATTTATTTCAGGTGGTTTCCCCACTAGGTTTGTTTATTTTACTGTAAGATGTTGATTTATTTCAGGTGGTTTCCCTACTAGGTTTATTTGTTTTACTGTAAGATGTTGATTTATTTCAGGTGGTTTCCCTACTAGGTTTATTTATTTTACTGTAAGATGTTGATTTATTTCAGGTGGTTTCCCCACTAGGTTTATTTGTTTTACTGTAAGATGTTGATTTATTTCAGGTGGTTTCCCTACTAGGTTTATTTATTTTACTGTAAGATATTGATTTATTTCAGGTGGTTTCCCTACTAGGTTTGTTTATTTTACTGTAAGATGTTGATTTATTTCAGGCGGTTTCCCTACTAGGTTTATTTATTTTACTGTAAGATGTTGATTTATTTCAGGTGGTTTCCCTACTAGGTTTATTTATTTTACTGTAAGATATTGATTTATTTCAGGTGGTTTCCCTACTAGGTTTGGATATTGTACAGTAGAAGTATTTGTGGAAGATGTTAATGACTTGCCTCCAGTCTTCACATCTCATATCTTCAACGCTTCCATAGCAGAACAGAATGTTGGTGACCTTATCACGGTGTGTAACCTTGTACAATAAGTCACATACATGTTTGTCAAGTTTTCATGGCTTTTGAGATCATGTGCTGTTGAAAGCTACTCAATAATAATAATAATAATGCATAATGCGACCAAGGCTAAGCTCCTGTCAGTCAACCAAATGAAATACCATAGGTTTAGTTTATTACAACAATTTATGGGGTAGAAAGGTCTAAATGATATACCTCTTTTTAACACAATTAGAAACTTGTCTCCGTGGTTATTTTAGACAAGAAGATTTTCCCATACCATTTCCTAGCAACTGTGACAAAATCAATTTTATTGCATGTTTTATCTCTGTGGAGGAAACAATAAATAAATTATTTTTAAAAAAATGTGATTTTCATAATTTTTGTGGCTATCTATTTACACACGTGTATATTATATAGAACAATATTCCATGATATATTGACTTTTTAAGTACACATATGTACACACTGTACTTATGTTTATTTTACCTTTTCTTTATTCAGGTTTCATCACTTGATAATGACACTATTACTAAACCAGGATATCCAAAGTACACTGTGAACTCAACCTCATTTGGGAACATTACTGACTTTGAATTTCAAGATGCAACTCTAAAAGTTCTTACAACCAGTATAGATAAGGAGAGGGAACCAATCAAGTCTGAGGGATATTTCCTGATGAATATATCAGTATCCGATGGAATTGGAACTAATTCTGCACAGGTGAGGGTTATGGTGACGGACATAAATGATAACCCTCCTGATATTATAACACCTGGACCAGTGGATATAGCATCAAACTATCCAGTCGGTCAAACCATCCTGGCACTGAATGTTACAGACAAGGATAGTTCTAATGAAGGCTTTACTTACTGGCTTACCGGGGATGTAGGACCGTTTAGTATCAACAGTCAAAATGGAACATTGTCCTTGTATCGAAGTCTCACATTTAGCTTTCAAATGACATACAATTTAAGTGTGTTTGTAATGGATCATGGGTCCCCACCATTATCAAGCCAAACAACCATTACCATCAATGTTAATGAAACAAACCGATATAAACCAGAGTTTACAGAACCAGATGGCTACACGTTTTCTGTAAGCGAGAATGCCTCCCTTGCTAATATCGTAGGCAGTGTTACAGCACATGATAAAGATGGCAGTGGTAATAAGGAAGGACAAGTAGTCTATTCACTTTTATCTTCTTACTTTACTATCAACGAATCTACGGGTGAAATAAAAGTCAAACAGAAATTAGACAGAGAATCAAAGTGTCAGTATAACCTGAATGTGACAGCCATTGATAAGGGAGATAACCCTAAAACATCACAAACTTTGGTGAGTATTGATGTATTGGATGTTGATGACAACCCCTTGCAGATGATGAATATTAGTAAAACTTATACTGTAGCCAGCAATGCTAAGAACAGAACACTGTTTACAGCTGGAGCAATTGATGGAGATTGTCAGTCAGACTGTGGTAATACAAGTTGTTTGATCACCTACACCTGGAATAGTAATTTAAGTCAATCAGAAGGAGTGTTGTCAATTGGTAGGCAAACAGGGACTGTCACTCTCCAATCCTTAAGGAATACAACCATTGGAAAGACACTGAAGCTCTATATTAATGTGTCTAATGGGGAAGAATCTAAAGTGGAAGAATTTGATGTTTATGTGTATTCCCCTGATGAGTTACCAATTGTACATCTAGAGAAGCCCTACATCATTCACCTAGAGGAAAACACTACCCAAGTTTTAGTGGATATCAATGGTACAATTGGAACAAAACCAGCTGATGAATGTCTGCAGTACAGTATTGAACCTCCCAGGTTACAGGACTCAGAAAACATTATCATAAGTCAGACAGTAAGTAACAAGACCTATAACATTTTTGTAGATCTGGTTCATTGTGTATAGTACTAGTAAATAACGTAAGACTTTCGTATGGGTAACACACTTCTAGGTTTTTTTAATGATGACGTTTCTGTCTTTCTCCGAAGACTGTTTTCAAATCATGAATTGCAATACATCCACATGTCATATATATACAGGACAAGAGTAACATGGCTTTGATTTTAAAGTATAAATGGTTAAGGGAAAGACAGAAACGTCATCATTAAAAAAACCTAGAAGTGTGTTACCCATACGAAAGTCTTACGTTATTTATCTATACCACCTTCTAAATGCCACTAAAGACAGTCATGCAGTACTAGTCATTAAAAAGTTAGAAAGTGGCTGGATGTGCGGATATTATGCCAAAAGTGTTTAAAATTTATAGTTAATTGGACAAAATATTGATGGCCAGGTCATCCTCATTGTTTAATCATTTCCAAACATTATGGTTATACTTTGGCATAGGCCTACAATATTTGGGTCTGCTTGGCATTGGAATTTGGTCGACCTTTTATTAAATATTTGTTTAATAGCACAAGCCAAAGACATTATTTGTATACATATGAGAAGTGCTGTCCTTTACATTCGTTAATTTTGTTTTTCTTTATTAAAAACCTATATACATGTATCTTAACGAAACTGTTTGTTTCAGGGCGTTTTAACAGCAAGTGGTCTAGACTATGAATTTGCTGCCAACCGAACTGTTCGAGTAATTTTAACTGCGATGTATGATTGTGAAGCAAACCAACCACAACCAAATCCACAGAACCAAACTGTTATTGAGGTGAGACCACTATTTATTGTCAAAACTGTTTTAATTTCTTTTTTAAAGGCCGGGTACCTCACCTTTCAGGTCTTGGTCTTGAAATCTGGAGGGCACCTATTTTAAAGGTCACTTCCTTTTATTTGGGCTTGCTTAGGTGAAATAACACAACCAAAACAATGAGGCACAGAGGCCAAGAGGGTGGACATTGAACAGTTAAATCATACCACAATTGAAACACTACTATCACTAAATGGAAGTACAATGTAAATTTGACTGGGCCATAATCCAGGTTTTCCTGGTTTCAGGTTGAAGTACGTCTGATTGACAAGGATGATTGTGCACCTGAGTTTGAGAAGTCTGATTATTACCAAGATCTTCCTGAAGACACACCTGTGGGTAGTACTGTTACTACGATTACAGCCAGTGATTGTGACTTATCACCACTCTATAATAACTTCACTTACTCTATACATCCTCTAAGTGATCATAATGGTGAGTGACTTATACATTATTATCCCCCTCTTCAATTCGGGGAAATAGCGATATCCTTCAACCACCTAGCTATATGTCTGTCTGTACGGTCAATACCTTGAGAACGCTTTGTAGTCTTACTTGGAGATATGAGTAATATGTTGAGCTCACTGAAAGGACTGATTGGATTGCTTTTCAGGATTCTGTGAAATTTATGACTGAATGTTACGCCGGGCGCCACAACCAATTTACAAATGTATTTTACTCCCAATCTATGAATTTGGTGTCTGCTTCATAATTAGAACGCTTTGTTGTATCACTTTGAAACTTGAAGAGTTTGTGGTTCTTGCTTTTCCATTAATTAAGCTACTATTTCTGAATTGTGATGAAGTCAGTGTTTCGAAAGCAAGCTGCAATCATCATCAGGGAAATTACTGAATTTTGGTGGGACGGTGACCCTAAGTCGAGAATTCGATTCTCACCCTGGCCCGGAATTTTTTCCGGGTCAATCAGTGTCGGTTAATTTACTAATTCAGTTATTTCTAAATTGCGGGGGGATCTGCCACATAAACCTTCCATCGAGGAGCTGTTGGTTAATATCCCACCTGGTTGCTAGGATATTATTATTTGATATGTTGGACATTTGCCAGGTATCCAGAAATTTCTTCCTGCACACCACGCAAAACCAACATGTAGACAAATAATTTAGTGTGCCTTAAAAGACAAATGAATAAATTATTCAACCAATATATTCTCACTCTCTCCTCTTAAAACCCTAACAGTTCTACCAAAACACAAAATGTACATTGCTTTTATTTTGAGTATAAAAGGGTCATCACATGTATGTATAAACAATGTGTACCAAGACACACATATTCTTTGTTCTTCACAGAGACCTTTACGATTGATGCCTTTGGTCATGTGACAATCAACGAACCACTGAGTGTTTTGAGAAGTGCTGTGTATAACCTGACTCTTCTTGCAACAGGAGTTCACAACACATCGTCAATTGGAAAGGTATACAGATCTATATCCAGTCAACAGTAATGCTTGGCTTTTTGGTATTCATTGACTTTGCCCATAGAAATAGTTTTATTCCAATTTCTCACACTACACCCCCGATATTTCCACTCCCAGGCAGTGTGTTATTTTTTGCTTAATCAATGTGTGAAATTATGGCCTTAGTAACACTATGACTTCACGAAAGAACTGTCAAAACTGACGTCACAAATGAATTACGTCATCAGTCATTATGACGTTAAGATCAAGCGTCCAGCAGCAACCCTATTGAAGGGCCTGGGATGCCTTCGTTGATGACGTCATTTCTGACATTACAATGCCTTATCAAGTCTTTCTTCGGACAGCCATTCTTGAAAATAGAGCGACCCCACCAAATATTTTTTTAAGTAGAGCCGGGTGAGAAAAACATTATCAAACTCAAGCCAGTGTGTTACAATGAATATCACTCTCGTGAGTAAGGCTCATGACTTTGAAAATGAATAGACTCAAGTGATATTCATCGTAACACACTGGCTCTCGTTAGATAACCTCTACAGTGTATTTATCAATTGTCCATTTTCCAATTTTGGACACAATGTTGTTACTTCATTACAGAAGTACATGTATAAGACCTTTCACATTACCAGATTCCCTCGTTAATACAAAGCCATGGTTTATTTTAAGATTTTCTGTTGTAAACCATGGTATTTAAAAAACCATGTTAAGATATATGGTAAACCCTGATATTCTATCGTAAACCCAACCCTTGCAATTCGCCACGGCAATCGACAATGCCGTTGTAAAACTGCTTTTCCGCGGCAATCAAAAATGCTGCAGACGAAGTCACTATAAAATTTTTGTTTCGAAAAAACTGTCCGGCAAGAACTGGTGAGTGCTGTCTGTGATCATTTTATCGTTTCAATTCCGCCGCTGTAGATGTTTTGAACGAAGTCCGCTTTAAAGAATACATGTGCAATACATGTGACCCGTGTGATACAGAAATAAGAAAAATGCAACCGGAATCAATTCTGCCGTGGAAACTTTTTTTTTGGGCCGCAGTAAAGATATGAATTGCGAGAGTTGTAAACCATTGTATTAAAAAAACATAGTAAGATATATGTTAAACCCTGATATTCTATGGTAAACCATGGTATTTAAAAAAAACATGGTAAGATATATGGTAAACCCTGATATTCTATGGTAAACCATGGTATTAAAAAAACCATGGTAAGATGTATGGTAAACCCTGATATTCTACGGTAAACCATGGTATTTAAAAAAAAACATGGTAAGATATATGGTAAACCCTGATATTCTATGGTAAACCATGGTATTAAAAAAACCATGGTAAGATGTATGGTAAACCCTGATATTCTATGGTAAACCATGGTATTAAAAACGGGGTAAGATATATGGTAAACCCTGATATTCTATGGTAAACCATGGTATTAAAAAAACCATGGTAAGATATATGGTAAACCCTGATATTCTATGGTAAACCATGGTATTAAAAAAAACATGGTAAGATATATGGTAAACCCTGATATTCTATGGTAAACCATGGTATTAAAAAAACCATGGTAAGATGTATGGTAAACCCTGATATTCTATGGTAAACCATGGTATTAAAAAAACATGGTAAGATGTATGGTAAACCCTGATATTCTATGGTAAACCATGGTATTAAAAAAACCATGGTAAGATGTATGGTAAACCCTGATATTCTATGGTAAACCATGGTATTAAAAACGGGGTAAGATATATGGTAAACCCTGATATTCTATGGTAAACCATGGTATTAAAAAAACCATGGTAAGATATATGGTAAACCCTGATATTCTATGGTAAACCATGGTATTAAAAAAACCATGGTAAGATGTATGGTAAACCCTGATATTCTATGGTAAACCATGGTATTAAAAACGGGGTAAGATGTATGGTAAACCCTGATATTCTATGGTAAACCATGGTATTAAAAAAACCATGGTAAGATGTATGGTAAACCCTGATATTCTATGGTAAACCATGGTATTAAAAACGGGGTAAGATATATGGTAAACCCTGATATTCTATGGTAAACCATGGTATTAAAAAAACCATGGTAAGATATATGGTAAACCCTGATATTCTATGGTAAACCATGGTATTAAAAAAAACATGGTAAGATATATGGTAAACCCTGATATTCTATGGTAAACCATGGTATTAAAAAAACCATGGTAAGATGTATGGTAAACCCTGATATTCTATGGTAAACCATGGTATTAAAAAAACATGGTAAGATGTATGGTAAACCCTGATATTCTATGGTAAACCATGGTATTAAAAAAACCATGGTAAGATGTATGGTAAACCCTGATATTCTATGGTAAACCATGGTATTAAAAAAACATGGTAAGATATATGGTAAACCCTGATATTCTATGGTAAACCATGGTATTAAAAAAACCATGGTAAGATGTATGGTAAACCCTGATATTCTATGGTAAACCATGGTATTAAAAAAACATGGTAAGATGTATGGTAAACCCTGATATTCTATGGTAAACCATGGTATTTTGGAACCCAAACTATGATATTTTTATGATAAAAACTGTCCAATACTAGTACTTTTCACTTGGTCATCCTATTTGTAAGAGTTCTCAGGTACATGTCATGATTTCCTCCTGACTAAGGGTTCCTCCTCCAATATACCTGGCAATACCACCATAAAAGGGAAATAATCTTGAGTGTGGCATACATCATCAGTCATTGAATACTAGGACATTATATAACTGTCTTTTTTTGTTTTCTAGGCTGTGCTGACAATACGCCTATTGGATGTCAATAATCATGACCCTGTCTTCCAGGACACTTTGTATTCCTTCAATATATCTGAAGACTTTGGTAATGCCTCAGTTTTGGGAAGGTTTATTGGCCGTGTGATAGCGAAAGATGATGATAGTGCCTCTAACGGACAAATATCTTATTCCATTAGGTCGCTGTCATTTGGGCGACTTGTTAACATTTCTCAGGTAAATGTTTAATAATATAAAACTCTTAGGGTACTCTGTCATTTGGGCGACTTGTTACCATTTCTCAGGTAAATGTTTAATAATATAAAACTCTTTAATGGGGTATGCCCGTTGCTTTTATTCAAATATTTATGTAAAAAGGTGGTTTGTTTCATCTGATGTTTTTTAAGTAAATTTTGGTACAAAGACAACGTCTGAATTAAATGAAGGTTAATAAATAGTTTGAATATTTTTGGTAGGATGGGAACATTACCACAGCAGGTCTTTTGGATAGAGAAGTCAATCAGCAGATTAACTTTGTTGTTGTCGCTGAAGATCACGGATCTACCAGTAGAAAGGTGAGAGATCGTATTATACAGCTCATTTATATCAAAATCACTGATCACCCAGTAGAAAGGTGAGAGACTGTATTATACAGCTCATTTATATCAAAATCACTGATCTCCCAGTAGAAAGGTGAGAGACTGTATTATACAGCTCATTTATATCAAAATCACGGATCTCCCAGTAGAAAGGTGAAGGACTGTATTATACAGCTCATTTATATCAAAATCACTGATCTCCAAGTAGAAAGGTGAGAGACTGTATTATACAGCTCATTTATATCAAGATCACTGATCTCCCAGTAGAAAGGTGAAGGACTGTATTATACAGCTCATTTATATCAAGATCACTGATCTCCCAGTAGAAAGGTGAGAGACTGTATTATACAGCTCATTTATATCAAAATCACGGATCTCCCAGTAGAAAGGTGAGAGACTGTATTATACAGCTCATTTATATCAAAATCACTGATCACCCAGTAGAAAGGTGAGAGACTGTATTATACAGCTCATTTATATCAAAATCACTGATCACCCAGTAGAAAGGTGAGAGACTGTATTATACAGCTCATTTATATCAAGATCACTGATCTCCCAGTAGAAAGGTGAGAGATCGTATTATACAGCTCATTTATATCAAAATCACGGATCACCCAGTAGAAAGGTGAGAGACCGTATTATACAGCTCATTTATATCAAAATCACTGATCACCCAGTAGAAAGGTGAGAGATCGTATTATACAGCTCATTTATATCAAAATCACGGATCACCCAGTAGAAAGGTGAGAGATCGTATTATACAGCTCATTTATATCAAAATCACTGATCACCCAGTAGAAAGGTGAGAGACTGTATTATACAGCTCATTTATATCAAAATCCCTGATCACCCAGTAGAAAGGTGAGAGACTGTATTATACAGCTCATTTATATCAAAATCACTGATCACCCAGTAGAAAGGTGAGAGATCGTATTATACAGCTCATTTATATCAAAATCACTGATCTCCAAGTAGAAAGGTGAGAGACTGTATTACACAGCTCATTTATATCAAGATCACTGATCTCCCAGTAGAAAGGTGAGAGACTGTATTATACAGCTCATTTATATCAAAATCACTGATCTCCCAGTAGAAAGGTGAGAGACTGTATTATACAGCTCATTTATATCAAAATCACGGATCTCCCAGTAGAAAGGTGAGAGAATGTATTATACAGCTCATTTATATCAAAATCACGGATCTCCCAGTAGAAAGGTGAGAGACTGTATTATACAGCTCATTTATATCAAAATCACTGATCACCCAGTAGAAAGGTGAGAGACAGTATTATACAGCTCATTTATATCAAAATCACTGATCACCCAGTAGAAAGGTGATAGACTGTATTATACAGCTTATTCTTATTGGCCATTTTCTGGGATTTGTCTCTGGGTTTGTGAATGTGTTTTACTTCAATGTGAATGTGTTTTACTTCAATGTGAATGTTTTTTACTTCAATGTGAATGTGTTTTACTTCATTGTGAATGTGTTTTACTTCAATGTGAATGGGTTTTACTTCAATGTGAATGGGTTTTACTTCAATGTGAATGGGTTTTACTTCAATGTGAATGTGTTTTACTTCAATGTGAATGTGTTTTACTTCAATGTGAATGTGTTTTACTTCAATGTGAATGGGTTTTACTTCAATGTGAATGGGTTTTACTTCAATGTGAATGTGTTTTACTTCAATGTGAATGGGTTTTACTTCAATGTGAATGGGTTTTACTTCAATGTGAATGGGTTTTACTTCAATGTGAATGCGTTTGACTTCAATGTGAATGCGTTTTACTTCAATGTGAATGCGTTTTACTTCAATGTGAATGCGTTTTACTTCAATGTGAATGCGTTTTACTTCATAGTGAATGTGTTTTACTTCAATGTGAATGGGTTTTCCTTCAATGTGAATGCGTTTTACTTCAATGTGAATGCGTTTTACTTCAATGTGAATGCGTTTTACTTCAATGTGAATGCGTTTTACTTCATTATGAATGCGTTTTACTTCAATGTGAATGCGTTTTACTTCAATGTGAATGCGTTTTACTTCAATGTGAATGCGTTTTACTTCAATGTGAATGCGTTTTCCTTCAATGTGAATGCGTTTTACTTCAATGTGAATGCGTTTTACTTCAATGTGAATGCGTTTTACTTCAATGTGAATGCATTTTACTTCAATGTGAATGTGTTTTACTTCAATGTGAATGTGTTTTTACTTCATATAAAAAGTTATTCAGTTATCTTTATACAGATAGCATTGCGAAGTTTGGCGTAAGTTGGGACTATCCAGAACATGTTTCACCCAATAGGGACCCTTGTTCAATTGCTCAATTGTTTAACCAATCTAGCTTACTTTCGACAAACTGTGAAGGTTTGTGAAGATTCCAGCAATGAAGAACTCCTCTTCTCTCTTGTTGAAATCTTAGCTGCTTTTAGCGTGTCTAAAATTCAAACTCTTGTACAACCTTGTCACCAATGTAGGCTATTTCGTTTAGTTATAACTGTAGTTCTCATGTCAATACGATACTCCCATTGATGGGTCACATGGTTCAAATCCCCAGTCCAAGGAAAAAGTTCTCACCATCTTCCCAATGTGGAATGGTTGACAAGTATCTCACAAAGGTCAGGGCTTTCCTCCTGATTTTTCACTCGACTGCCTTGTGTGGAAGAATTGTCGGGTAGATGCTGAAGGTCATGGGTTTCCTCCCTCACTAAACCTGGTCACACCGCCATATAAGTGAAGTAATCTTGAGTGTCCACCCAAAATATTGTATCCTATTCCTATAGTGTGAAAGGACAATTAAAAACTGACTAGAATGATAGACCTCTAATATAACTTTGTGACGTTACTCTTTATCCTCTCTTTGTTTTTAGGGGACCTGTGATGTTGTTGTGAGTTTGATTGATGTTAATGACAACCCTACAGAATTTACCCATTCACAATATGTGGGCAGGGTTGATGATGGAAGCTTTCGAAATCAGCTGGTGAAGCTTGTAAGTTTTCTAAACGATTTTTATTAAATATATTTTCAATCCATGATAAAAATGTATGAAGCTAGCCTTTATAGTTGCAATGGTTAGCAGATTTGTTAATGTCGCCAGTTTGAACAGCTTTCTTATGTTCATTTATTCTAAGGACTAAAGGTCTACCTGTTTCACCAATATAATTTTCACCACATTCACATGTTACATTATGATTATAAACATTATACTTTTTAAAGCAATGGGACTCTTTGTCTTTAACATCAATCAATAAATTACCAAGATTTCTGTTATTTGAAAAAACAACCCAGAGGTTTTCTTTTCTTAAAATAGTGTTATGGTTCCTGATCTTTCTGTCCTGTCGTCCGAAGAACTGTGTGGGCATTTATCTTTAATTGATTGATTAATAACTTTACTAACTGTAGTCTTTTTATATCCATGGTCGATGAATACTTAGATTAAGTGATCCAGTTCTGCTTTTAGACACTGTTCATCACACACATTTATCGCTCTTTTTACTAAACAATGTAACATGCCGAGTTTAGTGTGGCCTGAATGAACTGGTCTTGAATGGCCTGATGAACTGTGAATATATAAATCTGTGTAGGTTGGTTTTCGATACACTTGTAGGCGTCAATTAAGGAAAAACAACTCGCCAATGCTTCGCAGCTCTGTCTTCATTTTACTGTCAATATAGGGGTATCCGTATCTCATAATCAGGCTTTAATTATTGACTAAAAAGTAAACAAAACAAAAAACTAATTAAAAAAGGCGTAATAGCACCACTTAATTGTCAACACATACACATACAATAGCAAGTAGGCTAAGCCTATTCTGATCTGGTAATTATCATCAA
Source organism: Lepidochitona cinerea (assembly GCA_963971465.1). Taxonomy (NCBI): domain Eukaryota; kingdom Metazoa; phylum Mollusca; class Polyplacophora; order Chitonida; family Tonicellidae; genus Lepidochitona; species Lepidochitona cinerea. The sequence continues at coordinate 8,799,793 of OZ020551.1, forward strand.
ACATATAAGATATAAAATGGATAAAGACTCACTTATAAGTAATCCCGTTAATTACGATTAATATCAGTAACATATGTTCTCATTATTTACTAGAGATACCGTACAGATATAAAATGATATCGTAGTAGATCTATAGTCTAACAATTCAGTAGGAGATATCCAAACATACCGTAAGTTGCGACCTCATCGGAAAACACAGGTCGACTGCCAGCACTGGCCAAACGCACGGACCAAACTCACAAAGCAGGTAGCCTCACCTGTATCACGTGGATTCGGATAAGGTAAAAAATAATAATAAGACGGCATGGATAATCTCCCCTACATAGTCAATTACAAAGTGTGGGAAAATAGGCCTTTACAACACTGAAGTCCTGATGTTTGACTTTGTTTCACCAACCTTTTCAACTAAAACAACCAGCCCCGATAGCTCAGTCGGTAGAGCGTCCGCTTCAGGCCTGGGAGATCCGGGTTCAAGCCCGGGTCGAGTCAGACCAAAGACTTTAACAGTGGTAGCTGTTACTGCTTCGCTTGGCGCTCAGCAATAGGAGTTAGAGCAGCGACGGGTTGGCCCGGTGTCAGTATACTGTGACTGGGTGAGGGGGCTTGCTGGTTGTCTTCGGCAAGTCGTCTCGGTGAGACAGCACCTAAAAGAGCGGTGGAAATCCGCCCTTTCACAAGGAGACAACGTCTTCATATAACCGAAATACTGTTGAGCAGGACGTAAAACCCCAATCACTCACTCACTCAACTAAAACATCCAAAAACAACAAGCTATCGTTTTTGCATTAAGCTTGCCGTCAGACGGGAGCTATCTGCTTACATCAAATGGCACTGATAAAATTTGGCAAGGCGATAGCTCTCGTCTGCAGCAGGCTTAACTAAATCCGTTTATCCTCTACGCTGTTTCAAATTAAATCAACGTTGAACACTTTAAAAAAAGCTTTGTGTTCATTCTTATCCCCCGGAACCCACACAAGTGTTTACCTTTGGGAAAAATAAAAGCCATGTTAACTTTATCTTGTAGGACTGGCTGATAGAAACAACAGATGAAGACACGGCGTATAATGGATTGTACTACTTGAAATTGTATGGAGAGGGCAGCCAATTATTTGATATAGAAAATAAAGCCATATTTGTAAACGTTTCTCAAGCTGAGGCTATTGACAGGGAGAAAACTTCAGAGTACCATCTCATGGTAAATATTGGATGATTTACATTAATTATTTGGACAAAAAATAATGTTATACTTTACTAGAATACAGATTGATTGATGTTTTAGGCTGTAATCAAGATTATTTCACTTAAATAGATACATGTAGAAAAACTCTATGGAGTTTTATTCTCGCCTATTTATGATGTACAATTTATATTCGTCTTATTGTTTTCTAATTGGTGAATACAAATATCAAATACATGTAGTGATGTTGTCAGGTTCCATGGGGGAGTAAACTGGGTGCTTTGTCCAGAGGAAACCCCTGACCTTCAGCAAGTACCTGGAAACTCTTCCACTTTCAAAGTTGGAGAGAAAAATCTACTCAGAAATTTGTTACTTTTTATTTGATCTTTCATAAGACCAAATAAGAATTGATAAATTTTTGATACTGGGATTGGATCCCGCACCCCCTCCCCCCCCCCCACCCCCACCGAGCCACTGAGGCCCAACTAAAACAGGGTCATGACTCCAACTTGCAAGGTTAAATCAGACGAGCCTTCAACCAAGGGTTGACATGTTCAAATTTGTACTTTCAGCTTGCTGCCGTGGATCGCGAAGGAAAGAATAGTAGTTTTGTAAACCTTACTATATATGTGGATGACCTTAATGACAACCCACCAAAGTTTACTCAATCTATATATTATTACAATGTGAGTGAGAACCGTGGCGGGATGCTGGTTGGTCAGGTGAACATCACTGATAAGGACATTATTGGTGACCATCGGTACATAATTACTGCTGGAAGCCAGGATCGGTTTACAATTAACCCAACAACAGGTTAGCAACTTTTTGTCTTCCTTAATTCTGCAAACCTTGAACATATTTAAAAATAGTTTATCATATTGGTCTAAAGGATAGGTTAATGATCTTCTTTTAAAAACTCCTGGGGACCTGTGTGCCTCAGTCGATGCGGCATGGTATCGAATCCCACTCGATTTTAGAGTTTCTCCTGATCTCCTAGCAAACAGCCCAGTTCCCTCCCAATCCCCCCCCCCCACACTTCCCCTCATGATTTGGTTCCACCAGTTGGTTATGGAGCACCTTCCCAAAATGCTGGGATAGTTTTCTGGATGGATTTTTATATACGATTGACCTATGTTGAATATGTCCGACAAATGGCTGAGCTAGAGTTTCCTCATATGGATTGATTTATTCCCACAATAAACCAGACAACACTATGACCTGAAATGTTCAGATACCATTTAATCAATCTCATAGAAAAATTTAAATTTCTTTCCACATATGACTGATTTCACTCCTTTGGACTATACATGTACTAATTGTGGGCCATTTTCTAGTGTTTGTGTTTATTTTGAAGGTGAAATTCGAGTTACTGATGGAGTAGACAGAGAGGTTAAGGCAGAATACATTTTAACAGTTTTGGTGATGAATTCTCCCTTCAACGACACAACTGAAGTGAATATTACTGTTCTCGATGAAAATGATAACCGCCCTGTTTTTAGTAAAGTTAGGTACTCATTTAGAATGGAAGAGGAATCAGATAATACAACTATTGGACAGGTGTTGGCCAGGGACATAGATGAAGGAGCTAATGGACAAGTTTCATATCTCATCCCTAACTCAGGTATTTTCATGTATCTATGAATTAACTACTAATATGTGTTAGTGTTCAATCTATATCTCTTTGCCTCAATGCAGTGCAGGTTTGAATGATCAATCACACTCAGACCAAATAAAAATGGAAACATTTCTGAGTGGATTTTTCACTCTCTCGCCGTATGTACTCGCCAAAGGTTGGGGGTTTTGGCCAAGGGTCTTCCTCCAAAATGTAAGACTTTTTGTTCCTACCAAAAAAGTTGTATGCAACACGGATCAATCCTGGAATCCAAATCAATTAGAAATGACCAATGGGAAAATTCAAAGCTTTTAGAATCACCTTGTACAATGTATAAACTTTTCATTATTAATAATAAGGTGCTTTATTTTTTTTTGTCAGCTGACTTTCGGATTAACTCAGTCACCGGGTTGATAACCAGTAATATACAGTTAGACCGTGAGACGAAATCGTTCTATGAGTTTGAAGTATTAGCAGTAGACGGAGGTAACCCTAATCAAACAGCATTGGTTACCGTGACACTCACACTGATGGATATCAATGATAATCCACCTGTATTTCTGAATATCAATGGGACAGAGCTGTATACAAGCATACTGGAAAAATCCCCTGTTAATTCTGTCATTGCATGGCCCAGAGCAACAGACATTGATGAGGGTGTCAACAGTAAATTAGTGTACAAAGTAGAAGGCCCTGGGGCTGAATATTTCAATATTGACCCTGATACTGGTTTAATGACTGTTAAAGAAAGAATTGATTTGAATACATTAGCATCAAAAGGATATATCCTGGACAATTCCACTGGCTCCTCAAGTACTTTACATCTAACAGTGACAGTTTGTGATGAAGGCATTTCTCCCCTAAACTCATCAATTTCTCTAGAAGTTGTGATTGAGGGAATTAGTGACTTAGCACCTGAGTTTGTTCCAACAGCATATCACTTTACAGTGAGGGAAGGAGAACGTTCAGGTAAGTGTTAAAGTGGCATGAGCTGCCAAAATGGTGATATTTTGACCTTAATACAGAATGTTGAAATTATTGGTTATTTTTCTCAAGACGTATAATTCAGAAGCTTTTTAGTGCTTCTAGTCTCGAAAATGTACGATAAAGTGTTGCTTTGAACTAACATTGGCTTAGAATGAATGAATGGTTGTCCCGGTTATTTAAATTTTGTTTACTTTTGGAACACGTTTTCGGTTTGTACAGGCCACATACTGTTTGGATTTTCCTCATTCTAATGCCAATCATTTAGTTTCTTGATGACCTTCAAAGCCTCTTACTGTCATGACGATCAGAAATTATTAAAAAAGTCTGAATTTTGGCAGCTCATGCCACTTTAAGTTACATTCACATTATACAACAAATTCTGAACCCAATTTCTGGTTATCAATTTTTTTGGCCCATCCTGTTCATATTACATAAATCAGGCGAGTCTATGAAGTGAATGAATACTAAAAAAACAATAACTAAAAACAACAAATAATTGGAATCAAGAGCAATGAAGATATTTCCTTGTTTTAAAATCCAGTTTTCTCATAAAGAAAAGTCTCGTGGTATTTTACATTTATCATTTCTACAATCTTTCTGCTTGACATGTTTTCAAAGGCGAAAGCAGATTGGTCAGAAAGGAAAATTATCCAACAATTTATTTTGCTGATAGTGTGAATGAATAGGCTGATTAACATTGAAGCCATTTTTGTATGGAAACCTGAACTCAATGATTACGTTATCCATGTGATACATTATACAAGATGTAATATACTTTGCAGGTTCATTAATAGGGGTGGTTACATTAAAGATATCTCTACTGAACACTACAAGTAATACTCCTCATCCAAAATTTGAAATTGTGGATACACAAGGTACAAGGAACCATTTTGTTATTCAGGATACCACTCAGGTAATTATCTCACCTCTTGTACATTGCTCTTATCCCTACCCTCAGGTAATTATCTCACCTCTTGTACATTGTTCTTATCCCTACCCTCAGGTAATTATCTCACCTCTTGTACATTGCTCTTATCCCTACCCTCAGGTAATTATCTCACCTCTTGTACATTGTTCTTATCCCTACCCTTTATTATCTCACCTCTCGTACATTGCTCTTATCCCTACCCTCAGGTAATTATCTCACCTCTTGTACATTGCTCTTATCCCTACCCTCAGGTAATTATCTCACCTCTTGTACATTGTTCTTATCCCTACCCTTAGGTAATTATCTCACCTCTCGTACATTGTTCTTATCCCTACCCTCAGGTAATTATCTCACCTCTCGTACATTGTTCTTATCCCTACCCTTAGGTAATTATCTCACCTCTTGTACATTGCTCTTATCCCTACCCTTAGGTAATTATCTCACCTCTTGTACATTGTTCTTATCCCTACCCTCAGGTAATTATCTCACCTCTTGTACATTGTTCTTATCCCTACCCTCAGGTAATTATCTCACCTCTCGTACATTGTTCTTATCCCTACCCTCAGGTAATTATCTCACCTCTCGTACATTGTTCTTATCCCTACCCTCAGGTAATTATCTCACCTCTCGTACATTGTTCTTATCCCTACCCTCAGGTAATTATCTCACCTCTCGTACATTGTTCTTATCCCTACCCTCTGGTAATTATCTCACCTCTCGTATATTGTTCTTATCCCTACCCTTAGGTAATTATCTCACCTCTCGTACATTGTTCTTATCCCTACCCTCAGGTAATTATCTCACCTCTCGTACATTGTTCTTATCCCTACCCTTTATTATCTCACCTCTCGTACATTGTTCTTATCCCTACCCTCAGGTAATTATCTCACCTCTTGTACATTGTTCTTATCCCTACCCTCAGGTAATTATCTCACCTCTCGTACATTGTTCTTATCCCTACCCTCAGGTAATTATCTCACCTCTTGTACATTGCTCTTATCCCTACCCTCAGGTAATTATCTCACCTCTCGTACATTGTTCTTATCCCTACCCTCAGGTAATTATCTCACCTCTCGTACATTGTTCTTATCCCTACCCTCTGGTAATTATCTCACCTCTCGTATATTGTTCTTATCCCTACCCTTAGGTAATTATCTCACCTCTCGTACATTGTTCTTATCCCTACCCTCAGGTAATTATCTCACCTCTCGTACATTGTTCTTATCCCTACCCTTTATTATCTCACCTCTCGTACATTGTTCTTATCCCTACCCTCAGGTAATTATCTCACCTCTCGTACATTGTTCTTATCCCTACCCTCAGGTAATTATCTCACCTCTTGTACATTGTTCTTATCCCTACCCTCAGGTAATTATCTCACCTCTTGTACATTGCTCTTATCCCTACCCTCAGGTAATTATCTCACCTCTTGTACATTGTTCTTATCCCTACCCTTTATTATCTCACCTCTCGTACATTGTTCTTATCCCTACCCTCAGGTAATTATCTCACCTCTTGTACATTGTTCTTATCCCTACCCTCAGGTAATTATCTCACCTCTTGTACATTGTTCTTATCCCTACCCTTAGGTAATTATCTCACCTCTCGTACATTGTTCTTATCCCTACCCTCAGGTAATTATCTCTCCTCTTGTAAATTGCTCTTATCCTTACTCTTATTAAAAATACCATGGTCTGTGTTCCAAAACACCATGGTTTTTTAAGTGAAGTAAATTTTCTTATGAAATAGTACTGTATAATTGTCTGTAAATTTACTACTTGTTAAATTACTGTTTTTTTAGCCAATACAACAGTTGAATGATTGGTTTTACAATGCTTCCATTCTGACCACGGACAATGTGATAGACTATGAGACGGACAGAGAATTCAGTCTTGTAATCAGGGCTGTCGATGGTAAAATACCTGAGAGATACACATATACAGTGGTAAGTCAATACAATATAACTTCTACTATGGACAGGTTTTCCTGGAGCCAAAACGACAACTTGTACCATATCATCATGGTTGAAAAACTATGTTCCCAAGGAATCAAACCCTTCCTAATCACCTATATCATCCTTTTCTTGTCAGTAAATCTTGTGAAGTCATTGTAAAGTTGTATCAAATGATATAAATTACTAAAAAAAAAAAGGGGATATTTTCTTGAAAATGTAGTATTATGTATTTGTTCCAAATTAAACTTTCAGTTACTAACAAAATTCCAATTTATTTTTTATGTATATATTAATATTACCAACTGTTCTTCTTTTTTTTACCTTTTTTTTTGTTCTTTTTTATTGCTATTCTCATATTGTGTAAATTGTTATCATCAACCTATAAAATGGAGATCCTCTCAATCAAAAAGTCATTTCGCCACTCAAACCTAAAAAGCCCCGAAAAAAGACTCAGGTTTGTGATGTCTGCTGAAACTATGCAGCCATACAATCCAATGCGTTAAGCCCACTATCTTTGCAACAGGCAAAACAGAAAGGGAAAGCATTCTACAAGGAAGCGTTTTCTCAGTACGAAATAGTGCAGCGGGAGGGGTGGGGGGCGTTTCATGAAGCCATCGCATAGTGTGATCAATCGCAGTTGTTACAATGTGTATCTCTTCACTATGGTATCTACTGGCAACTAGGCTTCATTTGTGAAACGTGCCCCTGTTGTAAATAAAAATGTATATATTGAGTGTAATACTTGAAGATTTGTCTTACATACAGTTATAATTGCATGAGCTTAGCATATGTTGGTGATAAGGGAAATTTGGCTTTGTACAGGTAGAGATCAGTGTTACAGATGTGAATGACAACAGTCCAGTGTGTACACAGGATCTCCTCAAGTTGACATATCCAGAAGAACAAAGGGCAGACAACCTCGCACAGGCTGAAGTTACAGACAAAGATTCTGGTGCAAATGCTCTCATTCACTTTACTCTGATAAATGATACAACAAGTAAGTTTTCTTTTACCATCTGATAAATGATACAAGTAAGTTTTGTTTTACCATCTGATAAATGGTACAACAATTAGTTTTCTTTTACCATCTGATAAATGGTACAACAATTAATTTTCTTTTAACATCTGATAAATGGTACAACAAGTAAGTTTTCTTTTAACATCTGATAAATAATACAACAAGTAAGTTTTCTTTTAACATCTGATAAATAATACAACAAGTAAGTGTTCTGTAATCATCTGATAAATAATACAACAAGTAAGTGTTTTGTAATCATCTGATAAATAATACAACAAGTAAGTGTTCTGTAATCATCTGATAAATAATACAACAAGTAAGTGTTCTGTAATCATCTGATAAATAATACAACAAGTAAGTGTTCTGTAATCATCTGATAAATGATACAACAAGTAAGTGTTCTGTAATCATCTGATAAATAATACAACAAGTAAGTGTTCTGTAATCATCTGATAAATAATACAACAAGTAAGTGTTCTGTAATCATCTGATAAATAATACAACAAGTAAGTGTTCTGTAATCATCTGATAAATGATACAACAAGTAAGTTTTCTTTCACCATCTGATAAATAATACAACAAGTAAGTGTTCTGTAATCATCTGATAAATAATACAACAAGTAAGTGTTCTGTAATCATCTGATAAATAATACAACAAGTAAGTGTTCTGTAATCATCTGATAAATGATACAACAAGTAAGTGTTCTGTAATCATCTGATAAATAATACAACAAGTAAGTGTTCTGTAATCATCTGATAAATAATACAACAAGTAAGTGTTCTTTCACCATCTGATCAATGATACATCAAAATAGTTTGCTAATAATAGCGGCCATAAAAATAAAATCAAATTTATCTATTTGTCTGCATTGTGTGATCTTCAAAAGGACCATCAGCAGCTTATTGATACAATGTGTATGTTGATTTTTTTTGTACCAGACTTATAGAACTTTTTGATAGAATAGCCTGATCCATCTCTGTGGCATTTTTCTAACAGAAGTACTCAAAACTAATTAACATTTTCTTCACTTAATTTTTAAGTGTACATTTTTCAAGAAAAATCAACACAAAGCTTTCCATCCAAGTTGAATTCTTTATTTTTGCAGGGCCACTCAAAATCAAAACCTTGTTCAAATGAAATTTGTAATTACCAGATGCACATTAAGTGAAAAAAAATCCAGCCGAGTGTTTATCTGACTTGGCTGATGGACATGTCCAACATCCTACAGCTATCATCACCCTTGTACCATCCAACTTAATCCCACAAAGTTATAATTTCTGTTTGACTTTTTCTCAGATGGTTCCCTTGGTATTAACACCTCATCAGGGATATTATTTCTCACAGAGGGTTTGGACAGAGAGAAACAATCTGAATATTCCTTTATAATACAGGTAAACTGTTACTTTCTATTAAAGGCTGATCCTGTGAGTAGACAGTTAGACACTTATGATAGGCTTCTTTTGATCATTTGACCACATATATATTTAGGAACACTAAAACACACCGGCACAGGCAAAATCTTCTTGTCTAAAATAACCATGGAGATAAGTTTCTAATTGTGTTAAAAAGGGGTATATCACTTAGACCTTTATACCCAATCATAAGTTGTAATACACTACACCTATGATATTTCATTAGGTTGACGTCTGACAGGAGCTTGGCCTTACTCAGTAGAATTTTTTGGAACACTTTGAAATACATTGATTACAGCAAGAATATCGGTAGACTGAGATTGAACCCCATAGAATCATGGGAAAAGAAATCGAAAATGCTTATCAACTCAGTAATAGTACCTTTGATGAGCTTTCTTTAATTGCTTACATTGTCACACACATTCTGATCCAATGAAAACCTCTTACAACTACCAGGTCCATTGCCTAGGGTCATATTGTAAACGGGTTGTTGTTTGTCGTTATTGTACTATGTACTCAATTGAATGAATTTCTTTCTAATTTAATTATTGCTAATTACAGGCATCAGACAATGGAGTTCCTGTTGAAAATTGTTCTATCCAGGGTCACTTGATACTGGAGGATATCAATGATAACTCCCCTGTTTTCTACACGGACCAGTCAATATTAGAGATTTCTTTACCAGAAAACATCAGGCCCGGAGTGGAGGTTAGTATCTAATGTCAAATACGAACTTCTGAAATTTGAAAAATGATTTGTTAACTTTTATATTCCTTATCAAGTACTTACCTTGTTTGAACATTTGCCTTCTCAGCATCTGAGTAGAATATTTTATTCAGACAAAATCTGCTGTAATGGTAACCTTATTGTTAGCATCTGAGTAGAATATTTTATTCAGACAAAATCGGCTGTAATTGTAACCGTATTGTTAGCATCTGAGTAGAATATTTTATTCAGACAAAATTTGCTGTAATTGTAACCTTATTGTCAGTATCTGAGTAGAATATTTTATTCAGACGAAATCTGCTGTAATTGTAACCTTATTGTTAGCATCTGAGTAGAATACTTTATTCAGATGAAATCTGCTGTAATTGTAACCTTATTGTTAGCATCTGAGTAGAATACTTTATTCAGATGAAATCTGCTGTAATTCTAACCTTATTGTCAGCATCTGAGTAGAATATTTTATTCAGACAAAATCTGCTGTAATTCTAACCTTATTATCACATCTGAGTAGGATATTTTATTCAGACAAAATCTGCTGTAATTGTAACCTTATTATCACATCTGAGTAGAATATTTTATTCAGACAAAATCTGCTGTAATTCTAACCTTATTATCACATCTGAGTAGAATATTTTATTCAGACAAAATCTGCTGTAATTGTAACCTTATTGTCAGCATTTGAGTAGAATATTTTATTCAGACAAAATTGGCTGTAATTGTAACCGTATCGTCAGCACCTGAATAGACTATTTTATTCAGATAAAATCTGCTGTAATATAATTGTAACCTTTAAATACCTGTATCTGGGGCTATTTTTGTTGACAGGTTTTACAGGTGTATGCCAATGACACAGATCGTGGATTAAATGGAAAAGTTTTCTACAAACTTGATACGGATGAGGATTTCTTCATCCATCCAAAAGGTTATGGATTATTTTCTTGCATCGTTCTTTTTATTTGAAATAAGAACAACCAACAAGTACATTAATAGAAGTTGAGAGCTACATATATATTAGTGTTGTTTTGGCTACATGTAGGTTAAAATTTTGATGGAGAGGTGGCCATATTTTTTTTCCAAAGGGGTCATCACCAAATCAGACAGGGTGTAGCCGACCAATTCCATTGACCAATCAGCAAGTCAGCAATGCCAAGAAACTAGATTGAGTTATAATAATTTATTATACATGAATGAGAGATTTCTTCTATATAAATTACTGTTTCCACTTTGTAGATGGTAAACTATTCTGCTTTGGGAGTCTGGATTATGAAAGAAAGAATGTTTACAACCTATCTGTGACAGCCTATGATCTAGGTACCCCTCAGAAGAACAGAACCATACCAATCCAAATCAGTGTCACCAAGGTTGAAGATACTGTTGTCTTGAAACCACTTTACACATTCTATATTAGTGGAGTTACTCCCCTTTATACGGTAGTTGGTAGAATACAGACTTCTAAATCACTCTTCTTCAATTTTACAGGTAAGGCTGAGTTTAAACTTACTTTTTAGTTGATTGCTATATCAAATGAATTGTACAAGCCATTACTTGTATACTTCTGGTTTGATAATACTTGTAGAACCTATTACCTCGTATACTTCTGTGGTTTGATCTCTTATCTTGTTTACTTTTGACAATTCTTGCACACAGATCAAGGTGACTGTAGAACCTATTACCTTGTATACTTCTGTGGTTTGATAATACTTGCACACAGATCAAGGTGACTGTAGAACCTATTACCTTGTATACTTCTGTGGTTTGATAATACTTGCACACAGATCAAGGTGACTGTAGAACCTATTACCTTGTATACTTCTGTGGTTTGATAATGCTTTCACACAGTTCAAGGTGACTGTAGAACCTATTACCTTGTATACTTCTGTGGTTTGATAATGCTTTCACACAGTTCAAGGTGACTGTAGAACCTATTACCTTGTATACGTCTGTGGTTTGATAATACTTGCACACAGATCAAGGTGACTGTAGAACCTCTTACTTTGTATACTTCTGTGGTTTGATAATACTTGCACACAGATCAAGGTGACTGTAGAACCTCTTACTTTGTATACTTCTGTGGTTTGATAATACTTGCACACAGATCAAGGTGACTGTAAAACCTCTTACTTTGTATACTTCTGTGGTTTGATAATACTTGCACACAGATCAAGGTGACTGTAGAACCTTTTACTTTGTATACTTCTGTGGTTTGATAATACTTGCACACATATCAAGGTGACTGTAGAACCTATTACCTTCTATACTTCTGTGGTTTGATAACACTTGCACACAGATCAAGGTGACTGTAGAACCTCTTACACTTGCACACAGATCAAGGTGACAGTAGAACCTCTTACACTTGCACACAGATCAAGGTGACTGTATAACCTCTTACACTTGCACACAGATCAAGGTGACAGTAGAACCTCTTACACTTGCACACAGATCAAGGTGACTGTATAACCTCTTACACTTGCACACAGATCAAGGTGACTGTAGAACCTCTTACACTTGCACACAGATCAAGGTGACTGTAGAACCTCTTACACTTGCACACAGATCAAGGTGACTATTGAACCTGAACCCATTGCCTTGTATACTTCTGTAGTTTGATAACACTTGCACACAGATCAAGGTGACTGTAGAACCTATTACCTTGTATACTTCTGGTTTGATAATACTTGTAGAACCTATTACCTCGTATACTTCTGTGGTTTGATCTCTTACCTTGTTTACTTTTGACAATTCTTTCACACAGTTCAAGGTGACTGAAGAACCTATTACCTTGTATACTTCTGTGGTCTGATAACACTTAATTGCACACAGATCAAGGTGACTGTAGAACCTATTACCTTGTAAACTTCTGTGGTCTGATAACACTTAATTGCACACAGATCAAGGTGACTGTAGAACCTCTTACTTTGTATACTTCTGTGGTTTACTAATACTTGCACACAGATCAAGGTGACTGTAGAACCTCTTACTTTGTATACTTCTGTGGTCTGATAACACTTGCACACAGATCAAGGTGACTGTAGAACCTCTTACTTTGTATACTTCTGTGGTTTGATAATACTTGCACACAGATCAAGGTGACTGTAGAACCTATTACCTTGTATACTTCTGTGGTTTGATAATTCTTTCACACAGTTCAAGCTAGGTGACTGTAGAACCTATTACCTTGTATACTTCTGTGGTCTGATAACACTTAATTGCCCACAGATCAAGGTGACTATAGAACCTATTACCTTGTATACTTCTGTGGTTTGATAATACTTGCACACAGATCAAGGTGACTATAGAACCTATTACCTTGTATACTTCTGTGGTTTGATAATACTTGCACACAGATCAAGGTGACTGTATAACCTCTTACACTTGCACACAGATCAAGGGGACTGTAGAACCTCTTACACTTGCACACAGATCAAGGTGACTGTAGAACCTCTTACACTTGCACACAGATCAAGGTGACTATAGAACCTCTTACACTTGCACACAGATCAAGGTGACTATAGAACCTCTTACACTTGCACACAGATCAAGGGGACTGTAGAACCTCTTACACTTGCACACAGATCAAGGGGACTGTAGAACCTCTTACACTTGCACACAGATCAAGGGGACTGTAGAACCTCTTACACTTGCACACAGATCAAGGTGACTGTAGAACCTCTTACACTTGCACACAGATCAAGGTGACTGTATAACCTCTTACACTTGCACACAGATCAAGGTGACTGTAGAACCTCTTACACTTGCACACAGATCAAGGTGACTGTAGAACCTCTTACACTTGCACACAGATCAAGGTGACTATTGAACCTGAACCCATTGCCTTGTATACTTCTGTAGTTTGATAACACTTGCACACAGATCAAGGTGACTGTAGAACCTATTACCTTGTATACTTCTGGTTTGATAATACTTGTAGAACCTATTACCTCGTATACTTCTGTGGTTTGATCTCTTACCTTGTTTACTTTTGACAATTCTTTCACACAGTTCAAGGTGACTGAAGAACCTATTACCTTGTATACTTCTGTGGTCTGATAACACTTAATTGCACACAGATCAAGGTGACTGTAGAACCTATTACCTTGTAAACTTCTGTGGTCTGATAACACTTAATTGCACACAGATCAAGGTGACTGTAGAACCTCTTACTTTGTATACTTCTGTGGTTTGCTAATACTTGCACACAGATCAAGGTGACTGTAGAACCTCTTACTTTGTATACTTCTGTGGTCTGATAACACTTGCACACAGATCAAGGTGACTGTAGAACCTCTTACTTTGTATACTTCTGTGGTTTGATAATACTTGCACACAGATCAAGGTGACTGTAGAACCTATTACCTTGTATACTTCTGTGGTTTGATAATTCTTTCACACAGTTCAAGCTAGGTGACTGTAGAACCTATTACCTTGTATACTTCTGTGGTCTGATAACACTTAATTGCCCACAGATCAAGGTGACTATAGAACCTATTACCTTGTATACTTCTGTGGTTTGATAATACTTGCACACAGATCAAGGTGACTATAGAACCTATTACCTTGTATACTTCTGTGGTTTGATAATACTTGCACACAGATCAAGGTGACTGTATAACCTCTTACACTTGCACACAGATCAAGGGGACTGTAGAACCTCTTACACTTGCACACAGATCAAGGTGACTGTAGAACCTCTTACACTTGCACACAGATCAAGGTGACTATAGAACCTCTTACACTTGCACACAGATCAAGGTGACTATAGAACCTCTTACACTTGCACACAGATCAAGGGGACTGTAGAACCTCTTACACTTGCACACAGATCAAGGGGACTGTAGAACCTCTTACACTTGCACACAGATCAAGGGGACTGTAGAACCTCTTACACTTGCACACAGATCAAGGTGACTGTAGAACCTCTTACACTTGCACACAGATCAAGGTGACTATAGAACCTCTTACACTTGCACACAGATCAAGGTGACTATAGAACCTCTTACACTTGCACACAGATCAAGGTGACTATAGAACCTCTTACACTTGCACACATAGTGCTTATATTTCTCTATAATGGGAGCTCAGTTGGTTGAAGTGATAATCCCTCAGTCCAGCATAAGCCTTCCATCGATGAGGCATGGGATTGAATCCTACTCGGATCATTTTTCATCCAATTGCCGTATGTAGAAGAGTTTCCCAGTACTGGCTAAAGGACTCAGGGGTTTCCTTCTCGGGCAAAAAACCTGGTTTCCTCAACCCACTAAACCTGGCCATGCCGCCTTTTAAATGAAATAATCCTCTATTATGCACACCATGCTAACTATTATTAACAAGTGTTTTGTGTTTTCAGGTGGAAATTCAGACAATACGTTTACAATTACAAATGATGGCCAAATATCTATATTGAAATCTCCTGGTGTTCGATTATCTCCCTTTAATTTGACTGTTATGGCAACAGAAAACAGCACCCCTGTTAAAGTTAGATACACAACTGTAAGTATCTGAGCTATATGTTGCTGCAAAACAACCAAAAGTTTACATATCCTGTATATAATTGTTCTATACAAACATAAAAAAGTATTGTGTTTTCAAAAGTATTTAACAAGTATACTGCCGTCCTATTTTCTAATCCGCAATTAGATATGAACTGTCGATAAAAGGGTGTTAAAATATTGTTCTAATTGTTTCCTGTGCTGTTGACTGTAGGTATTGATTTACACAGAGGATACCAAGCTGACAGTAGTATATATGGAAAATCAACCGCCATATCAACTTGTGATAGATATCAATACAACAGAGGAACTGTCAGGAGATTCTGTCTTTTACTCTTTTGTCAATCCATCTTATTCAGGTACAGTCTCCAAATGTTCCCTTTCTTTGCTTAGCCTTGTGTTTTGTTTTTCAATAACAAAGCACTCACAAAAGTCAGACTCCCTTAAATCTTCTATAATTTTTCGAGTGACATCATAAGCGATAGGGTTATTATTATAGAAATGGTGGCCAGGCGTATGAGGAAGGTTTGTGTCCTCGGGGCTTTCTTCCCCACCTAAGCAGGCTGCCCTATAAGTGAAATAATCCTAGGTGTGGCTTAAAACCTCAATCAATGGATTATTTCTGTTATAAGGCAGCATAAGACGGGTGAGAAATAAGCTGGATTGTATTCAATCATCTTTTCTGACAAACATCCCATCTACATGTACTTTAATATGCCATAAATGTAACTGTTCTGCCAAATCAAATGTTTGTAATGAGTTTTCCTTAAAGTCAAGAAAAGTTTGATTGTTTTTACATTAGGATCAGGGCCAACTCTGATCATGGGATAATCCCATCCGCCTTGTACAATGTACATATTAGTGAAAATATATCTTTAGTATCTGAGTTTATCAGGTGCACCTTTTTTAAATTATTCTCTAAAACTTAATATACTGAACTGTGGAATTAACTTGATGGAGATTTCATTTCTACTCATTTCTCTCCTCTTTTGTAGATTTGTTTAACATCACTGAATCTACTGGTGAAATATTTGCTTTAAAAGAACTAGATCGTGAAGAGGTATCAGAATATGTATTACTTGTACATGTTAACTACAATCCATCCGGACAGAGGCAGAAACGCAGCTTTGGAGGTAAGGCATTGCTGTCTGAAATACTGTTTGCATGTGTGGGAGGGGAGAGGGGGGGGGGGGGGGGGTGACTGATATTAAGATATATATCATTTGATTAGAGAAAATATGGTGCTATGAAGAAACAGTTATTTTTGAAGGTTTTTAATCTGTGTTGACATACATCTTTCCCATTTGAAAAGCTGTACCAATGTAAAGATAATGTACTGTTGAGATTTGTTGTTTCAGATAACCCTGGGGATATTCAGATCATTATCAAGGTGGGAGATGAAAATGATAACCCTCCAATGTTTCCAAAAGACAAACTCACCTTTGGCCTTCCAAGAAGTGAAAGTTTTAACTACCTCATAACTACACTAAGTGTAAGTATTGTTTAAAGTGGCAACGTTTTTCATAATTTCTGATCGTCACGACAGAATGAGGATTTGAAGGCCATCGAAAAACTAAATGATTGGCGTCGGAATGACGAAAATCCGTACAATATGTGGTCTGTACGAACCGAAAACGTGTTCGAAAAGTAAACAAAATTTAAATAACCGAGACGACCATTCATTCATTCTAAGCCAAAGTTTGTTCAAAACAATACTTAATCGTATATTTTTGAGACTAGAAGCACTAAAACTAAAACTCTTGAGAAAAATAACCAATAATTTCAACATTATGTTTTAACATCAAAATATCAACATTTTGGCAGCTCATGCCCCTTTAAAATCCAGAAACCTACAGATTTACCCTTGTAATCCTACATTTCTAAGCCTAACTCAATACCACAATTTATAATTTAGGAGGGGATTTTCCACTCGATTGCCATATGTTGAAGAGTTGCCAGGTCCGCTTTGAAGGTCAAGGGTTTCCTCCCTACACTAAACCTGGCAGAGGCGCATATAGATGAGTAATCTTTTGTGTGGTGTAAAACATCAATCAATCAATCACAATTTATACCTCCAAATGGTCCCTTCTATACCACAACTACCACATCAGCTTGCCACAAATGTCATCCGTATTTCTTAGTTTTGTAATCATTTTTTTTCTGATTCACAGGCCTCTGATAAAGATGAAGGAAACAATAGTGCTATATTATACACAATAGTATCCGGGGACTCGAACACATTAGGTTTGGATGCCCAGTCAGGACAACTTCGATGTACTCGTGACCTCTCTGACACTCTCACCTCTCAACTCAATGTGAAGGTCAAGGCCACAGATAATCTTGGCTTCGGTCAAAGTGCCGACTTGGAGGTTACAGTAAGTGTTTCACATTCATCATTTGTAAACACTGCCGATATTCACACTTTTTCTGTAAATCCTGATTGTCACAACAGTTAGATGCTTTGAAGGTCATGGAAAAACTAAATGATTGACATTGGAATGAGGAAAATTCATACAGTGTGTGGCATATACGAACCTAAATAGTGTATTTGAAAAATGAACAAAATTTAAATATTTGAGACGATCCTTCAGTTATCCTAAGCCTAAGTTATTTCAAAAGATAAAGTAAACCTGTAGGGTAAACCTAGTATCATGATGTTGCATGATGTGGGTGGGGGTTAGTATATGCCCAATTTCTTTATTATCCGTACATAAACTGTGGTGTGAAAGTATCTTTGACTATGTCTGGAACTCATATATTTATATATTCATATATATATTTATTGTTATGTTTCAGGTTCTAGTAGTTTCTGATAGTGATAGGGCTATCTTGGTTGTCACCCAACCCTCCAGTGTGGTCAAACCTTTCATACCAGCTATACAAGGGTAAGTCAACCAATCGATATAAAAGCACTCTAGACCTTTCAATCTAGAATATTGTTGACATTATAAACAGCAAACGGTTTTCTGTATTTTACCGGCATGCTGACATTTGGCTGAGTTGTCTTTATGGCCTAATATCCTGGTAGAACCAATTGTAAAAGACTATTTACTGACATTTGACTCAGACTGTATGACCTAATATCCTGATAGAACCTTGTCAGAGCTTGGTCTTATGAAAATTTCTAAACTACATATGTAGACAAGGGAAGGAAAGAGAACAGAGATTTGAAATATTGTTCCATGTTTTATTTGTACGTTATGTATAAACAATACAGTTTGCATTGATTTGAAAAAGGCTTTGATTTCTATTATTTTCTAAACAATGATTTTTGTGTATGTAATGCAAATTTTGTTTTGTGTTTTGATTTTCTCAGGAATCTGAGTGATATTTTATCCTATGAAGTGAGTATAGAAATGATTAAACCTCATGCAATGCAGACAGATTCAGGCTCCAAAGTTAACCCTGAAATGTGAGTATACCTTTGGTATTTTGTGGGTTATGCAAGTATATCTTTGTTATTTTGTGGGCTATGCAAGTATATCTTTGTTATTTTGTGGGCTATGCAAGTATATCTTTGGTATTTTGTGGGCTATGTAAGTATATCTTTGGTATTTTGTGGGCTATGTAAGTATATCTTTGTTATTTTGTGGGCTATGTAAGTATATCTTTGTTATTTTGTGGGCTATGTAAGTATATCTTTGTTATTTTGTGGGCTATGTAAGTATATCTTTGTTATTTTGTGGGCTATGTAAGTATATCTTTATTTTTTTGTGGGCTATGTAAGTATATCTTTGTTATTTTGTGGGCTATGTAAGTATATCTTTGTTATTTTGTGGGCTATGTAAGTATATCTTTGGTATTTTGTGGGCTATGTAAGTTTATCTTTGTTATTTTGTGGGCTATGCAAGTATATCTTTGTTATTTTGTGGGCTATGTAAGTATATCTTTGTTATTTTGTGGGCTATGTAAGTATATCTTTGTTATTTTGTGGGCTATGTAAGTATATCTTTGTTTTTTTGTGAGCTATGTAAGTATATCTTTGTTATTTTGTGGGCTATGTAAGTATATCTTTGTTATTTTGTGGGATATGTAAGTATATCTTTGTTATTTTGTGGGCTATGTAAGTATATCTTTGTTATTTTGTGGGCTATGTAAGTATATCTTTGGAATTTTGTGGGCTATGCAAGTATATCTTTGTTGTTTTGTGGGCTATGCAAGTATATCTTTGTTATTTTGTGGGCTATGCAAGTGTATCTTTGGTATTTTGTGGGCTATGCAAGTATATCTTTGTTATTTTGTGGGCTATGCAAGTATATCTTTGTTATTTTGTGGGCTATGTAAGTATATCTTTGGTATTTTGTGGGTTATGTAAGTTTATCTTTGGTATTTTGTGGGCTATGTAAGTTTATCTTTGGTATTTTGTGGGCTATGCAAGTATATCTTTGGTATTTTGTGGGCTATGTAAGTATATCTTTGTTATTTTGTGGGCTATGCAAGTATATCTTTGGTATTTTGTGGGCTATGCAAGTATATCTTTGTTATTTTGTGGGCTATGCAAGTATATCTTTGTTATTTTGTGGGCTATGCAAGTATATCTTTGTTATTTTGTGGGCTATGCAAGTATATCTTTGTTATTTTGTGGGCTATGTAAGTATATCTTTGGTATTTTGTGGGTTATGTAAGTTTATCTTTGGTATTTTGTGGGCTATGTAAGTTTATCTTTGGTATTTTGTGGGCTATGTAAGTTTATCTTTGGTATTTTGTGGGCTATGTAAGTATATCTTTGGTATTTTGTCAAAATATTCCTTCTTTTTTTTTTTTGCTGTTATTTTTGGTTCGAGGTGGGGGCGACAGAGAATTTTTTTCTGTACCAATTTGCCACATACGTGTAGAGTGGATTGACTTTTTTCAATGACTAAATGCTCAGAAGCACATTATGTTGTGTATGGTGTCAGAACTACATTGTAGCCATGTTGGGTTACCTTGGGCATGGTTTATTTTGTACATGATTGCTGCAACAATCAGGTCACTTAATGAGTATTTTAGTAATATTGATATATTATTGTTGTTGTTTGTTTCAGGTCTGACATATACATGCATGCTATTGACCCGACTACAGGACAGATTGTCACTCATGATGCTCTCCTTAGGTTTGTATTCCACTCTCTTGAATAATCTGAGGCCTTGCAGGTTTGTATTCCACTCTCTTGAATAATCTGGGGCCTTGCAGGTTTGTATTCCACTCTCTTGAATAATCTGGGGGCCTGGCTGGCTGGCTCAGTCCATCACAGGCATTCCATCGATGCAACGCAGGAAACACATTGTAAACTGACTTCATAAAAGCCTTTCGTCTTGACTGACGAATTTTGTGACGCACAAAGGCCATCACTCTATGCTAATATCAGCACGTGACAACTTAACTCCGGGGTGATATAGAATCAAATATCTACATGGAAAGCACTCGGATACGGACTCACATTCTGAGCATTTCGACCAATCAAATGCCAACAATTTCTCTCACTGGTGATAACTAATGATGGGGTATAAAGGTCTTTTTAACACAATTAGAAACTTGTCTCCTGTGCCCGTGTGTTTCAGGGTTCATAAAAATATACATTGCAATTCCAGAAATAAATGTAATTGCATGATTTGTTACTATAGCCAATCTTTTTTTTTTTTTCTTATAGACGTTTAGCTGAGAAAGATGCTGAAATCAAGGCCTTCTTTGCTCGCTTTAAAATCCAGGAGTTAACTCCCATCCATGTTAGTCATGATGACTATGTAATGTCTGTAGCAGAAATTGCACTCTTGTGTCTGGCTGCGGTTATATTTGTGGGTTCTCTTCTCTCAATGGCTGTTGTCATGTACACATCAAAAAGGTTTGTGCTTCTATCTTATTTGGTGGCTTCTGAGGTTCAGTCTGCAGAGCAATAGTCGCTCAGTCATCGATGAGTCACAGGTTTCAATCCCACTCAGTCAAAGAAAATTCTTCAATTCAGAGTGGGGTTTTCACTGGATCACACTATATGTGAGAGTACCAGATACTCATTTCAAACTTTTCAATGTTGCAGATTAAAAGCTAGCTTGGGCTGGCGAGAACTGAAAACTAGATGATGATCTACTTTCGTTCTCACAGGATACACTCTCTCTAAAATCCCTAACTTATTTTTGAAATTAGCTGCATACTTCTAGCGTAAGCTATTAAGTTGCTCAATTTGATTGAGTCTACATGTTTGTTCTGGATGTTCTCTCGTTCTCTAAGACTATACTTCCTATTTTGTAATGAATTTGTTTTAGAACATCGATTTACAAACCGTAAATGTTTGCTGATAATGGGAAATTGGTATCCGTGAAAAGCTCTTATTTTGTACTTTTTAAAAAAAAAAGAACAATTAACTTATTCAGATTCAACAAATTTTTTTTATATTTGTCAGCTTATATCACTTAAAGTGGCATGAGCTGCCAAACTTCACACTTTTTTAATAATTTCTGATTGCCACGCAAATAAAAGGTTTTGAAGGCCATCGAAAAAAATAAATGATTGATGTTGGAATGAGGAAAATCTATACAGTATGTGGCCTGTACGAACCGAACACGTCTTCGAAAAGTAAACAAAAATTAAATAACCGGGACGACGATTTATTCATTCTAAGCCAAAGTTAGTTCAAATACTTTATGGTGCATTTTCGAGACTAGAAGCAGTAAAAAGCTTCTGAAGTATACGTTTTGAGAAAAATAGCCAATGATTTCAACATTCAGTTTTTAAGTAAAAATATCAACCTTTTTGCAGCTCATGCCACTTTAAGTTAGATTAGTGCAATATCATCCTAGTGGTGACTGAAAATCTGCATATTTCTTATCCGTTTTCTTCAATTCTTGGGGTTTTTTTTTCAACATAATGTTTTATCTATCAATTTAAATAGACAATTTACACTTACAACTCGTAATCCCTTTTCATATTTCCTTTTTTTTTTGCCCTAACTTGTACTTGTTTGGAAAAAATGTCAGATTGTTTTCTTTTATTTTCAACAAATTTCAATGTTTGCTTTGGGACTTCTAAGAAAGAAAAAAAACAACACCTAACCTACTTAATAAGATGCTCTCCAGTTATTGATATACATGTATTTACTCTAGCCTTTTATAATGTTTATGTCAAACAAATGATCACTGACTAGTTCTTCACACCTCCTGTGTGTGACATTTGTAATGATATGTTTATAATACCTAGTTATTTCTTATTGAAATGATTACAATGGTATTTTGTTATAATGAAGGCTGAATATCTTTATCAGGTATGATATGGAAAGTTTAAGAAATCAACAAGCTGATAAAGCCAGGGCTAAAGCATCTGAAGTGACCCCTAACCCTGTCTACTCTACACATGACAATAATCAACTGGACTCAGACTCAGCAGAACCTCTCGAACTGTAAGTACAAAATGTTTACAAAATACTTTACTTCAAATCCTGATTTGAAACCATTTCAAAGAATAATCACTGCCTAATATAAACATCTAATATAAAAGATCTTATAAAGTTCACAGCCAGCCAAACAACAAGAACACCACCTAACTAAAATTGAAAGTAGTACCCACTAGGGATTTTGAGATAGTTTTGCTTGTTTCTGAGAGGCAAAATTATACCTTTCATCAAATTCGTTCAAATGTGATTTTATTTGTCTTCACTAAATTGCCTCATTGAGCTTGTTTATGTGTGTACTGTGATTATCCAATTTACAGCAAGTATTAAAATGTGAACAAAAATTGATTAGCAAAGAAGCCATTTTGATGCAGAAATTGGTTTTGGATCTCGGCGTCAGTACATGTGTATTTGGGGTATAGTTTGAATGTACAAGTAGCTTTAATATATTATATTATGGATACTCTTTACTGAAAAAGATCACTTAAACAAAAAAACAAAGCAAAGAAAAATCTCTGTAACTTGTCTTAAAACAGTTTGTTACATGCAGTTCAAGATAATATTTCAAAGTTACAGTGTACTTTCTTGTGATTTCTTATCTTGTGAAAAAATGCAATTTTATGACTATTTAATTTCAGTGACAGTTCCCTTATTGGTGTGTTTGACCGACACACTGAGTCTAACATTAATAATCTCTCTGATTCATTGAAACTCTATTACCCCAAGTCGTAAGTCAATCAAATCTTAGATTGGGCATGGGAAATAATTATAGTTTTCAATAACCTATCACAAGAATCACCTCTCTTAATTGCCATACATCTTTCAGGACATTTTTGTTTTTGTTCACAACTTACACCTAACATCTGCTTACTTTTTAATCATTTGTAACAAAAAAGCATTGATAATAAAATAAAAGTGGCTTGAGCTGCAAAAATGTGAGTTTTTATTATGAATTTTGACTGATTGTCTGAATATAGCTTTTTCAAATCATGTTTAAAGTAAACAAAATGCAGCTTAGTGTCACTTATTTTATGATCTTTCTTGTGTATACAACACATAACTAAAGTGATGATACACACAGTACATGTAAATAATTGTTGGCTATTTAAGTCAATTTTCTATTTCATTTTATAGAGAATGTGGTATGGGACTCTATATATTAACAGTGTTTAATAGCTGAGTAGCTGAGTGAAGATGTAGCATGGTGGTAGTGCTTGTTTTGTACCATATTACTGTCTTGTAGACGCCATGAGTCTAGAAGGGAAGTGGGGGGGGGCTCAGTAGAAACAGTTTTTGACACCGACATAATCTGTCCATCTATGGGTCAAATTCGACAAAGTTTTAAGAAGATTTTTTGAATTTATTACTCCATCAGCCTATGTTAAGGATTATCTGGCCAGGGTTACAAAGAACTCACTTTCATCCTGACAATGGTTACAAGTCATATAATCTTGGGTGTAGTGTAAAACATGCATCAATCTATCTAGAAGAACTGGATTTTTCCCCTAAACTTCTACCCTTCCATTTGTGTGAGGAAAGTGACTGTTTTATGAAGGCTGGGGGGGGGGGGGGGGGGGTCGGTCAGTGATATTATATTGAGTGTGTACTCCGAGTTAGTAACATAGTTTTACGTTCCTGTGTCAAGGTGGGGGATATGTTGTCTCTGCCTCGGAAGTGTGGGGTAATATAAAGCTGAATTTCGCAAATCAAAATTAGGATTATTTCCACTTTTGAAATGAGGAAGGTATGCTAGGTGACCTTATTTATGTGTTTGATCAATTCTCAAGCTATAACAGAACTCCCCTACAATTGTACTCTTAATATTTTCTATGTGACTGGTTTCTGTGATTTCTGCAGTGATGTAGACCCTGACAATGGCCAAGTATATGATAATGAAGATCTTTATGAGGATAGTACATCTTACTATGCTGGTAATGGACATGCCACGTAAGATATAATGTTATACTTGTTGTATCTGAAACAAAGCCATGGAAACTGCTAATTATTACCAAAAAGTATCAAATACTGTCTTATTAACCAGTTTAATGCATGCAAGATAACATGCCTTGACTCTAATTCTAAAACATAACTTTTTAGCTCTACTTCGTGTAAAAACAGTATGATAAAACCTGAAGGGCCCTAAGCAAGGAGACATTAATCAGTCTGTACACAAATACACTTTCTGAATTGTTCAAGTGATTCATAGGAAAATCTTCTAACTAGTAATGTGTGATATATCAGGTAAGGTTAACAAAGACTTGTGTTTTAGATCTATTTGTGCTCTCTGTTTTAGTGTTCTCTATTAAGGTAAAAGCATGTTTGATGTTCCTTGATGCTTGTATTGATGTCTTTTATTTCTCTTTAACCCTGATATTCAATAGTGGTTTAGTATAGACCTCTAGTACATTTTAAATTTTCCGCTTTTAGTATTTTTAGCCTTAAACTATTAAATTTCCTTCAAGACAACTTAATAAGAATTGACATAATAAATATTTGAATAATAATGACAAAAGCTAAACATATAACTGAATTGCAAAGCATATGTTGTCAATTTAAAATATACCTGTGCCAAACTAACTTAATTACTTTATAATTATACTGTTCTTAAGTAGAACATTTTCAGGGAACTGTATCTTGCATGCCTTGTTAGAAATAGTATTAGATGTCGTGGAGGTAAATTTCAATTCCTCATTTTCCAAAGGTAGAATTCAACTTCTGTTTTTCTGTTTTTAATCCTGTAGTTATTTTTGTCCCCCCAGTTTTCATTTTGTCCCAAGATTATCTTTGAAGAGTATGTTGTTAATGGATAGCCACCCAGGTGAGATAGATACAGAGTACATTTTGGAGAAATTGTGTCCTTGTTTCAGGTTTCCATTCTGACAGGGCTCCTTCCTCACTTAAGTCGGCTATTTCAGCCTGTGGTAGGAAATAAACTGTAGCACACTGCAAAACACCACTGTTTTAGCCTGCCTATAATGTTATTAAACAGAGTAATGATTAGTCATTTAGAGGAATCCGTCATTTGAACTATGAGACTAGATGTATTTTACCAAGTGATGTCATTAATACGCCGTTTGACCACAGAGGTACATGTATATGGGTGTTTAGGGCAGTGTTGTCGTTGGTTACACAGGTTTCACTGTTGGTATATAAAGCTATAGCTCAGTCTTTATTATTTATTGCGCCTTCTAGCAATCACATGTTCTTTAAAGAGGTGGCCACTCTTTTTCTGAGAATAATTCTACATATTCTGTTTACTCTAAAAAAAAGTCTTGACGGTAGATTAAGTTGATTTGATATTTAAAATCTGCAAACAGTTATGAAGGGTCAGCATTTTGACCAACAGCTCAATATTATTTATAGACTTCTAACTTATCTTTTTTGTTCTGGTTGATGCATTTCCCAGGTTATGCAGCTTTATTTGAGTTGGTGGAGACAGAACTTTGAGGTATTGACAAACAATGAGAAGCATGTGATTGTCATCTATTGGGAATCTGGATTGTCCGATATCTGATATTGTACAGATTTAGGGACATATGCATGTGATTGACATCTAATGGGAATCTGGATTGTCCGATATCTGATATTGTACAGATTTAGGGACATGTGCATGAGATTGACATCTAATGGGAATCTGTATTGTCCGATATCTGATATTGTACAGATTTAGGGACATATGCATGTGATTGACATCTAATGGGAATCTGGATTGTCAGATATCTGATATTGTACAGATTTAGGGACATATGCATGAGATTGTCATCTATTGGGAATCTGGATTCTCTGATATCTGATATTGTACAGATTCAGGGACATGTGCATGAGATTGACATCTAATGGGAATCTGTATTGTCTGATATCTGATATTGTACAGATTTAGGGACATATGCATGTGATTGACATCTAATGGGAATCTGGATTGTCTGATATCTGATATTGTACAGATTTAGGGACATGTGCATGAGATTGTCATCTATTGGGAATCTGGATTGTCAGATATCTGATATTGTACAGATTTAGGGACATATGCATGAGATTGTCATCTATTGGGAATCTGGATTGTCAGATATCTGATATTGTACAGATTTAGGGACATGTGCATGAGATTGTCATCTATTGGGAATCTGGGTTGTCAGATATCTGATATTGTACAGATTTAGGGACATACATGTATGCATGTGATTGACATCTAATGGGAATCTGTATTGTCCGATATCTGATACTGTACAGATTTAGGGACATACATGTATGCATGTGATTGACATCTAATGGGAATCTGAATTCTCTGATATCTGATATTGTACAGATTCAGGGACATGTGCATGAGATTGACATCTAATGGGAATCTGTATTGTCCGATATCTGATATTGTACAGATTTAGGGACATACATTGTATGCATGTGATTGACATCTAATGGGAATCTGGATTGTCTGATATCTGATATTGTACAGATTTAGGGACATGTGCATGAGATTGACATCTAATGGGAATCTGGATTGTCTGATATCTGATATTGTACAGATTTAGGGACATGTGCATGAGATTGACATCTAATGGGAATCTGTATTGTCCGATATCTGATATTGTACAGATTTAGGGACATACATGTATGCATGTGATTGACATCTAATGGGAATCTGGATTATCTGATATTGTACAGATTTAGGGACATATGCATGAGATTGACATCTAATGGGAATCTGGGTTGTCAGATATCTGATATTGTACAGATTTAGGGACATACATGTATGCATGTGATTGACATCTAATGGGAATCTTGGTTGTCAGATATCTGATATTGTACAGATTTAGGGACATATGCATGAGATTGACATCTAATGAGAATCTGGATTGTCAGATAGCTGATATTGTACAGATTTAGGGACATGTGCATGAGATTGACATCTAATGGAAATCTGGATTGTCAGATAGCTGATATTGTACAGATTTAGGGACATGTGCATGAGATTGACATCTAATGGAAATCTGGATTGTCAGATATCTGATATTGTACAGATTTAGGGACATATGCATGTGATTGTCATCTATTGGGAATCTGGATTGTCAGATATCTGATATTGTACAGATTTAGGGACATATGCATGTGATTGACATCTAATGGGAATCTGGATTGTCAGATATCTGATATTGTACAGATTTAGGGACATGTGCTTGAGATTAACATCTAATGGGAATCTGTATTGTCCGATATCTGATACTGTACAGATTTAGGGACATACATGTATGCATGTGATTGACATCTAATGGGAATCTGGATTCTCTGATATCTGATATTGTACAGATTCAGGGACATGTGCATGAGATTGACATCTAATGGGAATCTGTATTGTCCGATATCTGATATTGTACAGATTTAGGGACATACATTGTATGCATGTGATTGACATCTAATGGGAATCTGGATTGTCTGATATCTGATATTGTACAGATTTAGGGACATGTGCATGAGATTGACATCTAATGGGAATCTGGATTGTCTGATATCTGATATTGTACAGATTTAGGGACATGTGCATGAGATTGACATCTAATGGGAATCTGTATTGTCCGATATCTGATATTGTACAGATTTAGGGACATACATGTATGCATGTGATTGACATCTAATGGGAATCTGGATTATCTGATATTGTACAGATTTAGGGACATGTGCATGAGATTGACATCTAATGGGAATCTGGATTGTCAGATATCTGATATTGTACAGATTTAGGGACATATGCATGGGATTGACATCTAATGAGAATCTGGATTGTCTGATATCTGATATTGTACAGATTTAGGGACATATGCATGGGATTGACATCTAATGGGAATCTGGATTGTCAGATAGCTGATATTGTACAGATTTAGGGACATGTGCATGAGATTGACATCTAATGGGAATCTGGATTGTCAGACTTATGTAACTGATATAGATTCAGTGATTTTATGTTTTACTAAATTACATTTAAAACTTACAGGACTTGACTTATTCTGAAGATATCAACTTAGAAATGTATGCACTATATGCAGACACTAAATGATTATTAACCGTCGATTTTGCCATGTTTAAGTTTTGTCAAATTGAAATATTTCTTATAAAACTTTACTCAAAATATTCCATGTCAGGACCCTGTTTCACAAAGCGGCGTAGTTTAAGTTTTCACGTAACTGCCATAGCAACCCATACTGTAGAGATATGTTAGTATGAAAGTTACGCAAAAAAGTGCATCTATGCCACTTTGTGAAACCGAACCTACATGTAGGTGCTTAAATTATCAGCTTACCTGACAATACCACAGTCGCACAGTTTCGGCAGACAAAATTTGGCCAACAAGACCCCTATTATTACATGTAGGTCAGTTTTATTGGCCAATCTTTTTGCGCTGTCTGTTCTTCCTTTAGGGAATCTGATTGTTGACAATACAGTAGATGTATATGCATGTATAGTATCTGTGATTCTGTTTGTTTTTGCAGTGAAATAGTTAAGAACCTGATTTTGATAATTTTTTAGATTGCTTATCTTCAAGATGTTTGCATAACTACTTTGCGTAATTTTACAAAAAAATTTTTACGGCTTATTAGTGGGACCCTTTGTAGTTGACCAGTTTTTGGTGTATCCAGTATCCAGCTGTTACGTCATCAGCATCTAATACAGATATTTTCACTTTGTTGTTGGTTGTCTTCAGGAGGAGCTCACTCGAACGACCTATGTGGGATGGTTGCCAGTTACCAACAGAAGGTCGTGGGTTTCCTCCGGGCACAGAGCCCGGTTTCCTCCCACAATAAAACTGGCAACGCCGTCATATAAGTGAAATAATCTTGAGCGCGGCGTAAAACACCAAACAAACAATCAATCAATCAGGAGGAGCCTGGGCAGAGTCGTCTCTCAGACCGACACAGGCCTCCCATTGATGGGGTTCAAATCCAGCTCAGTCTAAAAAAAACTTTAAAATTTCTCAGTGGGGTTTTCACTCAATCATGGAGAGCTGCCATGTGCTCTCCGCAGGTCAGCAGTTTCCCTCTGGGTAAAAATGTCTGATTTCCGCTCCCCACTTAACCTGGCAACGCCACCATGTAAGTGAATTAATCTTGATTGTGACAAAAAACATCAATCTCTCTTCTGAAGGATACCACTTCATGAAATTTAAGAATTTTTTTTACTGATTATTGATTATATTTTATATGTTTTTGAACACTAAAACACACGGGCACAGGGAAAATCTTCTTGTCTAAAATAACCATGGAGACAAGATTCTGATTATGTTTTATATGTGTACATCTATCCTTCCAGCAGTATTTTATTCAGATATATTCATTGATTATGTTTTGTGTCTGTACATCTATCCTTCCAGTATTCTCGTTATTTTTTGGGATTACACTTTCTTGAAAAATGGCAGAAATTCTTCTATCGATTATGGGTGAAACCGGGTGGCTGAATGGATAAAAGGCAGCCGTCATTTGGTGCTGGCGATGGGTGCCAATCTCCGGGACCTAGGTTTGATTTCTGTTTCGGGTTTCACCCAAAATGGGTCGAAGAATTTCTGCCATTTTTTTAAGAAGTGTAATCCCAATAAATAACGAGAATACTGTTATACTCACTTTCTAAAAGACATTAACTAATTAAACATATCCTTTTAGTAGTCTTTTATTCATATATATTCATTGATGGCTGCTTTGTCTACAAGATATCTCCATAACTGCTTTGGGGAATTTGATGACATTTTTTGCAGCTCATTGGTGGGTTTCATCGTAGCTGATCAATTGTTGGTGTCTGTACATCTGTTGGTTTTTAAATCAGATAATTACATAGGCTGTTGCTTGTCTGTATACCACATAAAGGCATTTCATTATTTATTTTTTTTTCAGCTTACTTTTGGGGTTCTAAATTTCAGCCAACGTATATTTTCAATTGATAGTGATTGTAATGTTCTGTTCTTTACCCTTTTCTCATTTTCATCCTTTATTGACTCTTCATTACTAATATCCAGTGTTCTTTTATAAGTTTATTTACTTTCAAATACTAAAGCCATACTAAAGACTTAAGTAAACATTTTTGTAACAAATTATATTCATGTTACCCAATGTTACATGTATTCCAGTATCACTTTCTTATCAGGAACTGGTCCACAAATAATAATAAAGAGAAGAGCTGCAAAATTCTTTTCAGTTTAAATGAATCTCAATGTTGACAATACAGTAGATGTGTATGGATGTATAGTATCTGTGATTCTGCTTGAGTGTTTGTTTTTGCAGTGAAATAGTTTTTAAGCAAGTTAGCTGTATGTGTGAAATTAGTTCTTCCTAGGTGATGATACTCTCTTATTATAATGACACAAATGTGCATTTCTTTACAAAGCACTTTTTTGCATGATCATTTAATACTTTTTTTTATTTAAAACAAAAGCAATTGACTAAGATAGCTCTGTCAACAGCCTACAATAGTGGGTTTTTTTTTTTATAAATCTGTTTTAATTGATATTTGTATTGAAATTTAAAAACTAAAAAGTTTTGGAAACCTGTAAGTTTAGTTAGAGACTGCAATATTTCACCATTTCAGCTCTATTGAACAACATGTAGTGTTGGTACATTTGTTTTAAATGATACAGTAATTCTCACAAAGCAGTCCTTAAAATGTATTACAACTGGAAAAGTTCCATTCTTATCCTTTTTTTATATATACATGTATCTTATACAATTTAAGAATTGAATACTAATTTGTGTTATGAATGTATTTCAGGAGTGAGTTGGTTCCAGAGATGAAGAAAATTCCTATATTTGAATCCCAGGAGTTGACAATGGATTTGTTCAGTGAGTCGACTTCTGACTACGATGATACAGAGATAGTAGAAAGTTCTCTCTCCAGTGACCAAAACAATCAGTATGAACCTCTCCCAGGGCCACCAGATTCGGGTAATGTCACTGAAGCTGATATTCATACTGATAAAGATTCTGATAGCGTCAACTATGCTGTGCCCTCTAAGATAGCTAGGGTGAATACTGCCTTCCATGATGACGACGTGAAATCTACTGGTGACCTGAAGAAGTCTAGTGGTGACCCGAACACGTCTACTGATGACCTGAACACATCTACTGATGACCCGAACACGTCTACTGGTGACCTGAACACGCCTGGTGGTGACCTGAACACGCCTGGTGGTGACCTGAAGACGTCTACTCGTGATGTGGTCCCCATTCATTCGTATATCCATCAACCTGTACCAGTGTCTACAGGACGAGGGTTTGTGAATGAAGTGTTTTACCAATCTATAGATGAACTCGTCCCCTCTGCTTCCTCCAAAGATATCCCGTCACATGGCATCACTGATACCATGGAAAAGACCGTGGATGATGCCCCAATCACATACATCAGACCAAGCAAAAAGAAACTGAATATTGATGTTATTACTCGCTTGTAGAGTTGCAACAGTCAGTTAGCCATTTTACATGTACGCTGAAACTTTTGTAAACCAGCACCTCTCGGGAAAGGAATCAGGCTAGTTTATCAAGGTTATTTAACATACATTTGAATTTAGAAGACAATATTGGGTTGAGACAAAGTTCTGGTTTATAGCTAGCATATTTAATAATCTATTGAAGGCACTTATGCACAGAAAAAAAAACGTTAAAATTAACAGAAGGTGGTTTTCTGTATTTTTCAAGATAGAATAATTTACATACTTTCCAGGGGCCTCTGTGGTCTAGTGGGTTAGAGTGATCGTCCCTCAGTCCAACACAGACTTTCCATCGATGCGGCGAGGGTTTGAATCACACTCAGACCAAATAAAAATTGAAAAATTTCGGAGTGGGTTTTTCACTTGACTGCTGTATGTGGAAGAGTGGTCAGGTACTTGCCTAAGGCCGGGGGTTTCCTCCCCCACTAAACCTGGCAATGCCGCCATATAAGTGAAATACTCTTGAGTGCGGCGTAAAACATCAATCAATGAATCCATTTTTTGTGTTTTTGATTCAAACACCTTACAGAATGTATGTGGAAGAATTGCCAGATACTTGCAAATGTCTGGGGTTTCCTGCAGTCAAAGAGAGGGTTTCCTCCCCAACTAAACCTGATCAATAATTGTGAGTGTGGTGTAAAACATAAATCATTCTCAAATGTTAAAAAGGCTTAGACAGAAAATGTTCACCCGTGTTCTGTTTTATACATTTTCTTTTTATATATTGTCATTTTAATGAGAACGAAAAAAATAACTGCTTTGGTTCAAGTTACATGTAAGAAAATTGTGAAAAAAAAAGTGACTATGACACAGCATTGTACTTAGAATTTTGTTAAATTTGTTCAAATTACATACATTGTAGTCATTGACCCACATATTTTTAGAAAGGTGCTATATTTTCATCCACACATATATTAGTGATGATGTCCATATTTGATATCAAACATATATATAAATTACATGTAAATTCGATCATATCTTTTTGAGTTTGTTCTTAATCATATATTTACTAAGATAATTTATTTATACGTTGAAATCCCGAAGTATTTACATTTTTTATCCTCAAATTTTGTTTTCTTTCACCATAGATAGTATCTTGTCTTACAGATTTTTTTTATTTATTTGACTAGTACTTGGAGTCAATCTAATAAACCCTTTCATTCCTGTATCCATGACAACATGCCCACCAGGCTGGATGATGTCTCATGTATTTTTATCTTTAAATACCACGCAAAAACAAGCAAAATATATTTGATTTTTTAAATTTTATACATTTAAAACAAATTCTAAAAGCAGCAATTTTCATGATCCATTGATGTATCTTTATATAGAGCCAAAATTTTGTACCTAACATGACATAAGATTTTTCTATCGGATCAACCCTGTTAAATAAATGCATTATTAAAGCTCAACTGGATTACTGTTTTATTGTAAATTGACTAAAATGATCGATGATGTCACATGTTTAACATAGATATGATTAGATATATTGTTTTATTGATTGACTGACATTTTACACGTAAAGCTCCAATCATTTCTCATTTGAATCACACCAAAAACCCAGAACAAATTTGTAAATGTTGGGACTGAATTGTTCAACTGATCTATGTGAAATGGATGTCAGTTTTCGCACCATAGCTAGATGAAATTACAACTGCAAAATCCAAGAAATACTGGAGGGATTAAATGAATCATAAATCTAACAGAACCTACATTAACCAGAATTGTGACAAAACATCTAAAACTCTCTTTGTTTGAAAATGGTTTAATTTGTATTTTGAACGACGTTCGGTGGAAGCCTTGGCTGTCCTCGGGGTATTTGACTTACGTAAATCACCAAAGTGCTGGGCCTGTTTCACAAAGCGGCGTAGCGTAAGTTTTTACGTAACTGCCATAGCAACCCATACTTTAGAGATTCGTTGGTATGAAAGTTACGCAAAAGAACATCTACGCCGCTTTGTGAAACAGGCTCCTGAGCTAGTGTACCCCTGAATTCACTATCACCTGTGCACCGAGTGTTTGGAAACCATATCTGTACAACACCTTGATAATCCGTAAACCGGCAGTTTTCTGGTGAAGCAGTAATTTGGACATTCTGTAACCACCACCAGCTGGTCCGTTTCACAAAGCGGCGTAGCGTAAGTTTTTACGTAACTGCCATAGCAACCCATACTGTAGAGATACGTTAGTATGAAAATTACTCCAAAAATACATCTACGCCGTTTTGTGAAACAGTAGCCGAGAAATCTGGGCGCTGCCGAATTTTTTTTTTTAGCATATTTTATAATACCAGTCGCCGTAAGACCGATAATCCAGGTTAGTGAAACAGGACCATGGGTCTTTCAAAACTGGCGTAAAGATACGTATAGGCCTACATCATGGACGGGTTACTATTGGACCCTCGATTATAACATACTCACGCTCACTTTTAACATGTTGCTATTTTAAACTGGGATCTAGGATGCAAGTTCTATAATTTTAACATAAATAACGAATGACGTACACTGCGACAGCTTTGTAAGACTCCAGGGAGTCTTCTGAAAAAATAAGTCGTCGTAAAACTATGACGATGGTTTGTGAATTTTGACATGTCAAACTGTTGTGGATTTATAGCTGAGCCAAAAGCATCCATGTTGTACCTAGGTTATGTTCCAATATATCTAACTCCTCTAAATGTTCCAATGTGAAAATGTTGCCAAGTGAAGGTTGGAGGTTTCCACACTTCTCTCACATTTCTTTTCCGAGTGAATTAAAGTGGAATTAAAGTGGCCAAAATGTGGATATTTTGACTATAAAACAGAATGTTGAAACTATTGGCTTTTAACTCATTTTAGTGCTTCTAGTCTCGAAAATGTACGATAAAGTATTGTTTTGAACTAACTTTGGCTTAGAATGAATGAATGTTCGTCACGGTTATTTAAATTTTGTTCACTTTTCGAACACGTTTTCGGTTTGTACAGGCCACATACTGTATGGACTTTCCTCATTCCAACGCCAATCATTTAGTTTTTTGATGGCCTCCAAAACCTCTTAATGCCGTGTTGATCCGAAATTATGAAAAAATGTGTGAATTTTGGCAGCTCATGCCACTTTAAGTTGACAAGGGGGAGAGATCGACTAATTACTAAAGATGTCCAAATTATTTAAATGGATAACAACTTCTTTGTTTATTGGGTGATAGCTTTTTGATGCTGTTCTTATATCGTGACCAATTCGAAATGTTACCCAATTAACTGTGTTATCCATTAATGGTCGCTCAACTCGTGAATACCTTTGAAATATTGGCTGTTCGAGGCAAACTACATGCAATACTTTTTCACTAACGGTGAAATGCATACCTGTCAAAAAATTTTATATTTTGCCAATAATTATTCATATGCATTTATATTGCAGCTCTTTTAAAGATGAATTTGATACTGCGCTTTGTTTTACTCTCTACTACTGCTTATCTTTGATTGGCCAATCTCCTCGAAGATTTCCAGAAGTACATAGGTTACTTGAACGCCATCGCTGTTGTATAGGAAATTGAATTGAAGGTAACCCTATGGAACCACTTTCCTCTATCATCTATATTCTTAACTATAAACTTCACTGGGCTGCCATTTAAGTGAAATGATGTTGAGTGTAGCATCAAACCGAAATCAACCAATCTAGTTCCCTACCTCAAAACCATATGATATATAGACCTTTAAATCAATCCGTTCTAAAGAACTAAACAGTTTTATTCCTAATTAACAATACAGATTTAGTTTTACATCTGACTTGTATAAGATATCCTGGTATTGTGACACAAATGGGCTTTTTACCCTAGTCACAAATTTACCTCTTGCAGGAATAAAGGCAAAACTCAATATTTATGACACCGTTCGGGAGCTTCTTTTCCACTTGACTATCTAAGCTAACAGTAATATCTACACCCTGTCACCCTAATCTATACTTATGGCACGATTAATAATCTAGACGTTTAAACATATAATATTTGATTTCCATTTTGGAAGTTACTCCCTTTCCATTTTCCGGGTTACTGTAACCAAGTTTTGGTAATATGCCAGCCTTTGTTACAGAATATGTTACTGTGAAATGCATTAACCAAATGCATTAATCTGTGAATGTAATCCTGGACATTATTTACTTCAGATCAATTCATCTGCAATTGTTTTTATCATGGTTTTGCCTACGACTTCAAGTAAACTGGCCACTGATTGTCTGAAGAAGCATTTTTCCCGCATGTAAACTTATTCTGGAAGATTGGGTGGTGTTAAGGTGTGCCATTTGGTGACGGCGTGTCGTGGTTGACTCAACATCTCCTGCCAGTGAATAAGTTTATCACCCCGGGCGAACATGAATGGACCGACCGTAACTCTCCCATACTCCTCATCTCGTCCTAATCGATATTTCTGACTCGTGGTCATAAGGGTGACACATATATTACAGGAATCAAATTGTCGACCAGGAACAGTAAATGAGAAGCACTCGTTATATTCCAAATCCGTAACACCTTTCTTTGTGGCTGTCCGTTTACTTTTGTACACTTTCCGACCGTGTATCAACTGAACTCTCACAAATGCACCTTCAAAAAATAACACCAAAATATGATTCAATGAATTCTAGGTAGAAAGGTATAGATGTTGATGACGTATATACAGGTATGGTTATAGTAACTTATACCCGTACAGGTGGCCGTGTAGAGTTCCAAAATCCAACTAGTTAAGGCACCCTTTTTATCAAAAGTTATGAAATGGATGGGATTTAAATAAATATCCGCCCTCTTTCGTTTAAAAACGGCAAATTGGTAGCCCTGAATCCGATTTCAGACCAAACCCTTGGCATGCACATACAGGAGTATACCCTATAACCCGTACTTCTCATGTATAATATGTGTTCTTCTCAATGTGTTATTTACTACTTCAAATAGCGCGTTCAAACATCCTATTTTTTTTTGCATTCAAACAGTTAAAAGATCCGCGTTAACTTGAAAGTCGCGGTGATTTACTTACCACAGTCCATATCGCACTCGGATAAGTGGAGATTTCTGACTTGTAAGACGGTTACCTTCACTTTCTCAAAGTTGGGCAAATGTGTCAGAGAAAACTGAATCTCACCGATATTGGCGGAGGGCTGTAAATGTAGTAAAATACCTCGTTGAATGTGTGATTCAAAATTCCCCGCAAAACGGGTTAGAGAAAGGCCAGTGTTTTGACAGGATAATCATAATATGCGACCCATAATATGAGAAACCAGAACTTATAGCCCCATCTAAGAATGAGAAACACAATTTTAATTTTCTAAGCATTAGAAAAATTTATGAACACTCAAACACACTGGCATATGGAAAATCTTCTTGGCTAGTTTCTAATTACCGCCGAGCCTGATGACGTCACACAGATTTACGCAAAGCTTTCTGGGTAAAATGTACCTCAGTTCGCCATTCTGTTAACCGGTACTTATAAAGTTATAGCAAGACGTCACTTCTATTGATGGAACACATTGATGACATAAAGTATTTAAAAGTTGATGCTGATAAAGTTATGAAAACAACAAACAAACAGATAAGCGCTGGCGAAAGATCTGGCACCTGTTATGTCCTCTACAATACAGTTTTATTCCTTCGGCCATTTTGTAAAATTATGTGAATTTCCCTCAATATCCCGAAATGCTTTGCGCGTAATTTCCAAGTGACGTCATCAAGCAATCGGTCAATTGTGTTCAAAAACGGGTGTGTCATTTAGACCCAGTCAAAGGTTGTTGTAATAAACCAAAACCCATGATATTTCATTAGGTTGAAAACAGACAGGAGATTGACTTTAGTCTGTAGATAATTCTGGAATGCACATGGAAAAACGACTGTTATATCCCAAAGGAAAACCGTTGATACATTACAAAATCTAAATTATTCGAAATCGCTTTCGAGTGGTGTTATTCAATCGGGGCCATAATCTGTAATGCTTTCATAAGAAACACGATCGCTCAACCGTAGCAATATAAAATTTTGCAAAATGCAATCCTCTTCATATGATACTTTTAACCCCTTGTTACAGTTCTGTCAACATTGAATTTTGTAATTTTACCATACTCATTGAGTTTCTCACATGCCAGAAGGTCTTGGTTGAATGATTGATTGTTTGGTGTTTTACGCCGCACTCAAGGTTATTTTACTTATATGGCGGCGTTGCCAGCTTTATTGTGGGAGGAAACCGGGCTCTATGCCCGGAGGAAACCCACGACCTTCCGGTGGTAACTGGCAACCCAGGAGTTCTGGGTATACCTCTTGTACAAATATGTTACAGTCAATGAACTCTTTATTTAGACTCTTTGTACAATATAGTATCCCGCCAAAAATATGGCGAGCTTTATCAAAGCGATTGTTTGATGCGTCAGTGGAAACAACAACCTTACCTGAGTCAAAGTTTCCATATCCCTCCATATAATGTCACCTTTAGATAAGTCACATTCCTTCAGAGGAACCACCACGTGACCTAGAGAGTGCCTCACTTTACGTCTGTCTACATCATATACAGAGAATCGCAAAGTACGATTTGGCAAATCGTTGGGTACAACCTGAAATCAATTATAACAAAGATTGGCAATCACCATGACCGAAAATAAAGAAAAACATTTCACCATGTCTTGTATTTACGTTTCACAGAGAAATAATAAACCTTTAGTTTAAAATGCCTCGCTAATACTGTCCATGTTCAAACCTCTGTTTCCTATAATACTATTCTCAAACATTGTCCATGTTCAAACCCCTGTTTCCTATAGTACTATTCTCAAACACTGTCCATATTCAAACCCCTGTTTCCTATATAGTTCTATTCTCAAACATTGTCCATATTCAAACATCAGGTTTTTAGAAGATCTTCCTTTCAAAGACTAAATCTACATCTGGGAAAGTATAAGGGTACTGACTAAGGTACCTGAAACGTGAAGTTTTCGTTGAAGACAGGTGATAACGTTTTCTTCTTCATTTTGGAGATACGACATGTCCTTTCATCTGGTAATAGAAACAGCTTCACAAACGGGTCTCGTGTGAAGTTTGATTTATTCCGACCTACAAGCAGAAATATATATGAATTAACAAGTCTGAGTTCCGAAAATTCTAAACAATAATCTTGTTATACTACAACTATAATGTTCAACAATTTTGTATACTACTCTGACATCAAAGTATATTTTTCAACAGCAAGCTGAAACTCAAAATTGTTTTCAGCGAAAAAGATTGTATGATCCAATTATTATCGGATTACGTTAAACCAAATAACAGATTATAATACGCTACATCTTATTGCTGCATGGTAATTGCGGGGTTCGCAACTCCATACAAATACGATCGAAAATTAATAATTAATCGATAACCAAGAACTATCTTTATGCCGTTTTTAAAACATAGTATTATTGCAGCATGGTCTCAATAGTTGTGAAACTGATATTCCCCATGCCTGTAGTGAGACGTCCGATCTGTTGAAGGGGTAACTGCCACCAATACCGATGTAATACGGCTTCCAATTCCAGCAGATTTTGTACAGGGGACGTTTCTGGCCATCCTATCCCAAATGTGCTCTAAAGGGTTCAAATCTACGTAGTTACTCCTTCAACAGACCCGACGTCTCACTGGAGTGCGAGACGCAGGTTGGAAGCTAATGGAGGCTATACGCGTTACAATTTAAAATTAGAAGTTACCCTTGTCCTTATAAGGCCAGATTAAACTCTAAGGCCATTGGGTGACATTTTTATCAGAAATATCGGAGAGTTCACATAGTGGCTGCATTCGATTGGGTTTACAAGAAACCCGAGTAGAGTTGTTAACGCTTGCGCAGAAACACCCATGAAAAAAACGCGTCGAGCAAGAACTCGTTTAAACAATATTATTTAACATGTATTTAGTGAGGGTGGAAATTGACGATAATCTCCGAGTGAGCCCAGTTTTGAAATTGAAATTATATGACAGACAAGGACAACATATCGTCCAGATATAATAAGTTACAACACCGTATATATAAAATGCATGCTTTGTCTCTCAATGACAGATAATCAGCGCTAATCAGCAAAATTGTAAGAATTTTTAGCAAAATCAAAACAAACAAAAGATTGGGATGGAAACGGAATGGTTTTACAAAAGTACATGTATATATTAGAATTGTAACTGATTTTCGTTTCTATAAGAATGTGAAAATAGTCACGTGATAGCAACAGGGGTCCCACTCCCCACTGGACCGGGAGGGAGAACTTGACTCTATATGACCTTTGAGTGTTGTGAAATCGCTATTGTGTTTCCACATCTAAGGGTCCCATCAGAAGAGGACTTATTACTCTTACCTTAGAAATTAGTTATAATGGAACGGAATTATTAGTTTACTTTTATTTTTTATTTTTCAAGGCCTAACCCACGGGAGCAAGTCCCATTAGGGGGCCCATACATACACTCACCCATACATATTTACAATATGTACAATTCAATGAAAAATGCATCGAAAGTTATAAATAAGTTAATTGTCTGAGTAAAAATATGCATTTTTAACACTAAATTTAAAAGTCATTTGTGACATATGAAACATATCCAAGGAGGGCAACTTTAATTGTAACTGATTATAGGCCCTCATACATCTTTGTAAAACAGAGTTTTTAAGAATGTTGTTTCGGCTTCTGTCACATCTAAAACATTGTACAGTTCGTGTGGTTCTCGATGGAACGTTAAATGATATACTAGACAGTATATTTGGACAGTTGTACAGAGTATTTACACATTTAAAAAGGAACATCATATCCAATAGTCTCCTTCTCTGCTCAAGAGGCTGGAGATTAAAATATTTACATAAATCTGAGTATTTTCTTTTTTCATATGACTGTTTTGTCTTAAAACACAAAAATGTTACAAACTTTATCTGCACTCTTTCAATCATATTGATATATTGTTTTTGCCATGGGCACCAAATAACTGAGGCATATTCCAGGATACTCTTTACGTGGGCTATATACAAAGATTTTAGGGACTCAACTGAGGAAAAATTATAACAACTGCGCTTAATGAACTCAAGCATACGAAATGCTCGATTAACTATATTGGAGATACGTCTTTATAATTAAGATTATGAGAGAGTAAAATACCCAGGTGACAGGTCTTTGATTTTAAAAACTCTTTCTAGAACACAGTTATGTACAACATAATCAAAATACAACGGTCTTTTCTTATTCGTAAAAGATATAACAAAACATTTTTGGGTATTAAGTATCAGTTTCCACATCCGACCCCACATACAAAGCAGAGTGATGTCGCTCTGTAGATTAAGACAATCGTCGTTCACTTTGATGACTCTAAATATTTTAGCATCATCTGCATACATAGAAATGTTAGAAGACCTACACAAATTGGGTATATCATTGACATAAATGTTGAATAACAAAGGTCCTAATATAGAGCCTTGTGGGACACCTGAGGTAACATTTTGCCACGATGAACAGCAGCCGTCTATGACAGCTGTTAGTCAGGTAAGATCTTAACCAGTTAAGTACAAGTGCATTAATCCATATTTTCCTAGTTTGTAAATGATAAGTTCCTGTTAGTTATCGGAGAATTTCCAAATGCAAGTATATGGGCTGTATATTCCCCACAAAATAAAGTATTGGCTAACCTTGCAATTCCTTTGCTTTGATGAGAGTAACTGTGAGTTGTTCCACTGCAGCGTCATAGATAAGTGAAAACCAAAGACGGCCAGACCGACTCGGTGGAAGGTCGTTTTCGCCTTCATCTTGTGACC
Source organism: Lepidochitona cinerea (assembly GCA_963971465.1). NCBI lineage: Eukaryota > Metazoa > Mollusca > Polyplacophora > Chitonida > Tonicellidae > Lepidochitona > Lepidochitona cinerea. The sequence continues at coordinate 8,841,670 of OZ020551.1, forward strand.
AACCATTTCTAATGTAAATAAGAAAAATATCAAAGTTAATGGACAAAATGTTGACGCTCCGGGTAAAGTCAAATATATTATATATTCAACATAACAGTATCTTACCATTTAACGGTCAAATGCGCTAAAAATAATAACAATCAAAGTCAGTTGAATAGACACGAAGCCAATGTCGACAACTGAAGGTAATACCTGTTACATTTATAGGCCCCTGCGAAATGATCTTGAAAAAAATGCCCATGGCCTTAAGCGGTGAGAATTTAAAGCAAAGCATATTTGACAAAAGTCCAGCTCGTTACAGGACATATCCAAAAGGGTTGCTAGCGGTATTGGTTTGAGTGAGTGATATGGGTTTTACGTTCTGCTCAACAGTATTTCAGTTATATGAAGACGTTGTCTCCTTGTTGCAGGGCGGATTTCCACCGCTCTTTAAAGCCTAGCGCACACGAGAGGCGCCGGCTGAGCTGCCGGCTACGCGTGGCTGAGGGCTAAGCTGTTTCCCCCGTGTGCGCGTAAATTTGGGTGAGATTTTCGCCTCTCGAGGCGGTGAGGAAAGTATTTAGCATGTTTGATATTCTCTGCCTCTCGTGGCAAGAATCTCACCGTGTGCGGACAACGTAAGCTGCCGGCTGAGCTGAGAGGAGGGATAGTCCAATCACGTGTGCCTATTAAATCATGTGACCACTTAGAATATTACGTAACACGGGTAGTGACACTTGTGTAGGTCAGTGAACTTGGGTGACAAGGAACTGGCCTCAGCCGAGAGCTCATCGTCTGCGCTGAAATTTGTAGCTGCTCCCTTGGCTACGCGTGCCTTGTAGCTCAGCCGGCGCCTCTGGTCTGCGCTAGGCTTTAGGTGCTGCCTCACCGAGACGACTTGCCGAAGATAACCAGCAAGCCCCCTCACCCAGTCACAGTATACGGACTCCTATTGCTGAGCGCCAAGCGAAGCAGCAGCAGCTACCAATGTTAAAGTCTTTGGTCAGACTCGACCCAGGCTTGAACCAGGATCTCCCAGGCCTGAAGCGGACGCTCTACCGACTGAGCTATCGGGGCTCGTGGTATTGGTTTGATATGTATAAATTATAGCGGCTTAGTGTACGTGTACGTCTACTCAACACAAAAGATTGATTGGTTGATTGGTGTTTTAAAAGATCATTTCACTGATATGGCGGCGTTGTCAGCCTCATTGCCTGGAGGAAACCTTCGGCGAGTGCCTGGCAACTCTTTCACATACGGCGACCGAGTGAAAAATCCACTCAGAAATTTTTCAAGTTTTATTGGGTCTGCGCGTTATTGGAACCCGCGCCGCATCAACGGAAGGTCTGTGTGGGGCTGAGGGACGATCTAACCCACTGGACATCCGAGACCCTCAACTGAAAAGAAGTAGTAAACCTACAGGTATAAGTCCGGCTGGAAAGAGTCCAAGAAGTCCTGCTGATACTGGAAGGCTGATGCCGTGACAGACCGTTCAAATGGGGATTTGGGTTGAACTCTCTCTGGGGGTAATGTAAAGTTTGGTATAGAATCCGATGTTGCCGACCTAACCAAGACATTCTGTTTACATAGCTCTGCTGTATTCGGACATGACCCACGCTTCTTCAACTTAGGTGATCCCTGTCTGTAAAATGAGAAAGTTATTACTTCAACGTGTAAATTTATTAGAATCAACGAGTACAAAAGGTTAGAAACATGCAGATGATTTAAATAGTATGTTTCTGCAAAATGTGAAAAATATCTACAACAGTACATGAATTAAACCCATCTTTCTAGGTGTCACTCTGGCTGCAAGGTGTTATAGTGGTTATCAAGTGAATACAATGGAGAATTTACCGTGAGATGGGGGCAGATCGAGATTCTTCTGTTCCATTAAATCCTTCAAATTCCAAATCAAAAAAGTTCTTTTTTGGACGCCGACATTTTCTGATAACCACCACAATGACTATGAGAAGTAGGACACCTCCGACACACCCACCGATCAGTAATCCAAGAGTTGGAGCTGAAACAATTGTCAGAATAAATCAAATACTGGTTCTGTGTCGCTAAACAAAGGTGCAACATCCAAATCGAAACCTCTGTCACGTACGTATAGTATTTGGTTTGCAGCAGATGATTGAGAGTTATCTAAACCAATCATTAATTCTGGTTTCTTTTTCATTTACATCCGTTCTTAAATCAGGTCTATACAGGTATACCATCGTTTGTCTGTCTGTCCGTGTCTTTGCAATTATTGCACGGATTTTACGTTGGCATGGACTGTCAAACATTTATGCTAGAAGCTTTCCTATGGAGCTGATACAAAACTTGTGAAGTGCGTTAAAATAGTTTTTATATATTTTTTTAAAATTCTGTCTGGGTTTCTCTTACACAAATTCAATCATGGTCTTTATTTTTGGGGGCCAAAACAGCTAGTCGCCAAACCTTTAGTCATTGAGAAATAAAAAGAAATCGTGTCCACCCCGTAATTTCTTGCACGGAATAATTTTCTCAAATGTGGCTAGCTAACCAACTTGAATTGAGGTCTATGTTTTTGGCAGTCTTAACAACAACCAAGACTTGATGCATTTTAAAGAAATTAAAAGAAATCATGGCTACTCCGTGCTGTTTATACATTGCCATGCATGTCTTATAAAAGTATTGATTAATTAAACGGAATTATTTCCACTCCACAAAATAAGTGCATGGGTTTTGCATCTTTCCACATATAGCTGGTCTATGGGATGACTAATTCTGTAATTTTACAGAAATAACCTACGATTAGTTGATATTTTGAGATTAGGGCTATGTCTGACAGATATCTTTATGGTATCCAATGGTGTCCAAGGTTGCCACAGAGCACAATTTATACACAGAAAAAATCGCTTGTGTTTAATATGGTATACCCTTCCAAAGCATTGATCAGGTCTCAATTGTTTTCGGTAGTGTATACCTTATAGCAAGAAGACGTATCGCGAACTATTTACATCAGACCTGTTACATAATATGGCGACCATATTGAATTATGTAATTTGATAACAGTTTTCCTTCTGCTTTGTAACTTGAGGAGGTTTGATCTAATGTTGATAACTTTTTCACATTATCACATTATACGAGTACATGGTTTGACTACATATTCATGAGATCTCCTGTTTCATAATGCATCAAACCATACACATATCTTCTTTTTTAACGTTTGAAGGCTTTTATAAATAAAGTTTTACTGGGTCGTATTTAAACCAAGTAGCCTACAACAGAAAATGGACATATTCACTATTATAAAGTGACATGTATTCCTTTAATACTGGTTCCATCGATGCGTCGACTTGATTAAAATGAAATAAAAATCTGAGTGGAAGAGTTGCCAGGTACTCGTCGAACGTCGGGGGGTTTTCTCTGTGCAAAAAAGACTGTTATGAGACTGTTTTGTATGGCTGGGCAAAGTCTTATCTACTTCAAAAAATTGGTTGCAGCATAAACATTTTTATACATTCAAAGGAATCTCAAAAAGATTAATCTTTCAAATATAAACAAATTTCCTGTACAATGTAAGCTTTGAGTCATACCGGTTTGACGGGCGTATATCAAATTTACTGAAACTTTTGCTGCTTTTAGTCTGTCTTATCTCTAATAGCAGTATCAATCGATATGTCACAAGTCCAAGTCCCTCTCAGTCTCCTCCCTTGCTTATACTTATCGTGAGCGACAAGGTTCTGTCAAACGGGAAAACGACACTGTGCTTTCAGTATTCTCGTTATTTGGGGATTATCTGTAATAGCCATTATAACAGAATTAATTAAACCCATTGTGCTTTCAGTTCTATTGAAAATGTTGATAAATCTTCAAGCCAGAATGGTCCCCATGCAGGAACCACGACTGAATCAGGTATCGTCTCAAACCAGCATACGATACCTGGTGAAAACATAGACAGGTCATGTCATATGTCTGCAGTCACGTTAAGTTCCCTGGAGAGATTCGCACTACAGATAAGCTGTAGAAATTTATTTCAGTCACCTATAAAATTCATCTCATATCAATATGTTTAATTATCCACGTTGTCGCTGCTGATAAGTTCTTTTAATAAATCTGTCAGCAGGTTGAATCTATTGACGAGTTAAATTATTCAGAATCCTCGTACGTCAAATTTACATTTTATCTGTGGAAATATCTGGCATGAATTGAAAAGTACGGATTTTATTGACAGAATTCTTAAAATTAAAGTATTATTTTCAACTAACTTAGACTGAGAATGAATGAATGGTCGTCCCGATTATTAAAATTTTGTTTACTTTTCGAACACTTTTTCGGTTTGCATAGGCCACATACTGTGTGGATTTTCTTCATTCCAACGCTAATCATTCAGTTTTTTTATTAGCATTGCAAGCATTACCATATACCGCAGGCGTAAAGCGACTTACTATATACTAAGTCGCTCTACGCCTGCGGTATATGGTAATAGCTTGCAATGCTATTTTTTGATGACCTTCAAAGCTTCTTACTGTCGATCAGAATCTATGAAAATAGACCAAATTTTGGCAGCTCATGCCACTTTAAGCGATGAGAATTTCTGAGGTTTTACTTCTATAACGATATACATTATTGTAATTTATGTAATGATATAATTCAAGGATTACTGTTTCTTTTGATTTCTGGTTCATATTCATATATAACATATATAATGTTCATATTGTCTGCTCTAATATATTACACTTTTTTTCATTTTTCAGTGAAATTAACAACATTACAATGACACGGCTCAAAGTCACGTGAACTGCCCGAAATTCAAACGTTTGATGGTCACGACGGTAAGAGGCTTTGAAAATCATCCAAAAACTGAATGATTTTGCGCTGTAAAAGCCGAAATCTAAATAATTAAATCGACAGTAACGTCCGTTCATTCTGTGCCCAAGTTTGTTCAAAACACTACTTTAACCATTCTCGGACCAGAGGGTTAAAATCCCAAAAACCTCACTTGGGCAAACTCAATAAAATTTAAACTTTTACCAGGAACGTCCATTGACTGAAAGACCAACTAGACGCTTTGCTATAGTTTAATGATAAGGTAACCTTGCCAACAAGCGACAGCCTGAACTGTTTACTTGGCTTCCGCATTTCTGCCAACTTTTCGCCGACAGTCGGGTGTGATAAATAAGAAAAGCCTTTCAAAAGTTTCTACCTGACCGGCAAAGTAAGTAAACCAGGATAGAGACACACGAGTGCGGCTATTCAAAAGTGTAAAAATTGTTTTCTCCATCAAGGCTTCTTGCATGCAAATAGAAAAGTCGCTAATTTTTGTTTGGTTCATTATCGACATGTTTAAGTAAGGCAAATTGTGATTGGTGAAATTTCCACCAAAAAAATTGTGACCGAAGCAATCAAAGCTTAAATGCAAATCAAATTAGAAACGACGTTCTTGGCCAAACATTCGTTGTAGAAGCCTAACTGGTGTGTCTTGAGCAGTGTTTTTGTTCACGGCCAGGTTGTGTAGTATAATCACTGATGGCATTAAATTTACGAATGATACAGTGTCCTATTCCCATATTGGAAAACCGTTTGTATCCATTCCTTGCCTGTATAAAGAAACAATATCCTCTCTCAACTTTTGTGGCGGTTCTCTTGTCATATTGACAGCACAGCATACAAGTTGAGTGAGAAGAACTGATAGTAAGCCTACATTATATACACCAGGGCTATCACAATAACTGATATGGATTGCTATGCATATATCAAGGTTACCTGCATATTGTATCTCATTTATATCAAGTTTACAGGCGAGGGTGAATAATTTAATTACAGCTCAGTGATGTGCAAGTGATATTTTCCCTGTTTCACATAAATACTTCATAGAAGTGGTCCATGAAATCTTAATACACATTACTAGTTACACTGGTTTTGTTATAAAGAGAATTTGACGAGATTTTTTACTGAATACTCACTTTGCTTGGCAGTTGAATAATAATAATATTGGAGATGAGGAAATCAGAAAGCTATAAAATTGGCGCATTCATTAAAAGTATATGCAACAGGGCGAGTTTTGATGGCAATAATACGTAATAGATACCCTGTTTTGATAATAAAATTAGGTTACACTCATTCAATAAACCCTCTATAAACATTATATCATATAACTTTGTCATACTGGTATGAGATGGTGACGAAACCAACAACCTTTTCGTATTCATCGATTGGCTTTATTGAAGATATGATTTACATAATAGTATTTTATTTAGGGCTAAACCTTCATGAATCTATCAATGCGCAACTTTTCGCTTCTATCCGTATTGCAACCATCCTCCGACGCCTATGGATAAATTGTAAAGAGAGCATGAGTGTAAGTTCTGATGGAAATAATACGTTACAGATTCCCTGTTCTTTTATTTCAGTAATGTATTGTTCAACCAGTTGATGCCAGCTATAATGAATTTTATATTATTCAAGATGTGCCAGTAAGTGTGGGATTGTAGGCGTTTTAAATGCCGAAAATACGAAGGAAAACGACATTCCAAAATAATGGCAAATGCCAGTAAATGCAAGCAATTCTTCCGGGTTGTTCTATTTGCTGGTATTCCAGCCCAGAATTTAATCCTACTGTTTTTAATTACATGTTAATATATCGTCGACTTACTTTGATTTGACAAGCTTCAGTGCTGGTTGGTCAAACTCATATTCTTTTTTTATTTACTGTCTGAGCATCGAAGGTGTTTTAATTCATAAATCCATCGACTGTATATGACATTAATTCGGTGCAACTTTATTATTACAGGTTGAAAGCCTGTGTTAACTCAGTTTCACGGTCCGGTGAGGGGCCTGGAGTCTTCCTCAATCTATATAGCTTGTGATATTGGTTTAGAGATGGCCCGAAATAAAAGACTTCTTGGTTGGTATCCTGTATCAGGCTAAACATTCTAACAAATACAATAATTCCTAAGTGGCCTAGAAGTAAAACTCGCCGGTTGCACTTAGCTTAGAGTGGTAAGTTGGGCACAAGATTTCCATTGCGTGAAAGCAAAGTGATTCAACTTGAAATGTTGACAGTCTTCTTCAAGAAATGAAAATTTGACCATATCAGGTATCAAACCATCGTCGAAACCCACGGTTAAAAATTCCGCTTACGCTCACATTACAGTCGGACCCTGCCCGTCGTTTCTAATTTAATATGCATGTAGATTTTGATTGGTTCCGCCACAAAACTGTGGCGGAAAATTTCACCAATCAGAATCCGCGTTGCGTCAGCATCTTAGCAGTGTTCAAAACAAAGATGGACGACTTTTCGGTTGTATCACAACTCACATGTCCTATTGGGGGCCGCCACCTTTGTTTTTACTTCAATTCGATAAACGTGTCTCCAAAACTGAAGAGTTAAAACGTTTATAAGAAATCGTTTGATTGGTCCGACAGAAAATGGGCGTTCCCAGAAAACGACGCTTAACGAGGCAATTGACCCAGGGGTAAGAGGTGAGCTTGTCGAGAATTTAACCCTGGGTATCCGAGGATGGTATCAAACTAGCCGCACACGACACGTTATGTATGAGAACTTCACATAGCACAGTTCTTCTCATCCAAAAAGGATGAAGAGTGAGTGAGGAAAGATTTAACTTCGCTTTCAACATTATTGCAGTCTTAGTAAAAATATAGACTGTAAATGTATGTGTTACAAAATTGAAATAATCGCATTCGAAATAGGGGTAAAAAGAATGTCCTGATTTGCCGAATGTTTGGAGTGGATTGTGATAAATCAGACTCAAATCAAAAGAGAAGCCATACACAAGGCTACATAACGGTGGCATGTAATCATACCGGAGACAGTAGAATGGCTTCTGAAACAGGATTAGATAAACATACTGCTATGTTAAATGTCAGCCGTATTTCATAGCTAACAATCTAAACACAGTCTCGTTTATAATTAATTTATATCTTACAAACGTTCACTAACGTTCGTTACTCGCTGGGTTTGAATGCGATATGTTTGTCGTGATTTCTCTTTAAGGGATTTTTTGAAAGGACTTTTCCTTTGAACCAAAATCTGGCCACTACATGCGGATTTCGAGGGTTAGGCGACATGTAAATAACTTGAGCAAAATATAAGACAAGTAATAAAGCGTAATACTAAATATTTAATTTCACTCGGACATTCATACATTTGGATTGTCAATAGAAGTTTATTTTTAAAAATACCACCGTCAGTATAAAAAAATAATAATTTTGGAGTCAGAAACCCGGAATAATAGAAGTTGAACGTTTGAAGTACATTGAAAAACTAACCCCTACGAAACGTACAGATGTGTGCTAAGAACGGACAGAATTGAAATAGCCGGGATGTATAGGCCTATGAGATCATTGTAGGGTTTACGTTGCTTATAAAATTTACCTTAACGTACATCTCCAAGATTGGTATCAAGCGAAATGTACTTTTGGATATGACGAACAATATCACTCCCTATATTTGGCAGCTCATGCCACTTTAAACCCATATTCTACACATGAAATAGGATAACAGCAGGATTACATATAAGTGAATTAGTTCAACAGAAACACCTGCTTCAACTCCTTCATAGGAAAACGTCACAACCTTTTTAACTTCATTTTAGTTCGATCTTATTTTTATGGGTTCATTAAAGGCACACTTGCTGCGAAAATCAGGAATATTGTTTACATTAAAAAAAAAGAAAGACCGTTTTCTGTATTTTTCCCAGGCAATATAAGTTAGGAACTTTCCATTTTTACCAAAATTTAAAAGTTTGGACGTCTCTTTGTATTTTTAATTTGAATTGTTAGGTGCCCGTAACGTAAATAAACCAAACTGCCCCCTATTGGCGATTTTATGTTTCAGTCGAGTGAGTGAACTAACGGCACAGTGTAATTTTACGTAGGCCTATTTATCTGAGAAATACAGACTGACGATCGGTTAACAGCGACTGGAAAGAGGGTAAACCACAGATACAAAGGCCTGAAAGGAGGGTAATCCAAGACGAAAGTTGACCGACACTGATCGTTGTTGTTGTAATCAAGCTTCGTTTCTTCGTTTGTTTTTCACCCCATTTCTACATTCTAAAGCTAACTAGACATGTTTTATGTGTCCTATGTTTAAGTTTAGTTGTATTAGTCGTAGTAAGCTCATGTAAATTGGGTTTCTTAGCAAATTTAAACAGGCTACGGCGGCAAGTGGGCCTTTAAGATTTAGACGATTGTGAAAAAAACTGTTTCTGTTGTTTGCTGTTATCAGTTGGGTTACACTCATGTAATAGGCCCTCTATAAACATTATATCATATAACTTTGTCATACTGGTATGAGATGGTGACGAAAACAACAACCTTTTCGTATTGATCGATTGTTGTTTTTTTTTGAAGATATGATTTACATAATAGTATTTGATTTAAAATTTGTTACTTCCCAAAACCAAGCTTATCTGGGGAAGCTCAGGAAAAAATAGGCGGTCCGTGAACCCTTCCCTGTTTGGCTGTGACAGGTGGTCATTATTGTTGGACGTTTTCAAGACAAATTCGTAAGTATACCAACTACCTTGTCTAATTGAAATAGAAGATATATTTAAAAGCTTTAAGTTTTTCCATCATGTCACATGACAGTTTCTTTCTTTTTCATTCTTCCGTGAACTCTTTGTAAATGATGATGAACAAAGAGAAATGACGCACATGACGAAATAAGAGAGATAAGGAATAGCTAATAGTAAGTGGTTTTAGTTATTGTACAGGAGATAAAATTTGAGATCGATAACAAACTCCACAGTATTGCAGGACTGAAAAGAAAGTCGATATTTGAAGGAGGTTTCGGTGTAGGCGGGATATGGTGATAATTCTCTATTAAACCACGCAGATCACGTAGGGCATCATTATAATATTTCAACTGATTCATTAAAGAAGAGTAGGCCTACTTTGTTTTTTGTATTCATTGCTTTTAGATGATTCCTTGGAATTGTTTACCTGCTGTAGATATTGGTTTGAGGGTTGGTGGTGGGGGGGGGGGGGGGGGGGGGGGGTCGCGGATAACCTTGTAATTCAGTCCATATATTCGTGTAGGCTTTCAATCAGATTTAGCCGATTTAAATTCTGTCTCTAACCTTCTCTGACCAGCTTACCTGATATAACAGGTAAACCATAGGCAACGATTAAGTAACATTGTCAAGTCATATTTGTTAAATTTCACATACAAATTAAAATAAAGAACTCAATTAGCATATATTTCGTATGGCACTGAAAGGTTGTCCTCCGATAGTGATTTCGGGTGGTACTGAAAGTTTGTCTGCCGATAGTGATTTCGGGTGGTACTGAAAGGTTGTCTTCCGGTAGAGATTTGGAACTTTTGTCAATTGTCATAAAGAAACTGTTTTCAAAATGAAGATCGTTTCACTGATATCAGGCTCATGGATGAACGTTAGGACAGTGGAATAAACGCAAACCTATAACTTGGATAGACAGCCCGGTCTTAGTCAAGAAAAGTCGAACAATTCTACAAGCAACATCATCTATTGAGAATTTGAATGGATGATTTCATCAATGACCTTTGAAAACAATTATATTTTTCTCCCTTGTTAATGGGAATTAATAAAAAGGTCAAGGGTTTGACGCCTCGAGTGAATTGGTGCAGTTGCAGTACGTGTAACTCGATAAAAAAAATCAGTATCTGCCATTTTACCTTATTTTAAACTTGCCTTATGAATAACTTAATAAAACGTGAGCTTAACAGTTAGTGTCTTTCAAGAAAGTGTAATCCTAAATAATAACGAGAATACTTAATAAAACGATTTGGCGACAACACGATTTATCTTAGATTCGTCTCTGAATCAGCTTTATTAAAACCAAAACATATAGGACTACTTGTACTACATTGTACTGTTTATCTTGAGACAGACACTTTGAGGCAAAAATAAAATCTCAACAACGAGTTTTCTCAAATGACCAACGGTGTGCATTTGCCTGAAGAATCTTTGAATATATTCCACACGAATTTGTTTTAACATTAACACCAAGGTTCCCATTGAATAGTCCACGAAAGCATTCTCTTACTATACTATTTTAACTACAAAATACAGTTCATTAAAACTTTCAAATCCCCATATGTTGACATTCGTTGGTTAAAAAAGCAAACAGATATTTTGTTAAAATCAGTGATCAAGGAATAAATAAATAAATCATGACATGTCAATTCTGGGACGTTTTAAATATTTGTTTTTGACTCACCATCAAGCCAGGTGTTTTGTGCTTGTATGATGGGTTGCTCTTCACCACCTGTTAAACTTTCACTCTTTGTCACATCATCGTCATCTGTGGATTTCCTCCAGCGATCCAACATCATATTTATTATCAGGTATCCATTCTTCCATGTGTGGAAATCATTGCATACAGTGGCGGTACATTGAGAACGTGGCTTGCAACACACCGGGCGTTCTGATTCCTCCTGTCACAGATCGATAATATGTATACACATCCCACGTGACTGTCAACGAAACATGGATATTCATATCAGTTATACAAAACCATTGTATCAAAGTAACAAAATCCATGTTCCCGGTTGATAGAAACTCAAGCTGTTCTCTTCGTGGATATTCCTAATCCAGATTTGAGATGGCCAGAGACAAAGTTATTGATTTCAAATTCGTCAGATTTGAGACATGAAATGTTTAACTTGTCATTAAACTCATTTACATATGAAACATTGAAGGCCCAGAAAACAGAAATGTCTAAAATTGTGTCAGATGTTTTTATTTGAAGTTAAACACCTGGTCAAATATATACATTAATCGTTCATTATCGAGTCCATATGGTAGAAACTAGTTTGTTTTCTTACGTTTTTAGGTCATGTGAAAGGAGGGTTATAAAGACTGCAGGCAACAGATGTTTTTATACTCATACAGCGTGGTAGATAATTTGAACAGCTAATCACAAATAAAGTCGGTATTATGTACAATCCTAACACAAACGTGATATCCTGTAGGTAACACTTTGTCTAAACGAGACAAAATAATAAAAGAAATAACAAACAGACCAGCAGATTTTATGTCCAAATTTTGATTTATGTATTTAAAAAAACAATAACAGACTACCATTTTTACAAGCAAATATTTTACAAACAGTGGAAAGAAAACATATATCAAATGACTTACTTTTACAGACCAAGAAGTGTCAGCTCCAAGAAAGAAAACTGTAATCCGAGAACTCACTGATCAAAGTTCACTGATGTAGCAGTATAGAGTCGATGGTCAAGAAACATAAATCCACGGTATAAAATCCTGGAATGGTAAATCACAATAGTAAATCCACATAATAAAATCTTGTAACCACACTGTTAAACTCTTCTCCCAGATAGAAGAATTTACATATCCAATAAATGTCTGTATCAGTGACAAGTTAACAAGCCGAACAGTAACATTCAATAGAATTCTAATTAACACCAATGAGCATACAGTTGGAAACTGACAACCCAAATACAAACAACGCGCACTTCCCAGAAATACCAGAACAAACCGAATAATTACACCCATTAACATAAATTTGCATAGCTATAGAAACTGGACATATTTAAGCAACGAGAAAATTCTCTTAGACTTCAGTAACTTTACGGCTGAAATCTAGGTCATATTAACTAAATTATGAACAGCCGAGTGAGAGTGGGGGTGGGGGGGGGGGGGGGGTGAGTGAGGAAAACATATCACAGCCAACAATAACATTTGAGAAGGAAGATCTGTTTAAACTTTTATGTGAAACACCAAAGATTTACACAAACAATCAAATAAGAAAATATGACGAGAGAAAATTCCCAAAAATACCTAATACTTTGATGCAGCGAACGATTCTATCGGAGACCGTAATTAACACACAACAGAATTTTAATAATTGGCAGTACAGTTGTGCATATAGCATTTGGGGATTTTCAATTAAAGGACATTCTTTTAACCACTTCATAAAAGTGACATCCACTGGTCAAAAACTTATTATTTTTTCTACATTTACCAATTTGATTTCAAAAGATATAGCGGAATATCGACAGGTGTTCAATCCATTCGTGGCAAAGGCTTCCCACAAGTGAACCAACCAATTTCATTTCCACAACCACTTTTTTTTAATGATGTGTTCAGTGTTTTTGTGTTTGCTCTCACGCATAAGAAATTACCGCTAGGATTTCGTGCTTAAGGCCTCGTCAACTGGGGACTGTTTAACAAAGCGGCGTAGCGCAAGTTTTTATACGTAACTGTCATACCAATCAATACTGTACGTTGCTATGGCAGATAGGTAAAAACTTGCGCTACGGCCTTTCATGAAACAAAGTCACGTCACCGTGCATGCCGGGTGCGTTTTCCTTTTCAGTGGGTTTTAAATGCAAGGATGAAGGAACGAACATGAAGTGAGTCAAATAAAACCTAAAATACTGCATCTGTAGACCTGAACACTAATATTGATCGATGTTTCTCTCCCCACTCAAAATGACAGGTAATGTTGCCAGGGGAGGAGACCCACGGGTAACACGGTGTACAACCGTAGAGTGTAAGTTCACCGAAATGTCATACCAATTCCATATTTGACATTCCTTTTCATGCATCAAATGAACAGAAAAATATCCTAACGTAAACTAGACGAGTCACTGGCAGGTTCCCCGCCAACAAAACATTTTAAAGGTTGAAGATGCAGGAGTTTATCTGAGCATGCATAAAAACACTTGAAATTTATAAATTTATATTTATAGCGTGAAAAGATTCAAACGGTTGGTAGATTTGTGCTTAGTTTGTTTATGCTATAACAAACATTAGGCTCCACAGACTTTAGAACATCAACAAGGCTACTGTACTTGGCCTGCTTAATCCTCTTCTATATTAAAGATTGACCGAAATGGCAAAAACCATACTGCCCTCGGTCCGGGGGGGGGGGGGGGGGGCCCTCCGTGGCTCAATCCGAACAGCCCTCCACCAATGGGTCGCGGGTTCGAATCCCACTCAGTCCAAAAATTGGAAAATTTTCTGACTGGGTTTTCACTCGAACGACCTATGTGGGATGGTTGCCAGTTACCAACGGAAGGTTGTGGGTTTCCTCCGGACATAGAGCCCGTTTCCTCCCACTATAAAACTGGCAACGCCGCCATATAAGTGAAATAATCTTGAGCGCGGCGTAAAACACCAAACAATCAATCAATCAATCGGTCCGAGGGTCACAAATATGGAATAAATTGTAGTTGAAGTATTACATTCTAATTGTAGGCTATCATTCATTGTGTACGTACTTAGTTAAAACAATTTATGAACCCATCTGCGACCTTCAAATACATGTTTAAATACCTGAAAAATAATTAACCAAGGTTTTCTAATACCACACCTATGACCTACAAATATAGGCCATTCCCAAAAATCTAACTATAAAGTCTCTCTAGTATGTATAAATATATGCAAAAATGAAAGGGGTGAGTGAGGAATGTACACCTGTAAAACAATAACAAAAGGGCAGAGTTTGACGGTTCCAATTCTTTCATGTTTACAGAAACTTTATGATAGAACTCGATGACCTCTGTGTCCTACAAATATAGGTCAGATATGCCCGAAAATCGCACTTGACCAAGGTCCCTCTGATATACATCTGTACACTAAAAATGAAAGGGCTCAGTATAACGCTTTGTATCTTCATGTTCACTGTGTGCCACTTGACGTTTTGACCTCAATGACCTACAAATATAGGTCCAACATTCCCGAAAATCAAACTTAACTGAGGTTTGTCTAATATACACCTGTAAACCAAAAATGAAAGGGTCGAGTTTCACGGTTCCTAATTTACCATGTTCACATACACACTTTAGGAGAGAACTCAATGACCTCTGTGACCCCCAAATATAGGTCTCTCTAGTATATATCTGTATACTAAAAATGCAAGGGATGAGCATAACGCTTCATATCCTTTCATGTTCACAGGCACACTTCAGGTTTTGACCTCAACTTAACCGAGGTCTGTCTGATATATACCTATTTAAAAAAATAAGATGGCTCAGTATTATGGTTCCAAACCTATCGCGTTCACAAGAAATCTGGACGGACGGGCGGACAGACGGAGTGCATTTCCAATAAGTTTCATAATCTGATACGCCAATTGTCCAGCAAAATATACACTTGCAGAATTAACAGAATTATTGTGAAATTATATGACAAACGTTTACCTAATCGTTAGACTGGTAGTTTATTTCTAAGAAAAGAACATCGTATGTTTTTCAACAGAATGTCTTTATTTTCCACTCACGCGATAGAACAAGAGCACAGAATAAAATTACAATTGCATAGGCCTGGAACAATTCAAATAGTTCTGGAACAATTCAAATAGTTCTGGAACAATTCAAATAGTTCTGGAACAATTCAAATAGTTCTGGAACAATTCAAATAGTTATACTTTCACATTTTAAAGTAAGTCATAAAGCAATGTTTCATTCTTGAAATATTTCCAATTCACAAATATAGATTACCGTATAAATTAGAATAGAAACATTAATGTATTTGACCCCAGCAGTCTGTACTGAAAACCTCTGTGACCTACAAATATAGGTCAGATATGCCCGAAAATCGAACTTGACCAAGGTCCCTCTGATATACATCTGTACACTAAAAATGAAAGGGCTCAGTATAATGCTTTGTATCTTTTCATGTTCACAGGCACACTTGACGTTTGACCTCAATGACCTACAAATATAGGTCCAACATTCCCGAAAATCGAACTTAACTGAGGTTTGTCTAATATACACCTGTAAACCAAAAATGAAAGGGTCGAGTCTGACGGTTCCTAATTTACCATGTTCACATACACACTTTAGGAGAGAACTCAATGATCTATGTGACCTACAAATATAGGTCTCTCTAGTATATATCTGTATACTAAAAATGCAAGGGATGAGCATAACGCTTCATATCCTTTCATGTTCACAGGCACACTTCAGGTTTTGACCTCAACTTAACCAAGGTCTGTCTGATATATACCTATTTAAAAAAAAATAAGATGGCTCAGTATTATGGTTCCAAACCTATCGCGTTCACAAGAAATCTGGACGGACGGGCGGACAGACGGAGCGCATTTCCAAGTCCCCTTGCCACTTTTGTGGCGGGGGACAATAAGTTTCATAATCTGATACGCCAATTGTCCAGCAAAATATACACTTGCTGAATTAACAGGATTATTGTGAAATTATATGACAAACGTGTACCTAATCGTTAGACTGGTAGTTTATTTCTAAGAAAAGAACACTGTATGTTTTTCAACAGAATGTCTTTATTTTCCACTCACGCGATAGAACAAGAGCACAGAGTAAAATTACAATTGCATAGGCCTGGAACTATTCAAATAGTTCTGGAACAATTCAAATAGTTATATTTTCACATTTTAAAGTAAGTCATTAAACAATGTTTCATTCTTGAAATATTTCCAATTCACAAATATAGATTATAAATTAGAATAGAAACATTAAAGTATTTGACCCCAGCAGTCTGTACTGAAAACCAGTGTATGGTTACATGCCCTGCCTCATAAATAAGGTGCATTTATTGGGCCGGCTCTGATAATACCAGGGGTATAGAAGCAGTGCCAAGGAAATGTTATGAAGACATTCATTCATCAGCCGTTAAAGACAGAACCAGCGGCATGTTGTCCAATGGGGTAGGCTTTATGGAGACGGTTGACTTTAAGACCCTATAACTGTTACTTGCTGTAGGTCTATATAAGACAGTGTCCCAGTCCCTTCAGCCATGGAGTTCTTTTTAATACCCACAATGCTTTGCACTCAATAAATCGGAATCAGATTTTTTTAGGTTTATAGGGGGAGGGGGAGGGGAGGGTGGCAGAGTGTCGAGAGGAAATCCTCAAGCATAATAGGATCGATTGAAAGTGAATGCATTGAGGTCACACTCCAGATTATTTGGGGGGGGGGGGGGGGGGGATGTGGAAACATAACTCCAAAGAGGACAAAACATTTTGAGAAATCGACAAATAATGATCTCAGGATATGTATAAGTGACCATTCACATACCGGGTTGTTGAATGAAAAAGAACTATCGTCTTTTCAAGACAATTCAAGTGAGCCCGGATCAATAACATGTACAACATGATATCACCATGGAATCCACCCATTTGATTGGTCTTTTAGAACAAAATGAGATCAACATGGAAGTGTCACTTTCTTGAAAAATGACAGAAATTCGGGAACACAGGTTCGATTCCAGCTTGATCACCCAAAATCGTTAAAAAAATGTCTGCCATTTTTCAACAAAATGTAATCCCAAAAAATAATGTTATAGTTGCTTTCTAAAAGACACTAATTATAATCAAGATTTAAGCAAATGAAAAAAAAAACAATTTCATATTGACCCTAAGATTAATTTTAAAAAAAAATGTATAATAAAAAGATTTTATGTTGTTTCTTATAGATTACTATGCAGCACTGAGGCAAACATCACCATGTTCTATGGTCAAGAGTTGATTGATTGATTGATGTTTTAGGCCAACCGTCAGATCATCCACACTATTATAATTAGCACTTGCCCAATAAATGACACAAAGAATGTGTAATAAATAAAGGTCACAGATATAAACATAGAAAGATCTACATAATATAAATACAATCATATTTAAAAGTATCAAGATTAGCATTTCTCAAATCTAAAATATTACATATACAAACAAAATGGTAAAAGAAAATATAAAAATATAGAGTAAACAAGATTATGATCATTTTATATTGGAATTCATATATTTTGATTTATACACATGTTAAATAATACCACATGTCCCAGCACAATTAGAGGATAACTCTTCAAAGCATGCCTATACCTACATGTTATTCTATACTAATTGCCATAGTATGGATTTGATTGGTCCATTGTTTGTCACATGACCGTACCCTCCATTATTCATTACAAGACAATCCTCTTAAACAGAGACATGAGCTGCCAAAATTCAGATTTTTTACATAAATTATGATTGTCAAGAAAAGTTCAGTGTTTGAAGTAGCTTGAAAAACTAAAGGATTGACATTGAAATAAAAATTATCGATAAAGCTACAAGCCTGTTCAAGCCGAAAATATGTGCTAATAACGGACACAATTCAAATAGCCTGGATGAATGAGGGTTTTTGCTACATCTAAAAAATATCGTAAAGTACATGTATATCCATGAAATTGCTATCAACAGGTCGTTCTGTTTTGTACATGTTTAATGACAAACAATTTCTTAATTCTTTTTCAACGAAATTTCCCCTATATTTGGCAGCTCCTGCCACTTTAAAGTCTCCAATACGTTGAGTGGATTGAAGTTTATTTTGATGTGCCCACATGGACTTCTTCAATACCATGTGGACACATCACAATAACATTGCAGGATGTTCTTTCTTACATCATATTCCAACCTTAAACCTCCGTCAATCCAACTGAAGTATCTTTAAATAAAATCTATTTACAAGGGATCACAGCAAATCACAAAAAATGTACTTATAAAATTAAATATAATTAGGGAATGTGGGTTAACAATTAAGTAGCACAGTATTTAAAAATATTATTAATAACACAACGCGGCGGTATATGATAAAAAGATATTCATATATGATAAAAGACACCCAATAAATGTAACAGATTTAAAGCTTCTCTTCCAGTGGAGTTTGTTTACTGTCTTTTTTTTAACCCTTGAAAACGTTGGGATGAATTTTTCAGATGCAGGAGTAGTTCACATGCTAAGTACATTATTTAAATCTTAAAAAAGATCTCAATCATTTATTGTAATGGTTGCTGGGATTTTTTGGGGTACATATTGTATTTTTATTCCAAACACATCTTTGGTCAACAAAGACTGCATTGGAAGTAATCAATAATCCCAGAGGAATCATAACAATTGTTTGATGAGAAAATCTTTCATTCAGAACAATATTATTTTAAATCCAAGCCATTTATATCACACTAAATAGTTAAAATTCCATTCACACAAAAAGTGTAAAATCTAAAGTAAATCTCAACGCTATATAAGATGTTTCTGAGAATCTCTGGTGCAAACATAAAACATTGCACTTATTTCAACTTCATATATCAAAGCAAGCAGTTTAAAAAAGAATACTGGATGGAAACAAAACAGTTTTCTTCTTATCAAAAAATCTAAATTAAAATTGAACCCAAGATTACTTAATATTGGTGACCTTTTTTTTCTCTAGGGTTTACAGTATGTCTGGACATTTAACTGCATCAAGTATATTGACACCTGGGTTGATTGATTGATTGATGCTTAACGTCGCACTGAGCTTGACACATACATGTAGGACTGCTACCATTTACAATACATAAGTTCATTATTTAAACCAAAAAACGGTGTTTTCAGGGTTTCTTTTGCAAGGCAATATTGTTTCATGATGTTGAATTACATTATGGCATAGACTGCACTGAACAACAAAACACAGGAGAAGTTGATTCAGAGAAAACGTTGTGAACATGCTTCAATTTTACAACAACATGAAACGTTTGTTGTGTCCAGCTTTTGATTCAGCCAATCAGTAGCCTTACAACACTACATGTGACATTGATTTATTCGTGCTACATCTTTGTTGACCATACTCCTTCCCAACTGAATTGTTTCTACAATTTGGCCTGGCTTGAATTATTTTCCCCGTGTTTTTTTGTGCATCAGTTGAGAACAAAACTTTTACAACGTGGACATAACTGTGTTCGCTTTAATTTAATAAAAGTTGCATTCTTTCGTCTTGTGTTTAGGAGTTCATATCTGCAGGTGCGTAGATCACTCCCAGTAATTGGTATATGATGGAATAAAGCTATCTTCAGAGGAATGTATGGAATTTGTGCTGCCTTATTTATTATATGGAATGCATTAAATCTATATTATCCACAATTTCAATTATTGTACAAAAAAATGGCAGAAATTCTTCTATCGATGTTAAGTTGATTTTGAACCAGGACCCCACCCTGTCCATAAGACTGAATGTATTGTATGCCTGGTAGCTTTAGTATATAACTGGTATGCTGGTAACCTTATTCTAGCACATGGATTAAGGTTCCAAGTCCAATCTTCAAACAAAACCAATTAGACATTCTAATCCCAGAATAACAGAAATACTGTAGTTATCACTATTAGAAAGACACTAGTGAAAGAGGTTATATATAAACTGACTTCAGCTGTCTCACCTTGTGGTACCTATGGATACACACCATTACCATGTGTACCCATATACTGAGTCCATTTCTGTTTAGAGTAAGTTTCAAACTCAAACCGCTTTCCAGAAGAGCCTGTATGATAAAATGCTCCAGTCGTATTCAAATGTATTGTTTTAAATTTATCAACTGCAGACACCAAATTAACTTTACTGACATAAGTTGTTCCTGCCATTCTAATATATTCATGTGAGCTGTCAGTTATCAGTCCCAGCATGCTGTTAATGATGATGTAGTCCAGTCTCCCATCTCCATCTACATCTGCAATAGCACCTGAAATAAATAACAAAATACATTTCTTTGACTTGAGGTCACACTCAACAGCAAATGTTATATGACTAATTACCAGTCACTCAACACCAAATGTTATATGGCTTATTACCAGTCACTCAACACCAAATGTTATACGACTAATACATGTAACCAGTCACTCAACAGCAAATGTTATATGGCTTATTACCAGTCATTCAACAACAAATGTTATACGACTAATACATGTAACCAGTCACTCAACAGCAAATGTTATACGACTAACTACCAGTCACTCAACAGCAAATGTTATATGACTAATCACCAGTCACTCAACAGCAAATGTTATATGACTAATTACCAGTCACTCAACAGCAAATGTTATAAGACTAACTACCAGTCACTCAACAGCAAATGTTATAAGACTAATTACCAGTCACTCAACAGCAAATGTTATATGACTAATTACCAGTCATTCAACAGCAAATGTTATATGACTAATTACCAGTCATTCAACAGCAAATGTTATTCGACAAATTACCAGTCACTCAACACCAAATGTTACATGTATATGACTTATTACCAGTCATTCAACAGCAAATGCTTTACAACAAATTACCAGTCACTCAACAGCAAATGTTATATGACTAATTACCAGTCACTCAACACCAAATGTTATACGAGAAATTACCAGTCACTCAACAGCAAATGTTATATGACTAATTACCAGTCACTCAACAACAAATGTTATACGACTAATACATGTAACCAGTCACTCAACAGCAAATGTTATACGACTAACTACCAGTCACTCAACAGCAAATGTTATATGAATAATCACCAGTCACTCAACAGCAAATGTTATATGACTAATTACCGGTCACTCAACACCAAATGTTATACGACAAATTACCAGTCACTCAACAGCAAATGTTATATGACTAATTACCAGTCATTCAACAGCAAATGTTATACGACAAATTACCAGTCACTCAACAGCAAATGTTATATGACTAATTACCAGTCACTCAACACCAAATGTTATACGACTAACTACCAGTCACCCAAATGTTATATGACTAATTACCAGTCACTCAACAGCAAATGTTATATGACTAACTACCAGTCACTCAACAGCAAATGTTATAAGACTAACTACCAGTCACTCAACACCAAATGTTATATGACTAATTACCAGTCACACAACAGAAAATGTTATAAGACTAACTACCAGTCACTCAACAGCAAATGTTATACGACTAATCACCAGTCACTCAACAGCAAATGTTATACGACTAATCACCAGTCACTCAACAACAAATGTTATACGACTAATCACCAGTCACTCAACAGCAAATGTTATACGACTAATTACCAGTCACTCAACAGAAAATGTTATATGACTAATTACCAGTCACTCAACAGCAAATGTTATACGACTAATCACCAGTCACTCAACAGCAAATGTTATACGACTAATCACCAGTCACTCAACAGCAAATGTTATACGACTAATCACCAGTCACTCAACAACAAATGTTATACGACTAACTACCAGTCACTCAACAGCAAATGTTATACGAGAAATTACCAGTCACTCAACAGCAAATGTTATATGACTAATTACCAGTCACTCAACAACAAATGTTATACGACTAATACATGTAACCAGTCACTCAACAGCAAATGTTATACGACTAACTACCAGTCACTCAACAGCAAATGTTATATGACTAATCACCAGTCACTCAACAGCAAATGTTATACGACTAATCACCAGTCACTCAACAGCAAATGTTATACGACTAATCACCAGTCACTCAACAGCAAATGTTTTACGACTAACTACCAGTCACTCAACAGCAAATGTTATACGACTAACTACCAGTCACTCAAATGTTATATGACTAATTACCTGCCAGTTATGCATGGAACCCTCCATTCCTCCCCATCTCAGTACAGAACCCCTCCCTCTCTGTATCATACTTGGTTTCAGTACATACCCCCCCCCCCCCTCTGTACCCTATTTATTTTCAGTACAGACCCCACTCCCCTCTTTATTATATTTGATCATACCACTGTCCCCTCTGTATCTTATTTATCTTCAGTCCTTCCTTCATATGTCATAAAAACGTTTGTTGAAAGCGCAGGTTGATGGATCAAGGCTATTTTTTTTTAAAATGAAACAAGGTGAAGCCAACCGGTAATCAGGGATTCATTCAAAAACTTTCTCTACCTGTGTTCAAAACTGATGGTTTGAGAACAGTACAAAATGAGCCTTGTGTCTTCTCCTGCTCTTCTTGTGGTAATGTTTTAACTGGGTCAGAACCAGGTGGTCGGTGGTTGTTAAATGACTCCAGTTTTAAGGCACGGTCATTGGCACTGAAAGCTATTTAAACAAACAAAAACAATATAATCAACATTTCTTTTACAAAATTAGAACTGTTTTGCAAGAACGAATACAATATATTGTTATTCAAGGGCATTAACTCTCACGCACAAATTCTAAAACACAATTGGTACAACTGCACACCCTGTATGGGCAGCATGTACATACAATTTTATTTAGCGTTGAAACTAGAAAAATAAATCCACTTGTTAATTTTAGGAGACAAAAACTTCAGGCAAAAAATCTAATACCAAATTCGAATCACAAATGCCAGGCTACATTGTAAGTGCAACATGTACACAAAATGTTATTGATCAAGCATCACAAAATGCATATGTAATCTGGAAATGAATTCATTACACAATTCCCTCACTCCTGCTTTTTGGCTAAAGACGAAATAGGGACATGGATGTTTTAGTTCAGTGCATATTTAATTAGTTTTTATTACACCCCTGCTCTTTATTTTATGAGCATATTATACCTTTTTTTCAAAGAAAACAATTTTGGATGTGTAATGAGACCAAGTTAGGTGGATGGTGATGTGAAAGTTGGGTGTGCTTCGGTCTGTTTACTTGTCAGAATACATGTATAATGATGCTGGTTATATTTTTTTGTTGGTAATTAAAAATTTGTCCTGTTTTGATATGTAAACATCCATAAAACATTACCCCAAATGGGAAATGTAATGATGCACCATCTCTAAATAATAGCGCGGCAAATATTGAACGCTTAAATGGTACAATATTTGTAACATGTAAACAAAATTCCTATGTGTAAATTTTGACAAACAAAAGTTGTTCAAGGGCAATAGCTCTAGAAATAATCCAGGAAAAAAAATATGGCATGCCCAAATGTTACAGCTGCTCAATATAGGTAACATGTACACACAATTTCATTAAACTGCCATCAAAACTACAACTAACAAGAGTTTCGGGAAACCCAAAATACGCCCGGAAAGGCACAGTAACTGCAGCCATACCAAAACAAATCCTTCCATATTTATTTGAATTTAAATGATTGATTGATTGATTGTTTGGTGTTTTACGCCGCGCTCTAGATTATTTCACTTACATGTATATGACGGCGTTGCCAGTTTTATTAGGTGAAGCTTGGTAAAAGGTGATGTTATGTCAGCAAAATGAAATCTTACCACTAAAACCTTTAAAATCCATCTGTATCAAATTTAAAATGGGCTATTTGGATCAACAATTATTAACAAGATTTGTACACTGTACAAGTCATCAATTCTCGCTGCTGTTAAATCATGATGTTAAACATTGTTTGTTGTCATAATATTTTTTATCTACATTATTTGGCTACAAGCCTTTGGTTAAAAGCCTACATTTAATTTTAATTTATGGAGGCCATGTGGCCATAAATCTTTCAAGCTCTAGAGACTGAGAGCTAACTGTAAGTTGACAAGGTAAATAGACCAAAGCTGGGATACTTATCTCTTGGTCTGTAGATAAAACTTAAATCCTTATATGTATTTTTCATTTGATTAAAACATTATATATTGATTTAAGAATAGTTTTAATCAATTTAGAAACATTATTGCAGTTTGAAAAAATCCTTTTTGGATGAGAATTGGAAAAGTAGAAGCCATTTTATAATTTAAGGTTATTTTCATGAAAATGAAAGTAAGAATAAAAGGGAATGTACATAATCCAATAATTTGCAATAGTTGATATCATAAACAATTTTTTTACACACTGTCTGTTAATATGGTATGTAACATGAAAGATTTGAAAACAAAACATCGGATCATATTTGTTAAAGTTATGGAGAGAAAAAGTAAATATTACATAACCCAATATGGCTGCCATATTACGCAATGTATGATGTCAAAAATAGTTCGTGACACACCTTCCACCCATAAGGTATATACTCAGAAAAAATTGTGCAGATGGAATCAAAACTTTGGAAGTTATGGAGCGGAAGGGTATATTACATAATCCAATATAACTCCCATATTATGTAACCAGTGATGTTAAAAATAGTTTGCGACACACCTTCTACCCATAAGGTATATATTTAGAAAAAATTGTGCAGATGGAATCAAAACTTTAGAAGTTATGGAGCGGAAGGGAAAGCGGACGCCGGACAGCCGGACTGCCGGACGGACGGAGATGATACCATAATACAGCCCGCTTTTCAAACCGGGCGTATAAAAAGTAACCCAGGAAAAACCCATGAATCATTCTGCTCAAAAGATAATAGATATTGAAGGGCAATAATATTATTCAAGTGATATGATAACAGTGAATTTTACTGTATGTTAGGTTTACTTTTACATAGTTTTTTATGTAAATTGCCTTTAAAGGATTTATGAACAGGGTTCAAAGCTGTATAAGGACAGATTACATATTTGAGCAACATGAGTCGAGTGTAAACAACCTTCCCATCAGACAGATTAGAATACTCACTGTAGTTATATTTCTCTGCCTCCTTACTCCATACAAGTATGGGCTGTTTGAAGCTGGTCCTGTCCATTAAGAACACTTCTGAACGTAAAGAGGTCAGATCTGATTCACATGTTATATGTTCTTCTTCAACTGGAATGGAATGAGATCAGTTAGATATTACACATTCTACCCCTCCTGCATGTGCGTGCTGTGTTAAGTAGAGATGGCTTTTCAAACAACATCGAGTCTGTAGTGCAACATCGGCTGGTAGGTTTACCTCCCCCGGAAGAAGTGATATTTTGCATGTTATCATACAAAATGAAGGATTTAACCTGATAATGTTGTGAGTGTGGTTATATTCTGTCCTTTTATATTGAAAACTGGGCTGTCATGAACGTATACAGTCATCAAAGGGTTGATTTCACAACATTTCCCCCGATAGCGTCGTCAGCAACCCAGCCTGTCAAAGCGGTAGCCATAGTGACATTATGGCATTCTGCTTCAAAATATCTGGGTCAACCGTTGCACGTGACCAAGGCTTATCGTTGATTGGTTAAAAGTTCCCAGTCTGTCCCGAGGGAGGGAAAAGGAACGGCAATCAACAACAGGTCACTTTTTCCTCATTTTTCTCAATTATCGGGGTAGAATCGAGTTTAATACCTTCGTCTTGGTGTTTATTGCATCACCCGATACCGCTGAACGTTGGTTCGTACCGAGTCAAACCACGAGAATGCGCAACCAAAAACAATCCCTAATAATTTGGCAATCATACATGTTTTCTATTGGGACACATTGTAAACAATTGAGTATCTATTTCAGTTTGTTGTAAACCAAACAGATTTCAGTTATTTTTAAAAAAAATTTATCACAAGCTTTGATGAATTTAATAAGGTCAAGTGATCGTTAACATGCAGAAACATAGGCAGTTGAGACTGTTGTTATTCTTGTAGAATTCTGGTTTAGTTGTGCAGATTGTGAGTTAAATCAAAGGCTAAATTGTCAATATCCAAAAGAAATTCATATTTGAAGCAAAACATAGATTTATTCCACTACCTGAGCAGGTTATTTACAGCAACTATCATTGTGAATTTAACTGTCCATAAATATAAACAACTTTTGCCGTAACAGGTGTTTATGATTGCGTTTTGACAGCGAAACCAAAGGACGCACATTTTAAAAAGATTATTACCAATGCCAATCCACAGACTAGCTAAAAAGTTACAAGGCTTACAAGTACAAGTACAAGGCTTCTTGTACTTGCTGTATTTAACAAATGTGTGAATTTTCAAAGTTGTAAGTTAAAGACTTTTTTAGATAATGTGTTTACAAGGCTTTTTACAGCGGCGGTAATGTAAGGGACATAACTCTTGAAAAAAACATCCGAGCACGTTGATTTTCAATAGGCTTCATGTACTTGCTGTATTAAACAAATGTGTTTAGTTTCAAAGTTGTAATGAAATACTTTTTTAGATAATGTGTTTACAAGGTCCAATGGACAGACGGATGACAAAGGCAACGACAATACCCTTCGGGCAAAATTTGCACCTGGATTGTAATCATGAGGTTGTTACCTGGAGGCTGTTGTGTTAATTCCTTCTTTCCACTTGTTCTAATGTGCTTTTGTTTCCAGTTTTCATACTCACTTCCACTCTCCCTTCTACTTAACTGAGAAAATATAAAATACATGTTCCATCTCTTAACTCACAGTGGGGAATTGATCAGTCAGAACAATAGGCAGTCTGAAATAATCTTTACTTTGTGCTAAATGTATTTAACCTGATCCGTTTTCCACAACCATAGTTTTATATTCTCTAAAGATTTTGTCTACTAAACATTCAGACTGCAGTATGGACAGTACATTCATGAAAGATTGATTGATGTTTTACGCCGCACTCAAAATTATTTCACTTTTATACCAGGTTTAGTATGTGGGGGGGGGGGGGGGGGGACCAGGCTTTTTGCCCGAAGGAAAATGCAACCTACAGCGAGTACCAGGCAATTCTTCCACATACTGCGATCTGGATAAAAAACCACTCAGAATTTTTTTCAACTTTTATTTGGTCTGAGAGGGATTTACCAGAGCCGCATAGATGGAGGGCTTGAGGCAGACGGAGTCTCTATAACTCCAATGGACTGGGCCTCCTTATATTATTGAAGTTACCCATTTTTTCCTGACTATAGTCTAAATTAGAGAGCTAAACCAAACCTGGCAATGTCGTAAAAATCAATCATTCAACCTTTGTCAGATACTGAGCAAATGTTTTCTTATCAAATAGTATATACTATTAGTGACCCACTACGGAAATATACGGGGTTAGTGAAATACATAACATGCGGTTTTATCCACCTGAAGACCCTTCCTTTTAGCAGACGGTTGAATGGTTGATGGTTACACGGTGTAGCAGCTTGTATTCAGGGCCAAGTAACTCTAGGTAACCTGATACAAACTCAGCTGCCTGATACAATATCATGCCTCCACATGATCGATGACGTCCAATCAAATGCAAGTATTTTGTCTGTTGCGAGATAAATGAAGTTGCTTGTTGCTTGTTGCAAGATGCTCAACAAGGGTCAGGGGTTTCCTCCAGGCAAATAGCCCGGTTTCCTCCTCCACTAAACCTGGCAACGTCTCCATATAGGTAAAATAATCTTGAGAGCAGCGTAAAACCCCAGGCATTTTCTTTTTTGTAGAAAACCTTTCTGTATAAACATATAGATGTAGAATTGAAACTTTTATTATTGCTTACATTTCTTTGAGGGACAATTCCATGTATGGCTCCATTTATATCAACATTGTTCCTCATTTCCCGACCCACCAGTTCAAACAGGAAGGCGTCTTGGTGATAACGTTTAGTGGCGAGGGTCAACGGTGAAGCCATGTTGTACTGCTGTGCGTAAGTCCTCCATAAAATAGCTCCATCTTTACCACTTATAACCAACATCTATAAAGAATACAAAATATATAGTCTGACGATATTCTTACTATAGCTTAAGATGCGTATAAAGCATTGTCAATGTAATACAAAGTGTTCCAGAAAATTCAATGACTAAGGCCAAGCTCCTGTCAGTCGTCAACCTAATGAAATATCATAGGTTTACTTTATTACAACAATTTATGATGGGGTATAAAGGTCTAAATGATATACCTCTTTTTAACACAATTAGAAACTTGTCTCCGTGGTTATTTTAGACAAGAAGATTTTCCCTGTGCCCGTGTGTTTTAGTGTCCATAAATATAAAGAATACAAACACTTTCTTAACATCTACCATTGTATTCAACAACAACAACATCCTATATCTACCATTCTAATAAATCTTAAATTCGTTTAATAACATTATAGAGATAGCAGGTTTTGACTGCTTTACACAAAAATGTAGGGGTATGAACGTGTAGAATAATCTTGGATTTAATAAGTCAAAGGGGTGTTCGCTCGTGTCAAAAGATTTTTAAATTATGAGGTTGTTTGATCGCAATACCTGATGGATGTAGACCACTTGATTAATACTATGCTCTAATCTAAGACACACAAAGTCATTAATACACTTAAGACTCCTTATTCATTAAAGTGGCATGAGCTGCCAAAAGTTGGACTATTTTCATAGATTCGGATTGTCACGACCGTGAGAGGCTTTGAAGGTCATCGAAAAACTTAATGATTGACGTTGGAATGGTGAAAATCCATACAGTATGTGACCTGTACGAACAGAAAACGTGTTCGAAAAGTAAACAAAATTTAAATAACCGGGACGACCATTCATTCATTCTAAGCCAAAGTTAGTTGAAAACAATGATTTATCGTACATTCCCGAGACCATAAGTACTAAAAAGCCTCTGAATTGTACGCCTTGGGAAAAATAGCCGATAATGTTAACATTATGTTATAGTGGCCAAATATCTCAATTTTGGCAGCTCATGCCACTTTAATACACTGTAGACTATTTATCCTGAATCAATCATTAACTAAATAAATGTATAAAGAGAGTTTCTTACAAATGAGTATTTGTAATCTGGCCATGTACCATTGTTCCAGGAGGTGATAAAATCTGGTGTATCATCTCCATCAAAGTAACCAGGAGCTGATGTACTGAAACAAGCATTTAACATTTCATTACAGAAAACATTTAAATACCTAGCACAATATATCAATTTCAATTACAATATGGAGGAGTGGCTTGATTTAGGAGAGGGGGTTATATTTATGATACAGCATGTAAGCCTGGCAGTTAGGTAGCTCCAGTGTCCATATAGTAGTTAGATCTTTGCCATCAAACAGAATCATAGTACCCTCAAAGGTAGACCAGTGGTCAGTACATTTGTACTTACCTATACGCCTGACAACCAGGTAGCTCCAGTGTCCATATAGTAGTTAGATCTTTCTCATCAAACAGAATTATAGTACCCTCAAAGGTAGACCAGTGGTCAGTACTTACCTATAAGCCTGACAACCAGGTAGCTCCAATGTTCATATAGTAGTTAGATCTTTCCCATCAAACAGAATCATAGTACCCTCAAAGGTAGACCAGTGGTCAGTACTTACCTATAAGCCTGACAACCAGGTAGCTCCAGTGTCCATATAGTACGTAGATCTTTCCCATCAAACAGAATCATGGTACCCTCAAAGGCAGACCAGTGGCCAGTACTTACCTATAAGCCTGACAACCAGGTAGCTCCAGTGTCCATATAGTAGTTAGATCTTTCCCATCAAACAGAATCATAGTACCATCAACGGCAGATCAATGATCAGTACTTACCTATATGCCTGACAACCAGGTAGCTCCAGTGTCCATATAGTAGTTAGATCTTTCCCATCAAAGAGAATCATAGTACCCTCAAAGGCAGATCAATGATCAGTACTTACCTATATGCCTGACAACCAGGTAGCTCCAGTGTCTATATAGTATGTAGTTAGATCTTTCCCATCAAATCGAATCATAGTAGCCTCAAAGGAAGATCAACGGTCAGTACTTACCCATAAGCCTGACAACCAGGTAGCTCCAGTGTCTATATAGTACGTAGATCTTTCCCATCAAACAGAATCATAGTACCCTCAAAGGTAGACCAGTGGTCAGTACTTACCCATAAGCCTGACAACCAGGTAGCTCCAGTGTCCATATAGTAGTTAGATCTTTCCCATCAAACAGAATCATAGTACCCTCAAAGGTAGACCAGTGGTCAGTACTTACCTATAAGCCTGACAACCAGGTATTTCCAGTGTCCATATAGTAGTTAGATCTTTCCCATCAAACAGAATCATAGTACCCTCAAAGGTAGGTCAACGGTCAGTACTTACCTATAAGCCTGACAACCAGGTAGCTCCAGTGTCCATATAGTAGTTAGATCTTTCCCATCAAACAGAATCATAGTACCCTCAAAGGTAGACCAGTGGTCAGTACTTACCTATAAGCCTGACAACCAGGTAGCTCCAGTGTCCATATAGTAGTTAGATCTTTCCCATCAAACAGAATCATAGTACCCTCAAAGGTAGACCAGTGGTCAGTACTTACCTATAAGCCTGACAACCAGGTAGCTCCAGTGTCCATATAGCAGTTAGATCTTTCCCATCAAACAGAATCATAGTACCCTCAAAGGTAGACCAGTGGTCAGTACTTACCTATAAGCCTGACAACCAGGTAACTCCAGTGTCCATATAGTAGTTAGATCTTTCCCATCAAACAGAATCATAGTACCCTCAAAGGTAGACCAGTGGTCAGTACTTACCTATAAGCCTGACAACCAGGTAACTCCAGTGTCCATATAGTAGTTAGATCTTTCCCATCAAACAGAATCATAGTACCCTCAAAGGTAGACCAGTGGTCAGTACTTACCTATAAGCCTGACAACCAGGTAGCTCCAGTGTCCATATAGTAGTTAGATCTTTCCCATCAAACAGAATCATAGTACCCTCAAATGCAGACATCAGGATATCTTTTATACCATCCTGATTTACATCAATTACAATGGGTGGCACCATAACCCCATTCTTCTTACCCCTACAATTAACAATGCAAAGAATATCCAAAACAAATCCAAAGGTTTAGTGTGTGTCTGTAGCACCCTGTGTGCTAACAGTCAGATGGAAAAATATTATGTAACACATAACCAAACCATATTTTCAAAGACAAATTTTACAATTTAAGTACAAAAATATGCCTTATCGATGCATGGAGATATCTATTTTACACAAGATGAAAAAAATGTCCATGTAATGCTCTGTATTGTACATTCGCTGTTTATATGTCACCTTTTTTTTAATGCTTGCGGATGTAGAAGTGTGGGGAGGAAGGGCCGAGAATAATTGTTTGCACCCAGTTGGTCAGAGTTATAGTCCCTCAGTCCGACACAAGCTTTCCATCGATGCGGCGCATATAAGTTAAATAATCTAGAGTGTGGCGTAAAACATCAATCAATCATATATATAACGGGAATATGAAAATTATCTTTGCAATTCATCAGATTCCCAGTGATAATACCTACTTCTATATAAACACATGCCTAGAATGCCACAAAACAGAGGCGGGACTACTACGAGAATACAGAACATTAACAGATTTTTTTCAGCGGAGAAGAGAAATAGAATTAGGGTAACAAAAATAGGATGACTAGTCTGCCTTGATGAATACTGCGCCATCACCAGGGGGCCAAACAAGCGTAAACCACCATGCACAAGCGTCAAGTAAATAAATATGCTGCAAAGGTCATTGAAGACCTTCAAGAGCAAGCCCTCATAGTGCCCAAAACTGAGACCTTATTGACGAGGAACCATGAGGGCGGCAGGGACCTAATTTTGTGAATATCTGTCATCGCCAGCGTAGCCCTCTGTTGGCGGACAGATTTGTGACAATAGCAACCGATTGGCCCAAAGCAAGCTGGATTAACTTTGCAGTGCTAACGACTTGTCATGAAACAAATGAACAAAAAAGTCACCTATTTGAGGAAACGAGGCAGTCTCTATTATAATGTACCTACACACATGTAGCTCTGCACCACTTGGCAAAGATTCTACACTACACGTTGAGGAGGAAAATCTTGTGGACGAAAAAATTTGTGGTGGGATGCTTTGTCAGAAAACCCTGCCTTAGCGAAGTGAATTTTGAACAGTTGGCAGCCTGAAGGTGTAGGGTCATGAGGTTCTGGTGGTATTCCTCCACACAATGCTGTCAGAGAAGGGTTGGTCAAGTGGGCAGTTCCTTGGGCTGGTTGACAAGCAGGTCGATTGTGGTTGGTTGGACCTGGACAGGCTGTCAGCCAGGACATTGAGATGTGTTCGTAGGAATATGTCCCAGAGCCGGCACAATAGAAATAGTTCTTGGGTACTTATTAGTAAGGAGGTAGAGTTAGTGCCCCGTGTTTGTCCAAGTTGATTTGTCCGTTACCTTGTAAGGCACGAGAGAAATAGATAACTGTAGTCCTGACGGCCAAAATTTCCAACTCATTGAGGTGTGTCAGTCTGAGGTCCTGCGGCCAGATGCTTGTAAGTCTGGGGATTGAAGACCAGTCACCAGTCTTTGAAGTCTTTTTTCATTACTAGGTAGACAGGCAAGGAGAAACCAAGTGCATGGTAAGTTGGGGGTTGGGGGTCCAATTCTTGGACCGGCTTTTCCCAGAAAAAAGGCCATCGCTTTCAGGAGCTCCGCAATCTGGCCAGGCTGGTGGATCACAAAGGAGTTGTGAGGAGCAAAACAAGGTTGAACTGGAGATGAAGTGAGGTTCAGTCTCGAACGTTTCAGTTGGATTGAACCTTGCGTTTCGTTAGGCAGGATAAACTCTCCCTCACCAATCTGAGCTATGCAGAGAAGTTTGAGGAAGGCTTCCTCATCCGAAGGGTCCGCCGATGGGTTCAAAGGGTCTATATCAGGCACAACGAGGGTCACAGACGAGAAGTTGAAACCTGCATTAATCTTTTTGACATCAGTCACTGCTGCTGATGGGGGATGGGTGGGGATGATCATAGCTGTTGGTGATAAGTTAGTGATAAACAGATACAAGGAGTTTCGTGTAGGATAGGTCAGGGTCCTCTCTGTCGAAGTAGTTACAGGCTAAAGCAAAGTATGTGTCCGGTCTCTTCGAGGTCACCCAGACCGCCTTCCGAGACAGGACGACATCTAGGACCGTGTAGAGGGATGATCCCCGTATGCTACCCGTCTGACTGAAATGATTGCTTACCCCGTGGCGCCTTCTTTGTGGTTGGTTGGGCATGGGTGTTCTTGGGTTTGACACGATACGTGGCCTGACAAGCAGTGATCATACACAGTTTTTGGTGGCATTGTCCCTTGCGTGAACGGCTGACGTGTAGCAGGCAGCCTGTAATACTCAATAAGGTATGGTCACGCTCAGCTTCTAGCATTGGTTGCATTATTCTTTTCAAGGTGCCCAAGGAGGGTTGTCTGAGAGCTCGCCTATCTCCCTCCAGGGTCCAGGATGATAGACCATATATTAGTGATGCCCTTCTAACGTTCGTATGTGTGACTGACGAGAAGACCAGTATAACTGGAATGTTTCAGTCCACTCTGGATGCCAAATTGAGGTAATTTATCCAGTAGGTGGAGGGTGTCTGAAAGAGTCTTGGTGGATGAAGTGACCCAGGTCACTAAAGGTCTGACCCAGTAGTTGTCTTATAGCACGCAAGAAAAAAATCAAAATCGGACTCCATAGCTACGATGGAACGAGTCTCGGCTCCAAAGTCTCGGTATAGCTTCCCATTATTTTTAACCTTCAGGAGAAAATCTGAGGAAATATCAGTTACTTATGGACTGGACTGGGAATTACTAAAGGGAATTTTGTAATAAATTTATACTCAGTGTGTTTAGCAGATGTTGATATCTCTGCACGTGTTGAAAAAAGAGGAAGTACAAGCCGTGCATGTATGCCATAGTAAGGAACTAGTTTTACAGGGCATTACATAGGACATAACGGACACGGTTTTTCAGTTTTATTGTGCAAAATGCATATTGTTCTATCTCCTCGATTTGATATAAGACATGTGTTTGTACAGAAGTAGGTATTATCGCTTGCAGGGCTGTCATTATTGGGAGAGTGATTGCTCTCCTTCTCCTCCACACACTCCCAGAGGGGTCTGAGGAGAGCTGTTTATCATTCCCCCTAACTCTCCCTACAAGTTTCAGGCCCCTTGTTTATGTTTTTCACTCTCCCAAGATTAAACTATTCTCCAACGCTTTCATGTCCATTAAAATAGAATTAACTGTTAAAGATTTTTTCTCCAGAGTTTGCATGACAATTCTGGCATATATAAGTATACCAAAATAAAAATTTCTTTTCTATAACTTCAGACCCTTTTATTTCATCATGATCGTGTTCTTTCTCTGAAAAACATGGGAGAGGAAGTGCATTCCCATTGAATTTTGGGAGACCATTTTTGGGGAGAGTGAAACCGTTCACCCTGACAGTTTTGGGGGAGCATGTTGTAACTCTCCCAGTCTATTCTTAATGACAGGCCTGGCTGAGGATCTAGCTGTGTTGAACAAAGTATAGTACTTACTTGAAAATGGTGATGATATCTTGACCTGGTGTCTTCTTATTGTCCCACTGGTTACAACTGCCATTCAATTTCACATTGTTGGAGTTTGTCACCTTCTTGTAAAAATCCTTTACAGATATTGCCATGAAATCACCTGAATAATGTATAAAAAATAATCATGAAAGAGCAATAAATACTGACCAAGTCCCCCTCCCTACTTCACCTTCAAGTTCCTTGTAGCAGATATATATTTTTGGGAGTACTTGCACAATCACACTTTCATTGGCTGCATTCCACCTGAGGGCTATTTTAGATACCCAGAATTCCAGTTCAGATGGTCTCAAAAAATGAGTGAGTGAGTGATTTGGGTTTTACGTCCTGCTCGACAGTATTTCAGTTATATGAAGACGTCTCCTTGTTGCAGGGCGGATTTCCACTGCTCTTTTAGGTGCTGCCTAAACTGACACCGGGCCAACCAGTCGCTGCTCTAACTCCTATTGCTGAGCGCCAAGCCAAGCAGCAACAGCTCTCAAAAATGAAGAGAGGGTACTAATACAGAAATTAGTAGTAATGATTGTTAGTCTCACCTGGTACAGTCTCTCCGCCACTACCAAAGAGGATAAATTGGGATCCATCATCAAAGGTATAAATTACAGGTGTGATATATATCTCCTTACTGTCGGGCATATCCAGGTATGTCCCTATAGACTTGCCCGTCTTTCCAGACAGTACGAGAAGGCGGCCTGGATTACGATCATGTTTCTATAATAATAAAAAATTATTATGTAAAGAAGATTTTGATTCATTGATTGAAGTTTTGTCACTCACTTCAGATTCATTTACTAATATATCAGCTTAGTGCAGAGGAACTTGGGCTCGAGATTTTCCTCTGTTACCTGGGAACCATTTCACATAGATATGTAGACATCTGAGAGGGAGACAAACTCACAGATTAAGAGGGCCAGGTACATGTACTCGCCTATTAAAGGTTGGGCTTTTCTCCGCAAAGAGTCTGCTTTCTTACCCCAGTACTAAACATGGCAACTGCCATATAAGTGAAATAATCTTTGAGTGTGGAGTAAGACATCAGTCGATCAATATCAATGGGCTAAACAAGACGAAGAATATATCTAGATAATTGAATTGATATCCACAAACGAAAATAACGACAAAAAACCCCAAGCAATTTCTCGAATAAAATTATTAAGAAAGTATTTGCCATTAAATCAAATCCAGATGAATAAAGAAGATTGATTATTTCAGCTTAAAAAAATATAGAAATGTAACTTAAATTAAAAAAACAATTATTAACACTTGATTTAAAATAGAAACACCAGAATCAATATGAAAAAGAAAAATACACTATGATACATTTAAATCTGTTACGATTTATTGCATATGCTTCGGTTTTAATATTAAACGATGATTTTGGGTAGAATTTATAAACACCAAAACACAGGAGCACAGGGACTTAAATAACCATGAAGACAAGTTTCTTATTGTTTTAAATAGGGGGGTATGTCCTTTAGACCTTTATACCCAATCATAGATTGTTGTAATAAACCAAAACCCATGATATTTCATGAGGCTGAAGACGGACCAGAGCGTAGTAGAATTTATATCTCGTTCACAAACTCTGTCTCAGTTTTAAAATAGAGCTATAACTCTCTAAATTCCTCATTTCTTCTCAAACTTATAATTTGACAATAGTGTTTCCCATATACATTTACTTACATTGTACAGGCAAAAAGAAAATAAAGAGAGTGTATATATTCAGCATTACACATCTTACTATGCACCCAGTAGCCTGTCAACCTATACCTGGTCTTAGGCGGATTTTTCACTTTTCGCCGTATGTGGATGACTTGACGGGTACTCGCCAAAGGTCAGAGGTTTCCTCCAGGCAATGAACCGGTTGCCTCCCCCACAAGACCTGGCAAAGCTGACATGTAAGTGAAATAATCTTGAGTGCGGCGTTAAATATCAATCAATTTGTTAACGTCACACTTGCATTTCTAGTCAAGAAAATAGCACAATATTTCAATCTTTAACAGTGACATTATCTTGGGTAGAAAAAAATGGTTACAGTGCTTTGGTCTCAAACCTTGGTCTGAGATTGTTTGTTTGTTTATTCACCATATAAAAAATATATACAAATCTTAGTTTATAAGATGGAGTAGATGGTCTTTCAATTTAGATTTAAACAATGACACTGAAGTTATATTTTAAAGTTGGTCATGTAAATTGTTCCATTGCCTGGGTCCAACGGTTCTAAATAAATGAAAAGATAGGTTAGTTTTGTAAAAAGGTCTATAAAAGTTGAATGCCTGGGATCGTGTGCCAAAACGATGCACTGCTTGT
This sequence comes from Lepidochitona cinerea, assembly GCA_963971465.1. NCBI lineage: Eukaryota > Metazoa > Mollusca > Polyplacophora > Chitonida > Tonicellidae > Lepidochitona > Lepidochitona cinerea. Next base: position 8,878,700 of record OZ020551.1, read on the forward strand.
TGTCTAAGCAGATAATTTATAAAAAGAAGAGGGGTTTCATCAGGTCGGTAGAAAAATTTATGGGCTAATAAGATATTATGGTAGGAGATCAGAGAAAATAATGGAAGTATCTTAAGCTGTTTAAAAATAGGTAAAGTATGATCGAGGCGTGTTGATAATGAAATAGTACGTATAGCACGCTTCTGCAGAATGAAAAGGGGTTGGAGATGAGTATGATAGGTGTTTCCCCACAGTGTAATTCCATAAATCAGATAGGGAAATAAAAGTGAATAATAAAGAAGATACAATGATTGTTTATTAAGTGAACGTTTGAGATGGTTAATGATACCTAGGTTTCTGGCGACTTTGGAACTAATATAATGTATATGTGATTTCCAATTAAGCTTATTATTGATAACAATTCCCAGAAATTTATATTGTGGAACCTCTACCAGTTTGGTGTTCGCAATTTCTAGGGAAGGAAGGTGATGGCTGCATTTGTTAGTTGGGGAGATAATCATAAAATTACATTTGCTGATGTTCAGGGTATAAAGTCTATTAGCTTGGAACCATTCATGAAGTCTATTTAGTTCTGTGGTCATGGTATTTAATGCATGTATTGGATCATGAGAGGAGTAAACTAAACTTGTGTCGTCTGCAAAAAGAATAGGATCGAGAAAATTAGAAATTGTCACAATTTAGAGCTACAGTTGTTCAAATATATACAATCATAAAGACGTACAACATATGAAACTATGTAAACAAAAATTATTAAACATTAACAACAATGAATAACATCACATCATATTGATAAATGAAAATATTTCACAACAAATACTATATACTATATAAAGGACATAAATATCAATACATATCAAAAGAAGATATTCTCTGTGCCCGTGAGTTTTAGTGCTCATAAATACATATCAAACTACATGTACAACATCACTAACTTACTTTGACATTAAACTGAAACACCTAGTAAATAAAAATATCTCAAAACTTTTAGTTGAGTTTAAATAGTTAGTGTCTTATAATATAATATAACAGTATTCTCTTTATTTTGGGATTACACTTTCTTGAAATTATGCTAGAAATTCGATTTCCGTTTCGGGCATCACCCAAAAATCGGAAGATGAATTTCTACCGTAATTTCAGTGTAATCCCAAAATTACGAGAATACTGTCAAAACTTTTAGTTTTGCTGATGGCAAAATCCCTGGCAGTACCAAGATTAGTTGATTGATGTTTATACATCCTGAAGGTTATTGCAGTTATATGGCTTTGTAGTGAGGGAGGAGTCGATGTGCCTAGTTGGAACCAAGTTCCACACAAGAGGATGGAGATGAAAACCAAGTTAGACTTTTCTTGGATAGTAGAATTGGAAGCCTTGACCCAGCCTTGGGAGGCTTGTACTGATATGAGCCCCAGCCTTGGAATGCTTGTACTGATATGAGCCCCTGCCTTGGGAGGCTTGTACTGATATGAGACCCAGCCTTGGGAGGCTTGTACTGATATGAGACCCAGCCTTGGAAGGCTTGTACTGATATGAGACCCAGCCTTGGGAGGCTTGTACTGATATGAGCCCCAGCCTTGGAAGGCTTGTACTGATATGAGCCCCAGCCTTGGGAGGCTTGTACTGATATGAGACCCAGCCTTGGGAGGCTTGTACTGATATGAGACCCAGCCTTGGAAGGCTTGTACTGATATGAGACCCAGCCTTGGGAGGCTTGTACTGATATGAGCCCCAGCCTTGGGAGGCTTGTACTGATATAAAACCCAGCCTTGGGAGGCTTGTACTGATATGAGACCCAGTCCTGGAAGGCTTGTACTGATATGAGACCCAGCCTTGGGAGGCTTGTACTGATATGAGACCCAGCCTTGGGAGGCTTGTACTGATATGAGACCCAGCCTTGGGAGGCTTGTACTGATATGAGACCCAGTCCTGGAAGGCTTGTACTGATATAAGTCACAGCCTTGGAAAACTTGCACTGACATGAGCCAAACACTCTACAGAATGAGTGTTAAGCCGTCTACAGAATGAGAGTCCAGCACTATACAGAAAGAGGACCCAAAAGTGTATTTCAACAAAATAAAAAGCTTGTGATCTGGCTTCACAGGGTGAACATATTGAAGTAAAAATGTCACTTTGAGTGGTTAGAACACATCCCTAGAGCAGAAGGTCAATAGCGGGTATAGCCTCCATTAGCTTCTCCCCCATTAGATCTGTTGAAGGGGTAACTGCCACCAATATCGATGTAATGAGGCTCTAGCGCTTGAATGTTTCTGCTCATCCTATCCCAAATCTGCTCTAAAGGATTCAAATCCGCGCAGTTACCCCTTCAACAGATCCTACGTCTTACTGGAGGGGTGAGACGCAGCTTGGAAGCTATTAATGGAGGCTATACGCTCTATTGACCTTCTGCTCTAGGGATGTGTTCTACATACTCAAAGTGACATTTTTACATCAATATGTTCGCCCTGTGAAGCCAGATGGACTCATACTTACAGGCATCTTTTTATTTGTTAAAATACACTTGTGATTTGGCTAACGATACCCTGAATAAATTGTATAGCTTATTGCCATTAATGATGATTTCTTATCGCCAGAATGTTGCCCTTTATGATCCCAATTGTTTCTACAACATCAGTTTGCCAACAATCTCCTCACACCAATGATTTTATCGGTCGGTGCAGATTTTCCAGGGGGGTGCTTAACTTTCTTCTTTGTGTATACATAATGAGCGACAAGCACTCTAAAGAATGAGTGTCTTGCTCTTTACAAAAAATCGTTGAATGAGTGTCCAACACAATGGGACAATCAAATCAAAAACTTGTTTTAGAAATTTTTATTTGGATTGAGTGGGATTCAAACCAGTGTTGGAATAAGAGACTATCACCCTGCTGATTGGTTTAAATATATATACATTCTTAAAGCAGGGGCGCCGTAAACCTAAGCATATTGATGCTGACAAATCCGAGCGTCCCCCTCACATTGTACTGTTTGGCCATTGATAAAACAGGGAATCTCTCACCTCTGGTGGAAATCTAGGTTCCCCACCGTGTGGAACTAACACCTCCGCCACACCATCTCCATCCAAATCAGGTAAAGCTGATACCTGGTAAATGTTCCACTGCCGTTTTAGGTGCTTCCTTTCACCTGTCCATAATACATTTCCTGTGAACAACAAAGAGTTCTAGACTAGTAAAGTATGTGACATTATAAAGCTTAAATGGCTGGCTACAGATATGGCGGGGACTAACTACATATTGAAAGTTTACGAAATGTTTTTATGAAAAATCCTAATTAGTGTTGATTTGAGACTAAGTACTTTCCCGACAAAGTAGATTCTTGAACTTGGTCTAGACTTGGGTAATTTTGACCTGTTACGCAGAATGCAGAGACTAGTGCAACTTAGCATGAAGGATATAGTTATATCAAACAATGCAACTTTTGTCTAGAAGTAGTGATGGTGACATGGTTTCGTAGAAAACAAAAATAAGTCCATTTTTAGGTTTTTGTGTCATGGCCATTTCTACGTCACAAAGATATATTTCCCGAAGTGTCGTTGCCTCTAAGCTTGTTGCCATTGGTGAACTTTAATTGATGATAATTCAATAACGAATTAAAGCTTATAAAAACTTGTTGCAGGTTCTTTTGCTATAAGTATCTATCATTTCAGATTGGCGTTAAAACAAAACTGGGCATTTATTTTAAGGGAAGGGAAATCCATTAACTGTAAACCTAAATAGATACTTCTTATTATACAGTACATATGAATAAGAAAGAGGCTGCAAAGCAAATATGTCATGGTGTCAAATTTTGTACATGTAACTAAAAACACAGATAAATGTATCAATTTGAAATTAAAAGATTTTGTCGTCTTCTTAAAGTGGCCAAAATATTAACATTTTTCCTTTAAAGCCAATTTTGGAAAATCACAGCTGTTTTTTCCCAGAAGTATGAATTAGAGGCTGTTACTATTCTCAGAAATGTATGTTCAAGTGAAGTTTAGAAGAAACTTAGAACCTAAAACAAATCAACATATGTCTTAATTAATTAAATTTTACTTACTTTGGGACCACTATTTTATTTCGAACAGGCAACATCATTTTTTTTTCAATATCAAGTATTTGTTTCAACCCCTCCTTATGTCTTGAGTATCAGCATTTATGAAAAATGTAAGAATTTAGTCCTGTCATGCCACTTTAACATTGCATATAAGTTGACTTAAATATTACCTGTGCGTGGGTTGATAGCAACAATTGTGCCTTGTCTACCAGACATTATACAGTCAGCTTTACCATCCTGGTCAATGTCAAATTCCTCACAGTTCATCAAGAAAATGGCAGAATCTGTAAAAGTTCTCCACAGTTCCTTTCCATTGGTGCCTTTAAGGGCTATAACCACACCCAGACAAGGGAAGGCACGACCTAGAGAAAAAAAATGAGCGATTAAAAAATTACCTTGAAAAATAACCTGTTAATAATGTATTCTGAGTCCAGGACTGGTGATGTAAGTTATGGGCCATTTACTGCAGTTTGCTGGAGACAAACTGAACTGAAGATTATTGATATAAATGTGTGCTTGTTATTGAGTTTTGCTCATCAAATGATGCTTATGATAATCATTTACAAACTTTTGTGTGCATTTTTTTGTGTAATGTTGGGATATATTGGGTGGACAATCCTTGTTTTACATCATGAATAACTTAAAAATTAAGTATCGCTACTCGCTAAAATTTGGCACATGTTATTCGGTCAAATGGTTTTCAGCTCCATCTCTCTTTGATAAACTCAATGATCACATTTTTCAATGCAAACAAAATGCACCTACAAATTCAGAGAACAGAATTTATTCTAACTTGTTAACCTTTTCTCCATAAGAGATTTCCGACAGTGAAAGGAATCTCAAACACCATGTAAGAAAATGGGTTAGTTGGAAACTACTCCCCAAAAATTTGTATTACAAAAATATTGGTACAAATGATGCTTTGTTTTGTAAATTTTTAAGCCTCGTTTTCACTGGTCTTAGTAAATTGGACCAAGTCAATACCTCGCATTGTGTTTTTCTACATGGATTTTCTTGCCATTCCTGATTGTCAAGCAGAAAACTTTTTTTAAGCCCACTCAATATGTATGGACTTCACAGAATCCAGAAAACAATTGATCATTTCCAATTAACTCACAGAACTGAACATTGGTAGTATTTGGGTTATACATTTATCTTGAACAGTCAATTAATATGTTAAACCTTGAAAATAATATATGTTTGTTTGATAGATAGCTACTATTTTGCTAGTAAATAGCTGCTGGTTTCATTTTTTCCATATTCCAAGGGTAAAGAAGAGCTTTTCAATGCAGACTGATTGTGCAATAACTGACCTGTTTGTGTACAGAATTACTGAGGGTCATGATCTGTGACTGACCTGTTTGAGTACAGAATTGCTGAGGGTCATGATCTGTGACTGACCTGTTTGTGTACAGAATTGCTGAGGGTCATGATCTGTAACTGACCTGTTTGTGTACAGAATTGCTGAGGGTCATGATCTGTGACTGACCTGTTTGTGTACAGAATTACTGAGGGTCATGATCTGTGACTGACCTGTTTGAGTACAGAATTGCTGAGGGTCATGATCTGTGACTGACCTGTTTGTGTACAGAATTGCTGAGGGTCATGATCTGTGACTGACCTGTTTGTGTACAGAATTGCTGAGGGTCATGATCTGTGACTGACCTGTTTGTGTACAGAATTGCTAAGGGTCATGATCTGTGACTGACCTGTTTGTGTACAGAATTGCTAAGGGTCATGATCTGTGACTGACCTGTTTGTGTACAGAATTGCTGAGGGTCATGATCTGTGACTGACCTGTTTGTGTACAGAATTGCTGAGGGTCATGATCTGTGACTGACCTGTTTGTGTACAGAATTGCTGAGGGTCATGATCTGTGACTGACCTGTTTGTGTACAGAATTGCTAAGGGTCATGATCTGTGACTGACCTGTTTGTGTACAGAATTGCTGAGGGTCATGATCTGTGACTGACCTGTTTGTGTACAGAATTGCTGAGGGTCATGATCTGTGACTGACCTGTTTGTGTACAGAATTGCTAAGGGTCATGATCTGTGACTGACCTGTCTGTGTACAGAATTGCTAAGGGTCATGATCTGTGACTGACCTGTTTGTGTACAGAATTGCTGAGGGTCATGATCTGTGACTGACCTGTTTGTGTACAGAATTGCTAAGGGTCATGATCTGTGACTGACCTGTTTGTGTACAGAATTGCTGAGGGTCATGATCTGTGACTGACCTGTTTGTGTACAGAATTGCTGAGGGTCATGATCTGTGACTGACCTGTTTGTGTACAGAATTGCTAAGGGTCATGATCTGTGACTGACCTGTCTGTGTACAGAATTGCTGAGGGTCATGATCTGTGACTGACCTGTTTGTGTACAGAATTACTGAGGGTCATGATCTGTGACTGACCTGTTTGAGTACAGAATTGCTGAGGGTCATGATCTGTGACTGACCTGTTTGTGTACAGAATTGCTGAGGGTCATGATCTGTGACTGACCTGTTTGTGTACAGAATTGCTGAGGGTCATGATCTGTGACTGACCTGTTTGTGTACAGAATTGCTAAGGGTCATGATCTGTGACTGACCTGTTTGTGTACAGAATTGCTAAGGGTCATGATCTGTGACTGACCTGTTTGTGTACAGAATTGCTGAGGGTCATGATCTGTGACTGACCTGTTTGTGTACAGAATTGCTGAGGGTCATGATCTGTGACTGACCTGTTTGTGTACAGAATTGCTGAGGGTCATGATCTGTGGCCGTACTCAGATCTACAGCGGATCCCATTCCCATCAGCACATCCAGTAAACCGTCCCCATCTACATCAACCAGACGCACACACGATTCAGACCCTAAAATATAGCCAACAAAATCAGGATTATTTTAAAACTGAAAATGATAATCAACGCTGGAAAGTTAGGAGATTTGGGATGCTGTCTATGGTCATTCTGTTATTTGCCCATTTCCTCTAATTACGTCAAATATGTCTTGTACCAAGAAAAACGTATCAGAGGTTTTTAAAATCATATGACAAATGCAAATCATTGCAGTTGCTCCAAATCTTAGTGATGATAAAGTTCAGTAGGAAAGGTCCTAACACCATAATGTACCTATAAAATTGATTGATTGATTGGGGCTTAACGTCACACTCAACAAGGTTATATGGCAACAAAAGTACCAACCAACCAAAAGATCACCCCAGACCCCCCCCCCCCCCCCCCCCGCCTCTTACCCACCCTACATTTTGATATTAGGCTCCACAGACCATAGAGCATCAGGAAGGCTAATGTATGTAGCATACTTAATGATCCTCCTTGCTGGGTCAGCATACATGGCTAAAGCAGAGCCACAATGCTCCAGCACGAGGGCTGTACAATTAAAAGGCCACCTGTCAAAGACGACATTTAAAATAACATTTATTGGTAGGTATATAATATATGAAACTAAACCTACCATAATCCTTCAGATGAGCAGTCCAGGTGGCATTTTCTATTCCATTGTAAATAGCAGACCAGTGAGGAATACCTAAAGCTAGTACAATAACAAAAATTGCTACACCCAGAATAGATGAAATAAAGACACATTTTCTTGCTATGACAGCTTGTCTAACTTCCACGATCGGAGGTTGACGGGCAGTTTTACTGGTGCCCCCTAGGTTACCCAATTCAATGACTTCCCCATGTCTGTAATTTCCATTCCCTAGAGTAGCATCTCCGTTCCTGGAGGGATGTACAAAAAGCAGCTCATCCTCATCATTTATCTCATCTTCATCACTAAAATGCTGGGGTAACTCTGTGTATTTGACTTCTGTCGATAATTTTCCTGTTAAAAGAAAAGGAAACCCATTTTTCGCCATAAAACTTTAATCCTATGTCTCATGTAGCCATTTAGAGTTTGACCACATCTGAAGGCATAGTGAATAAATCAGAAATGTCCTGTATGGGTGATTTGTGGTATGCCGATAATATTCAGTATTTTACTACGAACCTGTGTTGGAAAAGAGGACTATCACTTTAACCAACTGCATGAAACCTAAGTTTGAATATTTCGGTACCAAGAAAATTTCATAGATAATCACACAAAAAAGCAGTCACTTGAAGCAATGGATGAGGGGATGAGGGGGATGGGAGGTTGGTGGTGTTAAGGGGGGGGGGGGGGGTGGGGGGAGTCATTATCAATGGTGTAGGGTAGTATTATTAATGGTGTAGTGGGCATAACCTCTATAGAATATACAATCGTGACCACATGCTTTTAATTACCTACCTTCGTTTCAGAACGAAGCCCTGCGAAGATTAACTTCTCTGTTTATCAAATAGCTTATGTAGATAGATAATATGGGTATCTAAAAGTGTGCGTGGGATGGATTTGTTAATTACTTTTTAAACACCAAAGAGGTGCTTGCAAAACGAATTCCCCCATGATCTGCCGTCCGTCGTCCCTAAAAATTGCGCATTGAGCAATTCTATACGCAATTACACATAGGCAGACAGACACGCATGTACGCAAACGTACACATGGATTGATTGTTTGGTATTTTACGCCGCGCTCAAGATTACTTCACTTATATGGTGGCGTTAGGCCTACCAGTTTTATTGTGGGAGGAAACCCACGACCTTCCGGTAGTGACGGGCAACCATCTCACATAGGTCGTTAGATTGAAAACCCAGTCAGAAAATTTTCCAATTTTTTGGGGACTGAGTGGGATTCGAACCCGTGAGCCATTGATGGAAGGCTGTTCGGATTGAGCGTCCAACGCTCTATCTACTGAGCCACAGAGACCCCGTCGTACACATGGATAGTCCCTCTATTATTTTATAGTGATCTCAGCGAACTCTAGTCTTTACACAGCATGCATATGTACATGTAATGACATCACTATACTCACATCAAAGTCTGGTCAACTTTGTTCTTTTTACAGAAGAGTAGGGCCTAACTAGGCTACATCTGATGCGAGTGATGGGTTGTTTAAAAAAACTACAGAGATAAATTATGAAGTTTAAGTTTACTTTTAAGTTTTTTGCTGCGCTCACTTCTACAGTTCTAGACTTTGCATTCTTCTACATATCATGTGTTTGATTTCATCCGCATACGCATGAATTCTCGCACTACGCATAAGTACCGTAACCTATACGTAAATACGCGCACATGGATAGTCAGCTTTACCAAGGCAACTCGTAAGCAGAGTAGGCCTATCAATTAGGCCTAATGTTTATCGGTGACCGAGTCCGAAGCCGAGATGTGTGGTACGGTAATAGATAGCTGATAAAGAATCGATACCAGCTAATATATATACCAAAACGAGATGAAGACAGAACGAAACCGAAATTCTCACAAAAGAAAACTGAACGTGGTAAGGCAGAAACATAAAACGTATACAGACTAATGATACCTTTCGTTCCGTTCCCAAACAGAGTCGCCATCATAGCCTACTTAGGCAAGGGCAACAACTCCATTTATTATCTCCCTTTATAAAATATCTATCCAATGAACAATTTGACGTTGAAAGAGCGATTAGACGAAGCAATATTAAGCAACGTGTTACGTGGCTCTAACATTGAACAAGCTGAATTTTGAAAAATAAAAAATTTCAGGGTGTAAAGAATTACACAAAATTCAGTGATCTTCTCGTCCAACAAACGAATTTCATACCTGCTAAACCGTATATTCAATTATAAACACTGAAATGATGGCCTTCGGCAGTATAAATCAGCCACAGCTAAAATATTTATCTGACAGGAATATGGCACTCAAAAAAAGAGAACAAAACTATATACAACGTTCTTTGTTAAGACATATCATCGGTCAAGCTGCACTCATGCACGTCTCTTTCCTATGTTACTTACTTTCCGGTCAGGAAGAAATCCTCGGTCATGAAGAGCCTCAGAGCTTCATCAAATTTGGCGGACCGTCGATGATTTATATAGGCCTACAAGGACTGGTGTCTGAGAAAGTGTCTCCAGTACTGCAACTTTCAAGAAAGAATATCAAAAGACATGAACAGTTTTTGTATGATGATTTTAAGAGCCTATGTGGCTCGAGGATCCACGCCTGTATATTGATGATCACTAAAACACACGGGCACAGGGAAAATCTGCTTGTCTAAAATAACCATGGAGACAAGTTTCTAATTGTGTTAAAGAGGTATATCGTTTTGACCTTTATACCCCATAAATTGTTGGAACAAACCAAACCAATGATATTTCATTAGGTTGACGACTGACAGGAGCTTAGCCTTGGTCAGTAGAATTTCCTGGAATCCTTTTGTAACACATTGACAATGGTTACGCATCTTAACTATGGCAAGAACGATGGACTGAGATTGAACCCCATAAATTTGGCTCCCGTTTCCTGGGCCCTCGCCTAATGCATTGGGATAGTTATCCCCTCCCCCATGCTTCAAAAACGTTACAGAGCTTCATCTATAACTTTGGAACCCTGCGCTGCGAGTCCCTGCGCTTCCGTGGCCTAGCCGGCCCCTGGACCCTCGCCTAAGACTTCACTTAAAACTTCAGAACATAACCATTTTACTGTTATATTTTAAGAATTAGGGAAAGCGAAATCCGAAAACTATTAGGAATTCCACTCCGGCAAACAAGAACCCTAGAGCTTCCGGGGCCTAGGCGGCCTATTGCCCTCGTTACAGGCCTCTTTTAAATTTGTTATATTTCTGTAATCAAAGGGCCTGCACACCCCCCCCCCCCACCCCTCCCTTCGTAAACAGCTGTGTCCGCCCCTAATAGGCCTATATGTTATGTACATTTTTCAAAAGATATGTTTTCCCATAAAATTGCCCAGATCAGAATAAAACAAACCGTGGGCGCTAGTAGTTACTCTGTCTAAATACGGTAGTTTGCACAGCAGGGAGTCCTCCCAGATACGTGTAAAAAATCGATATTTGCACAGTAGGGGTACTGACGTAAGCGTCAGAAAATCGATAGGATGACGTAATAAATGACAGATGGTGTGTGTCAGATGTCGAGAAAATCAATACCATGCTCGTACTATAGTACGGGCACAAAATGTGAACTTTGATCGGGAAAATTGAAAGAAAATTAGTAAAAATGAAATAGTAAATGACGTTAAGAAAATGCATTTCGGTCGAGAACAATAGGATGAAGGCGTTAAGACGTTGAGCGATAGCGTTAAGACGTAAAGAAAACTGTTAAGAAAACGAGTCTAAAACCATAATTTATAAAAAATATCAATAGCATTCTCGTACTATAGTACGGGCACAAAATGTGAACTTTGATCATGAAAATTGAAAGAAAATGTGTAAAAATGAAAATAGTAAATGACGTTAAGAAAGTGATTTTCGGTAAAGAACAATAGAATAAAGACGCTAAGACGCTGATCCATAGCGTTAAGACGTAAAGAATAATGTTAAGAAAGTGAGTCTAAAACCACAATTTGAAAAATAATATCCTCGATTAACGTCATGTCATTAAATCAATGGTATTCATCGATAGGATGACGTAAGAAATGGCAGATGGTGTGTGTCAGATGTCGAGAAAATCATTCTCGTACTATAGTACGGGCACAAAAAGTGAAATTTGATCGGGAAAATTGAAAGAAAATGACTAAAAATAAAATAGCGAGTGACGTTAAGAAAGTGGACAATAGAATAAAGGCGGTTAAGACGTTGAGAGTTGGCGTTAAGACGTAAAGAAAAATGTTAAGAAAGCGAGTCTAAAATCCTAATTTGGAAAATAATATCCTCGAGCAATGACAGGTTGTTACATAGTATGACGTCATATAATCACTGGCATTCTCGTACTATAGTACGATGTAAATCAATAGCAGATCATGGTCAAAATGTAAACTTAAATCGAAAAAATTTAAAGAAAATGAGTAAAAATGAAATAGGTAATGACGTTAAGAAAGTGATTTTAGGTAGAATGAATGCGTTAAGACGTTGAGCGTTAGCGTTAAGACGTAATGAAAAACAATAAGAAAGTTAGTCAAACATTTTACAAAAACATCGTTTGAAATAGTTTTAAAAAGTCACTAGCTAGAACGATAAATATACAACCGAGGTGACACGTGGTAATTGCGTAGTCGCGACAAAGTGACGTATTGGATCGATAAAGCCATAGTTTGCCAGCGAGTCAATGACATGTCAAAACTTGTTAGACTAGCACGTCTTACAAAGCTTTAAAACGCCACCTCAACACGAATTAAAATGATTGCGTGACGTCATAAAATCAAAGACATTCTAGCACCACGTAAATGACCTACCACATACAACAGTACCACGTAAATGACCAGGGACCAATTGTAAACTTTGATGACGTCATACAATCAATAGTATGATCGTACACCGTGTAAAAGGCCAGTGATGAAATATGAACTTTGATGGGCGAAATCGTGTAAAAAACATGGAAAGTAGTCCATTTGAATAATATCCTCAAACAATAGATGTTATCGTTTGCATGATCTGATGACGTCGCAATATATAATGGTAAAGTCTAATATTTAAATGGCTAAGAAGGACGATAAAATAACCAACCTACAAAAACAATGAAGCATATAAAACAATAGAATTGCCACGCATGGAATAAGTTACCACGACCTATAGCAAAACTAAACATCTTAAACAATAGAACTCTTACCTTCAGGATTTCTATTAAGTGTTGTTGTTGTTGTTGTTGTTGTTGTCCACACTGCGTTAGTGCATACGTCATATCTCCTCGTGTAAGAACTTAGAACTGACATCTACGCGTCAATTTCGAACCAGGTACCCCACGTGACCTATTCGGCCTAAACGTTAGCCTTCCAATCAATTACCGATACTATAGTTAGTGGGCGGTGCTCGCGATCGGTGATCAACTCTCAGCTAACACAACTGACGCCTTCACGAGTACCATCCAAGGGACCCCCTGCTCGAATAAGCTTTTAACTCGCCTATCAAAAAATGTAACGCCCCGCTGGTCAAAGTCGCGAGAGTCGCTAAAAACCAATTGATCTATATTGTCACAGCTGACTGTCAATTATTAATCTTTTGGTATACGGACTTTAATGAAATGAAATTTAAAAAACTTAGTAAATATGAAATACCACAGTTGTATTAATTGATCGTTGATAGACATGAATACTAAAATATGAAAAAAAAAACAATGAAAAAGACAGATATTTGTCGAAATTAAAACAAGGCGCATTTGAAAAAACTAATACCACAGTATTAAATAAAATGGTGAAATGCTAACCAATTATGATTTGAGCTATCACAAAATAGTAAAGTAACGTAAAAGGAAGTAAACAAAACGTGGTTTTTTTTTTCAAAACTATAAACTATCAAAAAGTATGATAGAGACATTTTTTTGTTGTACGAATTGACCAATTTTAAAAGCCGCCGACTTAAACCCAAAGTGAAAGTTTGCGGAAATATATGGGGGACGAGGGGATGGGGGGAGTTGAACGCGCAGTTGGAGAGTCTCTAAGTATTCGAATCAAATTGATTGATATGTGACAGCTGGCTGTCAATTAATAATCTTTTGGTATACGGACTTTATAGAAATCAACTTTGAAAAACCTTGTAAATATAAAATAACCCGGTGTATTAATTGATTGCTGTTAGACCTACATACGAAAATATATATAAACACAATGAAAAAAAGACGGATATTGTTAAAAATTAAAACAAGGCGCATTTGAAAAAAAACTAATAACAAAGTATTAAATAAAATAGTGAAATGGTTACCAATTATGATTTGAGCAATTACAAAACGGTAAAGGAACATAACGGGGAATAACAAAGCGTTCTTTTGCAAAAACTATTTATATACATTTTCACCGGTATTGTAAAAATTAAATCAAGGCGCATTTGAAAAAAACTAATACCAAAGTATTAAATAAAATTGTGAAATGCTAACCAATTATGATTTGAGCTATCACAAAATAGTAAAGTAACGTAAAAGGAAGTAAACAAAACGTGCTTTTTTTCAAAACTATAAACTATCAAAATGTATGATATAGACATTTTTTTTTTGGTACGAATTGACCAATTTTAAAAGCCGCCGACTTAAATCCAAAGTGAAAGTTTGCGGAAATATATGGGGGACGAGGGGATGGGGGGGAGTTGAACGCGCAGTTGGAGAGTCTCTAAGTACTCGAATCAAATTGATTGATATGTAACAGCTGGCTGTCAATTAATAATCTTTTGGTATACGGACTTTATAGAAATCAACTTTGAAAAACCGTGTAAATATGAAATAACCCGGTGTATTAATTGATTGTTGTTAGACCTACATACGAAAATATATATAAAAACAATGAAAAAAAAAGACGGATATTGTTAAAAATTAAAACAAGGCGCATTTGAAAAACTAATTCCAAAGGTATTAAATAAAATAGGGAGATGATATTTAGATATACTAATAAATAATGAAAACAAGCTGCTCACGCACCAGTGCACAAGTTAACTTAATCAATTAACCCCATGTTAAAAGTATAGGCGATATCGTCACATATGAGTGTCCCCCCACCATACCAACTCGTCATACGTAACACAGTACATATTAAACGACACCCCCGCTAGTCTACCTGACCGGCGAAGTAAGTAAACCAGGATAGAGACACACGAGTGTGGCTACCGCTAGTAGAGAGCCATCAATATCATAAATCCAGGGGGGCCCATCTGTGACACCCTCTCTAGTCAAAAAAACTGACAGTTAACGTGTGCAAATGTTGATTTTCTGAACTTTAGAATTGAAATCAATTGGATATTGTGATTGGTCTACCGGTAGGTCCACGCGCGTGGCATTTTCTGGGCTATATAAGCCGGGAATTCGTAGGTTGATTTATATCGGTTATCTGCAAGCAGAAACATCACAACTCACTTCAAGATGGAATTTTCCTCCAATGGATCAAGTTTCTCAGACTTAATGTGTTTAGATATTCCCACTTCGCAGTAAGTTTTATTTTTCTTTTAAATTGTAAAGTCTAAATATTTGTATTGTTTTTCTGGCTACCCAGTGTCCGATGTGTGTTCATAAAAAATCCTTTTCATGAGGTCATTTTAAAATGTGCGGTGGCCTCGGTATGGGTCGAATTAATCGTGAGTTTTTTAATCCGATTAAGTCAATTGTTTAAAATGTGTGTATACGATTAATAGATCGGCCATTATTAGAATTAAACATTGTCTACCAAGGGTAGACTTTACTTTATTTGTAGACTATGGCAATCGCCTGGTTACCTGAATCTAAAACTACCACCTCTGCTGTTAGTTATCAACTAAATATTTTTTTTTCTTTATCCATAGGCTAGGATTTCTCGGGGATTTGAACTGGGACCAAGAATTCGAGCACGTTCAGACCCCAAATGAAAAGTAAGTTTATTGCTTTTCAATTTTATCACTATTTGGTTGCATCATTTTTAATAATCTGAATATCCTTTACATCCGAAAAACCATGAGTAACGAATACTTTGTTGAAATAAAAAAAGATGTTTTAACCGACGTTTTTATTATTTTGTGTTCAGATCCGAAATGTCAACGTCGGCGTCGACAGATGTAGATTTGCCGACGTTATCATTACACGATGCATTTGACGCTGATCTCTGGTGAGTCTTTTATAGTCCGAAATCTTTTCAAAGCAAAATGTATGAAGTCTAATGATGTCACACGAAATAAATGCAAAGCGTAGTTAAGTCCATGTGTTGATCAATAGTTTAATATAGTCAGGCATCAGTGAGCTTACGCTCATTGTCCCACAGTGCATCAATGGTATACAGCCTCGAACTACAATACGACTATGCAATGTCCCTGACGAGTGTATAAAAGATTAATCAATAATCAACTGTACCCCGCCGAGTCGAAGATAAAATGTAATTAACCCATTAAGCAAAGCAGTATTGTTAAATCCCTATTGGACAAACCGATCATTTATGCAACTTTCCTTTGCTTTTCAGGCCTGTGACTGAGTTAAATGACTTACCTCAGATACAATCTGAGCTGGACGCGGGACCTAGGTATGTTTTTACATATATAATTTTCCTTCAATTATATTTTTAAACCTTTATACAATTTTTCTTCAATAATGTTTTTAAAAATGTATTATACAATTATCTTAAATTCTGTAATGATTTTTTTTTTCAGTGTGGATCACGCGTCAGGCATAAAACGCAAGACTGTCGATGGACCCGAGTCTTCCAGTAAAAGAACCGGGTCGTCCATTCATCGACGATTAGAGACCCCCTGTTGTGATCCCCGGTACGTCGTTGTTCTTTTTTCAATTACAAAAATTAATTCCAAAACCTGTAAACATTGTGTAAGAATGTAGCTATTATCTTTTCGATTGTACTAAAAATCCCTTTCTTTTTTTTCCAGGATGTTAAACGATCAGGAAATGGTATCTTTGTTGGACGAGATACCGGAACCCCAACCCAGTACATCCGGGGAACAGTCCGGGGGAAGTACGGCCGACCCTCCAACCTTCACAATCGGCATACGGAGTGTAGTGGAACGCAAGAACTTTAGGGCCAAGGAAACCATCCATAAGGTAACCCTACACTCCGTTGATAAAGCCGGTTGGAAGGAAAAATTAAATGTATTAGGGTCGGCCATTGAAAATAGTTTATCTATCGCAACGGCTGGGCTTCACGACGAGGACTTGGTGCGCGTCTACATAAATCAGAGAGAATTGGAAACGCCCATCGTTGTACACTTACGAGACAAGAAAGATGTTTCGGCCGCTGCAGTAATGCAGTGTGTCGAAAAAACCTTGCAGTCCAAGTCTACCTTGCAATTTAATGACTCTTTCGAACTCGAAATTGGGACCATTCGGAAAGTAAGGGGAGGGAGGGGGGTTAAGATAACCAATATGAAAGAGAGTAAACAACTTAAAAAAAGTATAATTCGGATTCAAAACAAAGATTTATTATGTTTACCTCGAGCCATTGTGGTCGCGATGGCATATAAATTTAACAGTCAAAATAAAGAACGTATCAGGGATGGTAGACTTAGGCTGCAAGAAATAGAGGCAAAAAAGCTGTGTCTGGCGGCGGGTGTTTCTACTAATTCTCTCTGTGATTTGGGCGATGTAAAGAAATTCGAAGACGCGCTCAATGTTCAAATAATCGTCGTCGGAGCCCAGCAATTAAATCGATTAATTTACAAGGGGGATAAAGAAAGACTAGCAAAACTTTTTTTGTATTTTGACCAGGATCATTTCGATGTTATAACTAACATGAAAGCGTTTTATGGGACTCATTATTTTTGCGATGTGTGTTTAAAAGGGTACAATGAAAGAGAGTGGCACAAATGCGGTACTTTCTGCGACTTGTGCTACAGACGTGATTGTATTCTTTCTGAACCTGTCGAATGCGTAGACTGTTTCCGTACGTTTCGAAATAAAGCTTGTTTCGAAAAACATAAGGAACAACAGTCTCACGCAACGACAGGGGATGGCGAGAGCCTTCCATCTATTTGTCAGAGATTCTGGGCTTGTAAGCATTGCCATACCTTGTTGGAATGGCAAAAACGCAGTCCAAAAGAACACAAGTGCGGTGAACGTTTCTGTAAATGGTGTAAAGTATACCATTTAGAGAAACATTATTGCTTTATTAAACCCTTAGAGGGTAAAAAGCCATCGTGCTCGTATATCTTTTTTGATTTTGAATGCTGCCAAAACACCGGGGAACACATACCTAACTTCGCTGTGGCTCAGAAAACATGCAAAACGTGTATAAACGATGATTCTATAAATTCAAACTCTGTGTGTCAATCTTGTGGATTAAGGGAAGAGCAGTTTAGCGGTGACGATACAGACAACGATTTTTGTGCTTGGCTGTTTTCTAGAAAGCACAAAAATTACACCGCTGTATGCCATAACTTATCCGGGTACGATGGTATCTACTTACTAAAGTACCTAATCCACAATTCCGTGACTCCACAGGTGACATACAGCGGTTCGAAAATCATGTATATACACGTGGTGAGTCTAGGTATCAAAATAATAGACAGTTTAAACCACATCCCTACCAGTTTGGCAAATTTCCCCAAAACTTTCGGCTTAACTGAGCTCGCCAAAGGTTATTTTCCTCACTTTTTTAACACGCCCGAAAATCAAAATTATATCGGTCCATTTCCAGACCCAGAATTTTACGGTTACGACACTATGTCAACCTCTAATCGAACCGCTTTTCTCGAGTGGTACGAGACCCAGCGAGGCAAAGTGTTCGATTTCCGCCAGGAAATGTATAGATATTGTAAGTCCGACGTTGACATTTTGAGACGGTCGTGTTTAAAGTACAGGGAATTAATCTTAGGACTAACAAAACTTGAAAATTCAAAACTAAATTTGGAATAGACCCCCTTGATTATGTTACCGTGGCTAGTCTATGTTTTGCTATTTATAGACGATTGTTTTTGAAGCCAGATCAAGTATACATTTTTATTTCATGATTGTATACCTACGAGATACATGTAAATATAAACAATATCTCACATTGATTATTTTGTTTGTTTGATTTTTACGTGTTACGCAAAGGTTTAACTAAACCATAAAGTCAACGTCAAACAGTAAAGTATCAGGAATTCCGTAATAACGAACCATGAAATCGTTAACCAAAACATCGTTATTTCTGTAATCGTCATCAAACATGCGAACAATAGTATCCATAGTTATTCCTCGACATCTATGGAGCAGATAAAATAGGGTATATTGTCCACACGTGCTGGAGAAATCGCCTTGAAGACGAGTATCGTTGAACGTCCAATCTTTGGTAAACTTCTTCAGAAAACAATGAAATTCTGAAAATTGAGGTGATACACCGTAAGAGTCGAAAAACTCGCCTCGTCCATTTTCATCCATATAAATGGCAACCCAGTGTTGCCCCTTCCCATCGTGAAGATCGGTATTAAAAACAAATGCGACGGGGTAACGAGGAACGTGTTTCGGTAATCTATCTCTAGGATATACTCCATGGACAACTGGCCCCGTGTAAGAATCCTCTTTTAAAATATTTTCTATTTGATAGTTATCCATTTCAAGTGCTATAGTCAAAAATCACGTTTTTGTTTTTGTCGATATGGAGAATATTATCGAATTCAGCGTAGCAGATGACGTTGACGGTGTTGGCTAATGGCTTGGCAAAATGTAATTCTAAACGCAAATTCCCTTGTTTAACCAAGTTGAAGTAGGGCCCGTCGTTCAAATCAGGTGTTAGATCGAAACAGTACAATGTGTATCCCGATTTAAATTCCTCTCTATTAATATCATTACCGGTATCTTGGAAAACTTGGCCCGTGCTATTAAACAACCCTAAATAACTCCTAGTGTAGTTTCCTTTTCCTTCGTAATTAGGAGTAAGCGGTTTACTCGGAATCTGTTGTCCGCCAACGTGAAGAGATAAGTAGTTGAGAAAGTAATTTTTGAAATTAAAAGGGTTCTTTTTCAAATTTCCGTTGAAGGCTTCTGTATCCACGCAACCGATGACAAGGCGTTTGGGTAACTGTCCTAAAAACAAATTTTCTTGGTTAATGGTAAGCAGTCCCGCTGGAATAGAGAATATCTTTGTTTCTACTCTTCTCAAAGGATATTTCGCAGATCCTCTCTCCAATGCCTTGATATGTCCCAGCTGTACAGAAGGATTCAATTTAACTTTTCGAACAAACAAGGCCACGTCTTGTAAAACTATTTTATAATCCGTTTGTCCTTTGAGGGACATTAATGCGAATGACGGTTTACTCCGTACGAGCCTAATTTTTACATCGACTCCGTTTAGAATATATTTGTTTTGGGTAAAAATGTCTAAATGTAATCTGCCCATCATATCAACCACACCGCTGAGTTCTGTAAATTTTCGTCTTTTCATAAACCCTGCGTTATTTAGAGTATCGTCCATTCCATTCATGGAGTCTTTGTACCACAACGCTGACGTTAATTGGGATGTTTTAGCTTCCTGTCCGTACGAGAGCAACGTTTCTAAATAGGCCCTATAGGGATATGTATTATTTGAAGAAGATATCAATTTCTCATTCAAACTCAGGTCCACTTGACTAAATAAAGAATGTAGCCACAAGTTTACAGGCCCAACATCATTTCCATCATCCTGAGTCAAAGTCTTTCCATCGCTGTTGACGATTTTAGCTTTTACTTGTAAATATGTATTCGAGAGATCCAAGTAATCCTCACCGGTCCCAGAAATAGTGAATTCAACTGGTCCGTGGTCTGTAATTGTAGAAATTGGGTGGTGTTCGATCCACTCCCCTCGTTCGACGCTGGTCTGCGTGGGTGGTACGGTGAATAAGTCCAATTCGGAATTTGTGCATTCGCAAGAGTGCTGGTGTATCAGAGACATTTTTAACGACTGAATATATCTTTGGTAGATGTTCTTCCACGCTTGGCTCTTCGACGACTGTTAGGAACTTTATCAGCTTTTCTTTTTAAAGGCCTTCTACCTGGAGGGGTTTTCCTGACTCCTTTGACCGCTTGATTTAAAAGCCTCGATCCCGCCTCTTTTGCTCGTCGTTTGGCTGAATGTTTTACATTATGTCCTTGTAACACATCCCCTGCTAGTTCTAATCCAGACCGGAGGGCGTGTTTACCGACTGATTTGGCGCCTTTAGTTATCAACGGTAAAACAGTTTTCACCAACCCTCCTAATAAATTTCCGAGACCGTGACCACGTTGAGTACGACTTCCCGCATAAAAATCTATCCCGTGTCCCACTTGATTCGTGTAGTAGTCGACAAACTTTCGAGAATCTCTGTAGTAAGGTGTTACAGTCATCATGCAAAATGTGGTGAACGCCTTCTTTTAAAGTGTAACGTCACGATCACCTTCCCCGATTCAAATGGTATATTACTTCCTGCATCATCCTTTAAAAGTATTTCGATAGTCGAAAATTCCTTTTTCTGTACAGGGAAATATTTAACATTTTCGTACGTTTTGACCACGTGATCACCTCTTTTCCCTAAAACCGGAACTATTCTCAGCAGGGGCACCACACTATCTCCTACAACATGTGGTTCTACCACGTCGCAATAAACGTATATCGAATTTACACCGTTACTGATATCTACCATTCTGTCACTTGTGTGGGACCCCTGCTGATACAACCAATGATCGTATCCTAATATACTCCGCAGCTTCGGACTCAATTTGATCTGTAAATTCTCAGGAACATTTATCGTTACTCTTCCCGTTAGTGAGTCTAAACTAAAATCTAACTTTTCACCCAAATCCGATATTGATGGACCTTCACAATTCATCAGACATTTTACAAAGTGCTCAACGTTATCATATCTTCCGGGTTTCATGTATAACATGTGACGAACATCTTCCTCTGTATCGATTACTAGCAACCAAGCTTCAAAGGGTTGAACGGTATACCAGCTAAAAGGATAATGAAGTTCGACGAGGCCAACGTCCCACTCACCAGTCAGACGAATAGCTCTGGGTAATTGTGTTACATAACGCGCCAATGTATTGTCAGGGAAAAATCGTGAACTACTGTTGGAAGGAAGATCCAAGTAAAACATATTGATAGTTCTGTGTTTTTTTGGAAAATAGTACCCGAAGATATAGTGTGCAGATTTTATAGGATTAATAACTTTCCCATGTTAGTCGTTTGGGGGTAGATTTTTTCTTTCTTTTCTTTTTAGACGACATGGTTGTGATTGTTTCCAAGGACTCTGCTTTTTCCATGTGCGGTTCATTTTTCCGTTGCATCCAATCCCAACGTTTTTTATTGGCTACTAACTCTTGAGGAATATTTATATCCGTAAGTCCCTTCACGAATATTTCCCAGCCGTTCGGAGATGTATGATGGCGTTGTCTCACAACGTCATTGACGAGATCTATGACGTTTGTATTCGGAACGACGCTCTGGTCGACCATTAATTCTCCTCTATCGTTCCACTTCATATCACTACGTTGTTTAATCTGATCGAGCAATAATTTTGTTTTCTTTTTGACCGTGGGTGGCACGCTGTCTAAAATAGCCGATTCGATTTTTTCGTCATGGGGCTGGTTTCCTGACGTCGATTCTCTTGTTTGGTTATCATTTTTTAAAACCACCGGTATCGGGGGCTGTTTGAAAAGATGTTGGTCTCGGAATACTAAATACTTTTGCAACGTCTGATTGTATAGTTTCACCTTATCACTTTCTGACATTTGAGGTTGATCTAATATAGATCTCATTTCATTATCCAAAGAATTTAGAGTTCGCACTGTTGAACTGACCGGCAATCCTTGTTGTCCCCGTAGTGAATCCAACAGTCTGGGCTCTATTAGAGCCATTTTCTTAGTGTACTCCATTATGTAAATATTTTTGAAACGAGAGGTCCCAATACAGTAGCAGCCAGAGGGGCCAATAATGCTCCTATGAAACCTCCTTTCTGCAGAATCTTTTTCTTTTTCTTGGATGAATTCGATTTTTTAACGAGGGATCTTAGATGTTGTTTGTACTTGGAAAGTTTTCTCTTCTGGCCGGGGGTGAGATGTACGTTGCCTTTTAACATGTTTTTGCAACACTCGCAAAGACAATTCAATAGTTCATTGTCAGCGCCTCGAATAATCGCCTGGCACACACTAGGTTTAGCGGTAGCCAATGTATGTAAGACAGACGCGTGTTTTCGAATACGTTTCGACATGTCGACCAGGGACGTATGAAATGAAAAGTCCCGTTATCTCTCAGGTCTTTATACTTTAGGCATATATACGTACTGAACGTCTTCGGCAAGAATGTCAGTGCGCAGTCGAAGATGTTGTGGTGTTTCTTGCTTCAAATCCATCAACAAATAACCGTACGGTTTTGAAGTTGCATCTGTGAAAGCTTCCTTAAAAAATTTCATACTTCCCGGATACATTTGTTTGGCAATATGCGTTATCTGAGACACATCCCTGGGATTTTTAAACGCCACTATGTAATGAGCATTGAGACTTATAGTTCGGTTTTCCTTGTTTTTACTGAACAGGTTTTGGGTTATGTAAATTACACTAGCGTTTTGATGATGGCTTTTCTTGGTAAACAGCGATGTGACTTTGCCGTCTGTTTCTGACATTAAGTCGTCGATGATAATCAGTTTTCTGTGGGATGCGTCGAGATTTGACAATACCTCCAAACCCTCGTGGAAATCGATGTGATTATACTGTGTGAACATTGGTTGCCATTCGCCGTAACACCATATGATTTTTTCTGGTAATGGTTTCATTATGAGAGAGAGCTTCTCTATGAACTTTGTTATAAAAACTGTTTTACCACTACCGGTAGGCCCCGCTAAGATGCAGGTAAAAGGATGTTTCCATCTAGTATCCATCTTCGAACTGAATCTTCTTTTTTATCTATAAAAGTTTTATATAAATCCCAAATGGCTGACGCCTTCGCTGAAGGTAATCCAGAGCATACGTCAGCTGTATACACGTAAAGCACTTTATAACGACCCGCGTTAAAGTTAAAGTCTTTGAAGATGAATTTGAGAATTTCTGTGTAATCGTTCACCGATGTCACAGCTTTAACGCAGGCTCCCCATTGACTTTGTTGTCGACAAAAACTGACGCAACGGTAAGTGACGTAGACATCGGCCAGCTGTAAGAGCAGCCCCAGAAAAGGTATCATGTCGAACTCGTTTCTCTCATTATAGCTCGGTTGATATGCTCGAGGTAGTTGCCAAACAGTTTCCACTGTTGTGTGTTTAGCCAAACTCCTTTAATCGTTGGTTTGTCGTTGAGATAAAAGCGCACATCTATTCTAACCACGTTGTAAACGGTACATACACTCACCCTAATACGATTATCTATGGGTATTGTGAACGAACAAGTGGCATTTGTACGTAGAATTGTCGGATACGTGGTATTTTGATTGGTGCATGTTGCTTTAACGCCATTAGTTTGTGACCACGTGACGAGGATGATGGTAAGTATTACAGATACAAACCCCGCGGCTGCGTATGCTTTAACGCGTTTGTCTTCCATTATTCTAATGATTGTAGTGAATCTGGGCTGCGGTATTTATATTTTTTGGACACGTGACTTCTCTACCCATGAGTTGAATGAACTCGGCCAACCCTCCCACTTGATTAAAAGGTATGTTTTCCCATTTCGTCTCTCAGTCTTTACTATTTTTTCAACGCGATATAAATCATCGGGATTCTTGGATACTCTTTGCAATTCGTATTCGTAAAATGTTCCTTTTAGAACCTCTCCGTTAAAATCCTTAACATGATAAACTCTCGGTGATCGGGTTATGGATCTATCGATAGTAAAAATCTCATCTGACCAATTAGGTAAGTAGCCCTTTTCGAATATACCTTTGACTTTACTAATACGTACTAAATCACCTATGGCAAATTTAGGTTTCTTTATCGCTTTAGTTTTTCCGTACAGCCGTTGTCGGACTATTTTATAGTTGCCATCGTTCACTTTACTAGGCGCCATTCCGATACTCCGATGGTATGCATTGTTATAACCTTTGACTAAATCGGGCAATACCTTGATGTAATTGCGAGTATTGTTCGCTGTAAAATACTTAAACATACGACTCTTTAAAGTTCTGTTAAATCTTTCGACTATAGCACACTTGGTTTCGTTAAAGGTGTGAAAATGGTAAACTTCGTTTTGATTTAAAAATGATTGAAATCGCTTATTTAAAAACTCTTTCCCTTCATCCGTCTGTAGATACACCGGTCGTCTTCCGTCTTTGAATATCTTTGAAAATGCCTTCACCATGTTTTCTCCAGTCTTGGTTTTAACTGGTACAGCCCAGGCATATTTAGATAAGATGTCTATACAAGTTAGGATATACCGACTTTTATTTTTTGGCGTTACCGAAACCATGTCGACCAAATCGGCTTGCCATTGTTGATCGATGTTACTCACAATAGTTTTGTTTCGTGGATAATTTTTACGTGCAGGTTTGTGTAGCGTGTAAACGTCTTGACGACGTAGCCAGTTTTTAACTTCGTTTAGAGTTATCCCTGCTCGGCTTTCTTTGGCTGCCTCGAATAAGGCTCGAGCTCCGGTAAAGCTTGCTTTGCTCGAGGGTGTATAATATAGCTTATGCAGGAGTTTGTCATTGCGACCCTGCTTGTTCATGGTGGCTAACGAATAAATGAAACCGCATCGTTACAACAGCGCTATAAATGAATACTAAAAAACGATAATATTTCAAAATAAAATTGTTTTATTCAATTTTAAAATTTAACATGTATGTATCACCAATTTGTATAGTCTTTGGCGTTACACTTGTTACATTGAAGCACCTCTATTTGATTATGATGTTCGTATGTACAAGATTGAGTGTCATTTTGGTTTCCTTCTACAATGTCCAAATCTTTTAAAGGAACTCCTTTCATGTCTTCTTCCATGTCTGCTGTAAATTCTTCAGCCATGTCTATCACGTTTTGCATACGCCTAAGGTCATTGTCTATGTTGCGAAAATTCTCCTTTAATTTTTGCCAACCAAATTCGTTCATCGCAATTCCCGTCTTGGTGGCTTTTAACGAGGGCATTGGTTCTGTTCGTGACCTTTTAGGTGTAAACCATTTCCTTATGTGAATTAAGACCTTCCCGTTAAATCGACTGCAGCTGATATAAAAGTCGTCCTCCAAACTGTACGGTCTCTCTGACGGTTCTTCGATCGAAAACATTCCGTCAATTCTATGGGCCAAAGTCGTTATTCCATTCCAACCGGTTTCTGTTAACGTTAAAACTTCTTTCACATTGTCATCGTTGGAAAACTTATGAAAAGACACACGAGCTTGTCCCATTGAGCCTATCACTTTTACTCTCAGGCTAGAACTGATGCAAAACATTTTTTCCAGGAATGCTGATACGTTGATAAGTGGTAAAGGGTGTACGACTGGATGTTTTATGCCTAGACTGAAAAAAGATCGAGCGTTTATACCCTTTTAAAAATCGATGCAACACGTGATATTCGAACAAGTTTTGACATGTCATTGACTCGTTGGCAAACCATAGAGGATTGCGTTTTAAAGCTTTGTAACACGTGCTAGTCTAACAAGTTTTGACATGTCATTGACTCGCTGGCAAACTATGGATTTATCGATCCAATACGTCACTTTGTCGTGACTGCGCAATTACCACGTGTCACCTCGGTTGTATATTTATCGTTCTAGCTAGTGACTTTTTAAAACTATTTCAAACGATGTTTTTGTAAAATGTTTGACTAACTTTCTTATTGTTTTTCATTACGTCTTAACGCTAACGCTCAACGTCTTAACGCATTCATTCTACCTAAAATCACTTTCTTAACGTCATTACCTATTTCATTTTTACTCATTTTCTTTAAATTTTTTTCGATTTAAGTTTACATTTTGACCATGATCTGCTATTGATTTACATCGTACTATAGTACGAGAATGCCAGTGATTATATGACGTCATACTATGTAACAACCTGTCATTGCTCGAGGATATTATTTTCCAAATTATGATTTTAGACTCGCTTTCTTAACATTTTTCTTTACGTCTTAACGCCAACTCTCAACGTCTTAACCGCCTTTATTCTATTGTCCACTTTCTTAACGTCACTCGCTATTTTATTTTTAGTCATTTTCTTTCAATTTTCCCGATCAAATTTCACTTTTTGTGCCCGTACTATAGTACGAGAATGATTTTCTCGACATCTGACACACACCATCTGCCATTTCTTACGTCATCCTATCGATGAATACCATTGATTTAATGACATGACGTTAATCGAGGATATTATTTTTCAAATTGTGGTTTTAGACTCACTTTCTTAACATTATTCTTTACGTCTTAACGCTATGGATCAGCGTCTTAGCGTCTTTATTCTATTGTTCTTTACCGAAAATCACTTTCTTAACGTCATTTACTATTTTCATTTTTACACATTTTCTTTCAATTTTCATGATCAAAGTTCACATTTTGTGCCCGTACTATAGTACGAGAATGATATTGATATTTTTTATAAATTATGGTTTTAGACTCGTTTTCTTAACAGTTTTCGTTACGTCTTAACGCTATCGCTCAACGTCTTAACGCCTTCATCCTATTGTTCTCGACCGAAATGCATTTTCTTAACGTCATTTACTATTTCATTTTTACTAATTTTCTTTCAATTTTCCCGATCAAAGTTCACATTTTGTGCCCGTACTATAGTACGAGCATGGTATTGATTTTCTCGACATCTGACACACACCATCTGTCATTTATTACGTCATCCTATCGATTTTCTGACGCTTACGTCAGTACCCCTGCTGTGCAAATATCGATTTTTTACACGTATCTGGGAGGACTCCCTGCTGTGCAAACTACCGTATTTAGACAGAGTAACTACTGGCGCTTCTCCTGCTTGTCTTATTTTGTTATTTTTAAGAATTAGGGAAAGCAAAATCCAGAAGTTTTTTACTTGCAGAACAGCCTCAGAACATTTCTCAGGCAATCTAGAACCCGCAGAACCCCTGCGTTTCCTGGGCCCTCGCCTAATGCGTTGGGATAGTCATCCCCTCCCCCATGCATCAAAACCGTTACACAGCTTCATCTATAACTTTGGAACCCTGCGCTGCGAGTTCCTGTGCTTCCGGGGCCTAGGCGGCCCCTGGACCCTCGCCTAATACGTTGGGATAGTCATCCCCTTCCCCATGCTTCAAAAACGTTACAAGACTTCACTTAAAACTTCAGAACATAACCATTTTACTGTTAGATTTTAAGAATTAGAGAAAGTGAAATCTGGAAACTATTAGCAATTTTACTCGGGCAATCAAGAACCATAGAGCTTCAGGGGCCTAGGCGGCCTATTGCCCTCGTTACAGGCCTCTTTTAAATTTGTTATATTTCTGCAATCAAAGGGCCTGGGACCCCGCACCCGCCCACCCCACCCTTTGTAAAAAGCTGGGTCCGCCCCTAATAGGCCTATTTGTTATTTAAATTTTTTTATGTGACAGTCATGTGACTGACACTAGTAACACGATGGCTACCAGCTGTGGGGTGTGTGCAGCTTTAAAGATCGCGGATGTAAGGGGCGTTTTGGGTCCGTGTAACGTCCGCCATAGTTAAAAATTATTTTACGATCCCTCAATACCCCGAAATGCTTTGCGCGTATATTCCAAGTGACGTCATCAAACAATCGGTCAATTCAATTATAAATTTTTGATATCGCAAAATTAAATTTGGAAATGATCAATTTTAAGTTAATTTTTTCATTTTCTATTATTTGAAAAGAAGAAATGAAAATAGAGAAATGACTGTCATTTTTCAATTTTTGATTTGCCTTTTCACTCTTCATGAAACAAATATTGAAAGTTGTAACCTTCGTCAATGAAACACACTGCCAAGTCACAAACCACCAAAGCAAACAGCAATAGGCATTGCCGCAGCCCTTGTGAAGCAGGCCGGTTAGAGCAAAACTTACAGCCCTTGCGGAGCACAAAATAACACTTTCTCTAAAACAAAGACTCTTAAAACAAGGACTGCTTTACTAAAATCATAGGTGTAAGATTTCCAAGACCTAAAACATCCGAGGTTAGGCCACAGATTAGCATTAAAATTGGCCCTGAAACCTCGCTATTGGTGATGTGCCCCCACAAGGGATGTTGGTGTTTTTAGGCTAATCAAAAGTCAAATTCACGATTTCTTCATCAGAATTAGCCGCACACATGTGTCTCATCCTGTTTTATTTACTTTGCCGGTCAGGAAGATACATCAGAATGTGTCTATTAGACTCTATTAAGGAGTCAGAAACAATCAAAGGTTTTGTTAAAATCGCTTAATGTGCCTCGCTATTGGCTAGCTATACACACCCAGAAAGTGCATTTCTCTAAATTCAGCTTGTTCATTGTTAGAGCCATGCAACACGGACTATGG
This sequence comes from Lepidochitona cinerea, assembly GCA_963971465.1. NCBI lineage: Eukaryota > Metazoa > Mollusca > Polyplacophora > Chitonida > Tonicellidae > Lepidochitona > Lepidochitona cinerea. The sequence continues at coordinate 8,907,538 of OZ020551.1, forward strand.
CGCAAACATAATTAAAAAGAAACATACATGCATCACCATGGTTACCGTCAAACTAAAGACGACAGGAAACTGCATGGCATGAAACGGCATTTAATAGATTGCATATATAATGGTACATTTTTATTGTGTGGTACCGGTAATTCCTTTCTCCGCTCTCAGTTTATTTTTTTCTCTAATTTTATTTTATTCCAGAAAAAAGGAGGGGGGGGGGGGGGTCTGACCCTCTGGACACCCCCTTGATCCGCACGTACTATTGGCGATATGCTCCACAAGGGATGTTAGTGTTTTAGACTAATTAAAAGGTCAAAGTCACGATTTCTTTATCAGAATGTGATCATTATAGACTCTTGTCAGTCGTCAACCTAATGAAATATCATAGGTTTGGTTTGTTACAACAATTTATGGTGTGTAAAGGTCTAAATGATATACCTCTTTTTAACACAATTAGAAACTTGTCTCCATGGTTATTTTAGACAAGAAGATTTTCCCTGTGCCCGTGTGTTTTAGAGATCATAAATAAACTCTAGCAAGACTGAAACAATCAACAGTTTTATGAAAACCGCCCAAAGTGCCTCGCTGTTGGCGATGTGTTCCACAAGGGGTGTTGGGGTTTTAATACTAATTAAACATCAAATCCACGATTTCAGAACCTGTTCAATAGGCTCTAGGGATACAGAAACAGTCAAAAGTTTTATTAAAATCACCCTTGGGCCTCGCTATATTTGCGATGTGCTCCACAAGGGATGTTGTTGTTGATTAAAGGCTAAGAAAAGAAATCGTGAGTTTGACCTTTGATTAGCTTTAAAACACCAACATCCCTTGTGGAACACATCGCCAATAGCGAGGCACATACTGCGATTTTAATAAAACTTTTGATTGTCTCTAACTCCTCTTAGTCTAATGAACTAATTTGACCTATAATTAGCCTTAAAACACCAACATTCTTTGAGGGGCACATCGCCAATAGCGTGGTTTCAGGGCCAATTTTAATCTGATGGCGTACCTGCCTTACTCGGTTGTTTTATGTCCTGGAAATCGTACTCCCATGATTTTTTATAAAGCAGTCCTTGTTTTAGGATTCTTTGCTTTAAAGAAAGTGTTATTTGGTGCCCCACAAGGGCCGTAAGTTTTGCTCTGGGCGATTTGGTTTGTGACTTGCGCAGTTGTGTTTGGGGACTGACTTCGACCAATTGAAAATTGAAACATTGACGAAGGTTACAATTATATATGCACATACAAGTAGCTCAATAGCTTATTTGATTGATTGGTGTTCTACGCCACATTCTAGATTATGTCACTTATATTGTGTTGTCACGTTCGAGGCCCCTCACGATGAATGTCAATCTGACATTAAGTCGTGGATTAAGTCGTAGATTAAGTCGTTGGAACGAGTTACTAAGTCGTTGGAACGAGTTATTAAGTCGTTGGAACGAGTTATTAGGTCGTTGGAACGAGTTACTAAGTCGTTTGAACGAGTTACTAAGTCTTTTGAACTAGTTAACGAGAAGCCAAAAATATTTTCCAATGTCACTTCTACGGCTCCGTAAAAATGAGAATTGAAAAATGACCGTCATTTTTCAATTTTTGATGTGTGTGTTGAAAACATAAAAAAAAAAATTGAAAATTGAACGTCAAATTTCAATTTTCATTTCTTCTTTTTAAAATATAGAAAATGAAACTGAAAATTGAACTTAAAAATGGTCATTTTCATTTTGCAATGTCAAGAAATGAAAATTGAATTAACGAACGTTGCACGGACCGTTTTGGTTTTCTTTTTTTTTTCTTTACATATAGAAATCGGTTCACACATGCAATTTCCAAAACTGTTTCACACCCTTGATGTGTACGGCTTGCTGAGAGCTGGCAAGCGTCTTGTTGTTGGTCACATTGAGTTATCAGCTAGGCGAATAGTCATGTGACTTTTCACCTGGGTGAAAACCTCAAAAAAAAATTTGAACTAAAATTAAAATTTAAAACGAAGAAAAAAATTTAAAACGAAGAAAAAAATTCAAAACTAAAAAAATAATTTAGAACTGAAAAAAAAAGTTTGAAACGAAAAGAAAAAAAATTAATAACTAAAAAAAATTTAAAACGAAAAAGACTCCTATGTCCTATTCAAGCCACCGTATATCACTCAATTATGGCTTCTGTTTTTTTTTATTTAATAAAAAATCGTCACAGTTAGGGTATTCTGTAGGTTACTTTGGGCTGATCACCGCCCACGGACAATCGTTACTTTACCCCAGATGTTGCTAGCCCTAGCTCATACGTTTTTCTGCAAATTTATGACATCACGAATGGACGGTCAAAATTGACACCACAAGAGTGATTTGACATCATGTTATGACGAAGGAAAATAAATAATATTGATAGCCACTTCTTGATATATTGCTTTTATCCATGGGATAGACAAATGACTTGTTTTTATTCTTCATATGCAATAGTCATATATTGGGATAGAACAAGCTCTGACGAGTTTTTCTCCCGCCATTACCTTCTCGTTTCTCTGCATGGTAATTTTGTATATATATATCTATATATATATTTTTTTTTTACGTGGTGAGTAAATACACCAACAATATACCTTACACTTCTAAATGCCACTAAAACAAGATATCGTGATATGACGTTAATAAAGTAGTCGTCGTGTCAGAGCCAGTAACTGTAAGGTTCTGTATATATAGTCCATTGGTCATGCATGCGCCCATATTCAAACCATCCAATGAGACGTGTCCATTCCAAGTATATAGTTCAATGGTCAAGACCAATGAATTATGTACGTTGAATGGCCGTCACATGACATTTGACGTATACAACGAGCGCCACCATAATTATGAGATGACACTACTAGATCGATCAACCACGTTGGTATCGTCGGCTAAGACAATAATTCGTATTTATGGATTAGTTAATTCGTTATCATGGATTAGGTAATTTATTATTACGGACTAATTAATTCGTTATTTCGGACTATTAATTCGTTATTTCGGTTTACTAATCCGTTATAACGGATGAATTAATTCGTTATTTCGGATTGTTAATTTGTTGTTACGGATTGTTAATTACTTATTACGGATTATTAATTAGTAATTACGGATTATTAATTCGTAATTACTGATTAGTTTATCGTAATTACGCTTTAATTCATTTTATATTACGGATTAACAATTCAACGGATTATACGAATCCCTATTAACAAATTAAAACAAATCGCTATAACGAATTATAACGAATTATTAATTCGTAATAACGAATTATTAATCCGGTATAAAGAATTAGTATTCCGTTATTTCGGATTGACTAATTAGCTATTACGGATTAAAGGCATTAATTCGTTTTTACGGATTGCTAATTCGTTATTACGGATTAAGTAATTCGTTATAACGGATTAAGTAATTCGTTATGACGGATTATTCTTATTTTTATTAACGAATTTAAATAATTCGTATAACGAGGTCGTAATACCGAATTATTAATCCGTTATAACGAATTAGTAGGCTATTCCGTTATTTCGGATTGACTAATTCTTTATTACGGATTAAAGGCATTAATTCGTTAATACGGATTAACAACAAGGATTTTTTTTATAGTGGCAGCATCCAGCCGTCGTACGATTGAAAATAGACAAATGGTCTTCAAATATTCCATGTCAACTGAAATAAAACCACTAGAAAACTTTTGCAGGTTTCATTTTACCATATTTTATTCAACAAACAACGCAACAATGAAATCTATAGCTGTTACCTTATCACACGTTCGGCGAGCTTTCACAGAATATATAAGTAAACAAACCAAACATAAATAACATTTAACTTTACTTTCGAAAATACAAAGGTAATGTGAAATATGGAATTTATCCACAAAGAAAGTTTCCCCGTTTTGAACAATTTAAGTAAAACAATCGAAGTAAAATAATACTTTGCGTATAATTGTGCGACTCTATACATTTGCAACACAGAATATGAAGTATTTAGTTCTCTTAATTAAAAATAAGTAAGTTTACATAATTGCCGCAGTGGTAAAAAGGCGATAATTGCCAGGAATTAATTTTTGAATCAAGAAAAAACTAAATGTATCGTTATATATCAATCAAACTCTGTTTTCATGCTGTAAAAGCAGTAAGTGGCATCAGATCTGTTGGGAAAATCCATTACCTAAACTACTTGCGGCAACAATTCTAGCTGCTTTGACTTGAGGCCATGTGAATGTAGGGCACCAATTCTAGCTGCTTTGACTTGCGTCCATATGAATGTAGAGCTCCAATTCCTCATATTATATTTGTATCCCAGCTCAGTAAATCAGAGTTTTTTCCAGAGGCAATAATATATACTGCTAATTGGGATCACAGTTCTTAAACCAACACGATCTGTAGGCCATAGGGTTTATCGAGACTTTAACCCCACACAACTCTCTCTGGCATGTGAGGCCAACGCGGTAAGGTGTGACTGGTGAATTATTCCGAGACGATCAGGTATAAACACCTAGCTAATCGATTTGTATTGTTTCAGTGTATAGGGGCAGTTTCAGGGGGAACTGTTGTCGACGATGAGCTGAATGTAGTGGAACTTGCGATGCTGTGCAAACCGAGGGCTTTTCCAATGGCTGTTCTGAACTTGGTATTACAGGTTGCGAAGACAATGCAGTTAGCACTAGAGTGCATGTGAGCCAGGAGAGTTACATACAGGTGAATCCACAATGGGAATGTGTTGTTCACATCGGCAACAATCACGATAGTGTATGGGACCCAGCATATCAGGAAGACACAAAACACTACGAATAGTGTCTTCGATGTTCGGATGGTTTCAGCCCAGGCTTTCTTCATTGCATCCGGATCAGTAGGCTCAAATTTATACAAATTCTTCTTGCTGTTCCAGATATAACGAAATATCATAACGTAGAGGACACCCATAAGCATGAGGGGACCGCCTATTAAGCCCACGGCCACAAAGATTGTGTAGGAGAGACTGGCGGTTCGATCCCAAATACAGGAGTGGTTCTTATCATCAAAGGTGTGGCCACCCCAGCCAATCAGGTTAGGCATTTCAAGGACAAAGGCCACTGGCCATGTCAGGATACAGATGACAATACACGTTTTTCTTCCGAATAAGTATTCGTAAAATCGGTGATGACAAACGAAGAAATATCTGTTGATAGTGAGGCATGTCAGATTGAGGAAGGCACAAAAACAGGCTGTCAAACACATGCTCGCTATAAACTCACACAAGAACGGTACCTTGTTGAAAAATCGAGCCCCTTTCATTACACCTACAATAAAACAGACAAAGCGCTTTATTGAATCGATTTAATATCAATTTAAGTTCATGTATTAACTTTGTATCCATCTATACAACAGATAAACATGGTTTGATGGACATTGTTGGAAGTCCCGTTATCAAAAACCCACTTAATCCTTACTTAGCAGATGCATTTGTTCCAGTGATATGTAAAGCACAGATAATGATCTGAAAAACAGCTGTTTAATAATAACTCTATATTTCGATATTTATAGATCATCTATGACCTATAATGTACACTCTTTAATTCATCACTGTTTTTTATTACTTTCTTACGGATTGAAACTTTTTTTTAATTTTGTGAACGTTTACAATAACATCTTCTACTATTTCGACATTCTCGTAATTTTGGAATTACGCTTTCTTGAAAAATGGCAGATATTCTCCTACCGGTATTGGGTGACGCCAGAAACGGGAATCGAACCCTGGTCCCAGAGTATGCCCCCTATCGCCAGTAGTAAATACCGACTGTCTTATCTATTCATCTGACCGGCCTTTTTTAAGAAATTGTAATCCAAAAATTAACAAGGATAGTGTTATGGTTACTTTCTAAATGACAAAAAGTAATTAAACTAATATCTTCCACTTACCGACAATACACAAAGGGTCAGCGATCGCGGCCACACATAAATCCGCCAAGGCCAGATTTATAATGAACTCCTTGCCAGCCCTGTTGATACCACGAGTCGTGACAGACACCAACAGAATCAAACCATTGCCGATTGTACCAATAAAGAGAGCCACAGATACGATCACCAAGTAAGGAATTGCCAGACCAGGGTGCGTTTCCATTAAAGGCGCTCCCATTTCATACTTCAAACTATCAGATGTGCAATTCCACTCGACAGAAAAATTCACAGTTAGATCACCAGAAGTCTGAATAAATAGAGATAAATATTGAAAATGATTAACATGAAATTCTTCTCTGAAATCAACCTTATATAAAATAGAAATATTTTAAAATGACTATTGATGGGACATTTATTTGCAACTCATACTTGCTTCTCTTTATTGTGGCATGATTCTAAAATTCAATACGCATTATCAAATATAGTGTAAGTGTCTACTGTTAAGAAATATGGAAGCCGGATACAGACATTTTATTCTCGAGCTTCGCGACCCCGCCAGACTCGCCAAAGCAATTGATTCGCCCCTTTCTTCCCCCCCCCCCGCCAAACACGCCAACCACGCTAATCAACTTCATAAAAAAATAGTATTTTTTTAAAACATTTCATTCGCTACCTTGGCGAGGCTGGCGAGGGCGAGAAGGTCGCGATTCTATATCATTTGCGACTTTCTCGATCTTGGCGGGGTCGCGAAACTAATGCCAAGGTCGAGAAACACGCTAAAAAAATATATTATTTTTTAGCAAAACTGAATTGCGACCTTCGTATGCTTGGCGGGGTCGCGAGGGTCGCAAAGGTCGCCAACCATGCGAAGGTCGTCAACAAGTCAACCAGGCGAAGGTCGCCAAACCAGTGAATTTTTGATGTGCCGTGTATACTGGATGTATAACTTATCTTTGGCGGGGGCGAGAAGGTCGTGATTATATATCGTTCGTGACTTTCTCGACCTTGGCGGGGTTGCCAAACGCGCCAAGGCCGCGAAACACGCTAAAAAGATAGTATCTTTTTGCAATCCCAAATCGCGACCTTTGTGTACTTGGCGGGGTCGAGAGGGTCGCGAAGGTCGCCAACCACACGAAGTTCGCCAACCACGCGAAGGTCGCCAAACTAGTGAATTTTTCATCTGTTGTGTAAACTCGATATATAACTTATCTTTGGCGTGATTGACGACCCCACCAAGCACGCGAAGGTCGCCATTCGGGATGGAATTTTTTTTTATCTTTTGTTTAGCGCGTTTCGCGACCTTGGAGTGTTTCGCGACGCCGACAAGGTCGAGAAAGTCGCGAATAAAATAGAATCGCGACCTTCTCGCCCCCGCCAGCCACGCAAGGTAGCGAAGGACGCGAATGAAATGTTTTAAAAAATACTATTGTTTTATTAAATTGATTAGCGTGGTGAGCGTGTTTGGCGGGGTAGAGGAAGTCGCGAATAAATTACTTTGGCAAGCCTAGTGGGATCACCAAGCACGCGAACTAAAATGTCCGTATTTGGCTTCCATACAGAAAGGCTACAAACGTTCGGAAATCTTGCAACCGACTTTACTGAATCAAAAATCTGACTTTTGTTACCGTCTAGTTAAATATGCAATTAGAATGTCTTTTCCGGTAAATGCTTTAAGGTAAGTAATGTGAGTGTGAGATTAGTTAAGGAATTACGAGTGGTCCACAGATTTAGAAACTAAACTGTAGCCTACCATTGGATACAGATACAGAATGTCGCGTTATTGACCAATATCAGCCTACTCTAGTTATGTGGCTCTATCGTTTGGGGGAACCGTTCATGGGGTAGGTATCGATATAAAACCAACCCATCTGTTCTGATATTTACTAATCGGCACTCCAACTGACTGACAGATTTCAAAGAAAAGATCAATATGTATCCGAGTAGTCATTATTTGCATAATAAAATCACAGGGGAAACCCAATCAGAGAAGATTCATTAACCTATAGACACTCGAAAACATTGGTTAATAACTTAATACTGATGTCAATGTTGGTTCTTCTCTTAAAGTGACATGAACCAAAATTCGGACTTTTAAATAAATTCGGATTGCCAAGAGAAGCTGAGCGTTTTCTCCAGAAAAAAAACATCGAATCTCATTTCTGGTCATTTAGGGCCGTGGAGCTTCTGGGACCAAGACGGCATCAATACCCGTCTCTTGCTCTTAGATAGTAAACCCCTCCCCATACTCTTTTAAGTACGCCCCTCGGGCCTGTTGTAAAACAAGAGCTTTATATAAGTTGAGTCCATAAAGATTTTTTTCGCAGCTATTATTAAATTGGAAACTTAACTGCGTCTATCCAGTGCAGTGTGTAATGACCGCGTTGAGAAGTGATCATCCTTTTAGCGTTATATTGCGTGTGTCTTTACATCAGACTTGGATACTGTTTGTCTCATTCCAAAATAAAATGAAGGAAATGTTCAATAACAGACCCGCGTTTGCTCTATATATTTCATGTTTTCCCAGATAATAAACGATGATATGTCAAATGTAAATGACGACTTTTTGGCAGATACAGATACCGGGGGTGTGTGAATAATACGGAATAATACTTCTCTTTAGCCAGCCCTAAAAGTAACCGCGATTTGTAAGGAAATCTCCTCTCAGATTAATATATTCCACGAGACAATTTTCACAATTCTGCCGATAGGATTAAAACGTTTGACACTCTAATGAGCACTAATACATAAAAGAATGAAAAAAATAATTGACTAACCTGTTTTACTTCACATGGATCAATTTCTTGAGGGAATAGTGTGTCGAGCATCTCCATTTTGAATACTTTTTATCCTGTCTGTTCAACGGTGGGACAGTCTTGATGTTCCACAGGCCAGCCAATGAGGTTAAGTGTGTCTCCTGGCTGATTTTATACCTGCAGCCTTTATCTAAGGTAAATGTAGTAAATGAGTGACGTCTGCTTGTTGCCGTGGATTCATTGGCTAGCTCTATCTCCTCTCACACATGCCACTATCGTAACAGTAATTAAACGTCTCAAACAGATGGTGTAATATCAACAATATTTAACACCAAATAATAATGTACAGTTTATTTGTGATTAACGTTAATTAGGCAGCTGATCTCTCTCTCCCGCTCTGTTTTCTCCACAGTAATTAGGCATCAACTCAGAGGTTCGAGGAAATAATGTGGATTTTAACTGCTTAACACTCTTTCGGATTAAAAAAAATTAGCCATTAACCAGTACCTTTTCTTACATCACCAAACCTGAACGTAACTAAGCGATTAAAGGCCTAAAGTTTTCTGTGATATGGACATGTTATTGTTATGTTTTTTTCTGAATCGAACGAAGCAAAAATATGGGCTAATAAGGTACAAAATTCCAGTAGCCGGGAAGCGTGAGTACAGGCATAGCTGCCAAATATAGTGGAACTTTCGAAGAAACAGAATTAGCTAATTGTTCGTCAAGTGCAAAATGAGAGCTTTCCGATGTAATCATTCAGTCGGAAGGTTTGTTTGCTTTTGTATGGTCGAAACAATGTGCCTTAAAATACATGTAGGACAATAACAGATATTTTAAGAATTTATTTTTGAATTTACCCCCAAATTTATCTCGAACACTATTTTGAAGTGGCATGATTTGCCAAAATGTTGAAATTCTCAGTTAAAACCAAATTTCAAATATGTGGCTTTTGTTCTCAAGCAGTACAAGTTTTGTCAGTTTCAGGAAGTTTGGATGTTGATTTTAATTTGCTTTTAAATGAAATTTTTTTTCCCTTCATGCTGTAAGTTTTACATAGGGTTTAAATTTCGGGTTGATATTATTAACATGGATATTTTGATAGAAATTGATAAGAACGACGCAACGCCATCTCGGTCAGGGGTCTGTCTTACAAAGCCGGCGTAAAGTCTACAACTTGAACCGGTTGCGTCCAGTGCGCAAGTTATTATAGTTTTTAAAACTGATTTACGTCCAACGTTAATTACGCCAGCTTCCTAAGACAGGACCTAGACATCCACCAATGGCAGCGGACCCCTCGGCTTTGAATAAATTAGGACATCACTCTATATATTGGTAATTTTGTTTAAAACAGTCTTTGTGACACTTCTAAATGCCATTGAAAGATTTATGACATTTAACTGAAAGCTTTATCAAACCTCGAATGTTACAACAGAGTTTTCTTAAAAGGTAATTTTTTAATCGGCTTCCAAACTTTCGACTGATATAAACATATGGTATGGTATGATGTAAACGTTTGGTATGGTATGGTATAAGCACATGATATGGTATGATATAAACATATGGTATGAAATAAACACATGATATGGTATGAAATAAACACATGGTATGGTATGGTATAAACACATGGTATGGTATATTCTAATCCAAATAAATGTGTTCGCGTATTCTGATTGGCTAACGTCAGATAATTTGAGACATATAAATTAGGGGATAACCGTGTTGAATTCGAGGATCTGAGGCGGTTAATGCTTGATTTAACGGTCGCAAATTTAGTTTTACCGGCGACGCGTTAGCGGAGCCGGTAAAACGGGTATTTGCGACCGTTAAATCAAGCATTAACCGCCTCAGATCCTCGAATTCAACACGGTTATCCCCATTCTAATCCAAATCCACAGTTACATTCCGATAAGTTCGTTCAAACTGATGAAAGGAAAGATTAAAATGTAGGTCAGTTTTCTGAGATTCCCCAAGATTAGCCAAGTCACTCCGTCAGCCAGTGACACATCCGCACAATATAGTTTCTCCACAACGTCAAAATTGTTGCAAATATTTTATTATTTTATTTACTTGTAATTTAGGTTTTAATATCAACAAATAAAAAAACAACGACAGTGTGTTGATGCGATTAGACGACATTTATTCATTTATCCAAAGAACGCTGGGTTCAGTTGCTAGGTAGTATGAAAGGAGTTATCCCCCTTTACGACCTAGTTTTCCTCGGACAAAAAACAATGAATAAATAAAATTAAAATCGTTCTTGTGTTCGTTGGAATCTGTGATTTTGTAATTTTTGAATCTGTGATTTGGGTTTCAAACCAACTTTACTACTTCAGATTCTACTTCACTACTTCAGGACGCTGCCTCCAGCTGATCAAGTTCGTCGCTTTGAAGAACACGAAAGCGACGGGCCTCGCCAGAAAACTGCCCACCCTCTCTCGAGGGACCATCTCGGGGGAACTGTCCTGCTTCCTCAGCGGACTCCCCTGACGGAACACCGAAGACTACACAAGCTGCGCCATCGTTGACCGTATCAAGGCAGTGAACGCGCGAAGATTCAAATTCAACTATTGTATTCATTAATTCAGAGTCCGAATTCAATTTTAAGGATTCAAGGGAAATTATGAAATTTCCCATTTCGCATTCTTCATCGCTGGACTAATGTGTCTCGCTGTCAGCTGTAGCCGCCATGATTTCTTCTGCATAGCAACCGCAGCGACGCGTAGTAATACCGATTAGTGAAACGATGGAACACAATTTGCGGCATATAAAGCTAAATTTATATGTCTCAAATTATCTGACGTTAGCCAATCAGAATACGCTAACACATTTATTTGGATTAGAATTTAGCTTTATATGCCGCAAATTGTGTTCCATCGTTTCACTAATCGGTATTACTACGCGTCGCTGTGGTTGCTATGCAGAAGAAATCATGGCGGCTACAGCTGACAGCGAGACACATTAGTCCAGCTATGAAGAATGCGAAATGGGAAATCTCATAATTTCCCTTGAATCCTTAAAATGGATACAATAGTTGAATTTGAATCTTCGCGCGTTCACTGCCTTGATACGGTCAACGATGGCGCAGCTTGTGTAGTCTTCGGTGTTCCGTCAGGGGGGTCCGCTGAGGAAGAAGGACAGTTCGCCCAAGATGGTCCCTCGAGAGAGGGTGGCCAGTTTTCTGGCGAGGTCCGTCGCTTTCGTGTCCTTCAAAGCGACGAACTTGATCAGCTGGAGGCAGCGTCCTGAAGTAGTGAAGTAAAATCTGAAGTAGTAAAGTTGGTTTGAAACCCAAATCACAGTATATTCAAAAATCACAGATTCCAACGAATACAAGAACGATTTTAATTTTGTTTATTCATTGTTTTTTGTCCGAGGAAAACTAGGTCGTAAAGGGGGATAACTCCTTTCATACTACCTAGCAACTGGGCCCAGCGTTCTTTGGATAAATGAATAAATGTCGTCTAAACGCATCAACACACTGTTGGTTTTTTGTTGTTGTTAATATTAAAACCTAAATTACAAGTAAATAAAATAATAAGATATTTGCAACAATTTAGAAAAACTATATTGTGCGGATGTGTCACTGGCTGACGGGGTGACTTGGCTAATCTTGGGGAATTCCTGAAAGCTGACCTACATTTTAATCTGTCCTTTCATCAGTTTGAACGAACTTATCGGAATGTAACTGTGGATTTGGAATAGAATGGGGATAACCGTGTTGAATTCGAGGATCTGAGGCGGTTAATGCTTGATTCTAATCCAAATAAATGTGTTAGCGTATTCTGATTGGCTAACGTCAGATAATTTGAGACATATAAATTTAGCTTTATATGCCGCAAATTGTGTTCCATCGTTTCCCTAATCGGTATTACTACGCGTCGCTGCGGTTGCTATGCAGAAGAAATCATGGCGGCTACAGCTGACAGCGAGACACATTAGTCCAGCGATGAAGAATGCGAAATGGGAAATTTCATAATTTCCCTTGAATCCTTAAAATTGAATTCGGACTCTGAATTAATGAATACAATAGTTGAATTTGAATCTTCGCGCGTTCACTGCCTTGATACGGTCAACGATGGCGCAGCTTGTGTAGTCTTCGGTGTCCGTCAGGGGAGTCCGCTGAGGAAGCAGGACAGTTCGCCCGAGATGGTCCCTCGAGAGAGGCTGGGCAGTTTTCTGGCGAGGCCCGTCGCTTTCGTGTTCTTCAAAGCGACGAACTTGATCAGCTGGAGGCAGCGTCCTGAAGTAGTGAAGTAGAATCTGAAGTAGTAAAGTTGGTTTGAAACCCAAATCACAGATTCAAAAATGACAAAATCACAGATTCCAACGAACACAAGAACGATTTTAATTTTATTTATTCATTGTTTTTTGTCCGAGGAAAACTAGGTCGTAAAGGGGGATAACTCCTTTCATACTACCTAGCAACTGAACCCAGCGTTCTTTGGATAAATGAATAGATGTCGTCTAAACGCATCAACACACTGTCGTTGTTTTTTTGTTTGTTGATATTAAAACCTAAATTACAAGTAAATAAAATAATAAAATATTTGCAACAATTTTGACGTTGTAGAGAAACTATATTGTGCGGATGTGTCACTGGCTGACGGAGTGACTTGGCTAATCTTGGGGAATCTCCGAAAACTGACCTACATTTTAATCTTTCCTTTCATCAGTTTGAACGAACTTATCGGAATGTAACTGTGGATTTGGATTAGAATGGGGATAACCGTGTTGAATTCGAGGATCTGAGGCGGTTAATGCTTGATTTAACGGTCGCAAATACCCGTTTTACCGGCTCCGCTAACGCGTCGCCGGTAAAACTAAATTTGCGACCGTTAAATCAAGCATTAACCGCCTCAGATCCTCGAATTCAACACGGTTATCCCCTAATTTAACAGTCGCAAATACCCGTTTTACCGGCTCCGCTAACGCGTCGCCGGTAAAACTAAATTTGCGACCGTTAAATCAAGCATTAACCGCCTCAGATCCTCGAATTCAACACGGTTATCCCCTAAATATAAACACATGGTATGGTATGGTATAAACACATGACATGGTGTGATGTAAACATTTGTTATGGTATGACATAAGCACATGATATGGTATGATATCAGCACATGATATGGTATGATATAAGCACATGATATGGTATGAAATAAACACATGGTATGGTATAATACAAACATATGGTATGGTATAATATAAACACATGACATGGTGTGATGTAAACATTTGTTATGGTATGACATAAGCACATGATATGGTATGATATCAGCACATGATATGGTATGATATAAGCACATGATATGGTATGATATAAGCACATGATATGTTATGATATAAGCACATGCTATGGTATGATATAAGCACATGATATGGCATGATATCAGCACATGATATGGTATGATATCAGCACATGATATGGTATGATATCAGCACATGATATGGTATGATATAAGCACATGATATGGTATGATATAAACACATGATATGGTGTGATATAAACATTTGGTATGGTATGACATAAGCACATGATATGGTATGATATAAGCACATGATATGGTTACAGGTATGATATAAACACATGACATGGTGTGATATAAACATTTGGTATGGTATGACATAAGCACATGATATGGTATGACATAAGCACATGATATGGTATGATATAAGCACATGATATGGTATGATATAAACACATGATATAGTATGACATAAGCACATGATATGGTATTATTTACAAACATGGTATTATTAGTTACAAGGTTTGTTCGAGGGGGGATACGGAAATATATGGGGTCAGTAAATGAATATTGGGCGAGGCGTTAATTTCTCCCACCGCCTTCTTTCTCTAAACTTCTTTACACCTCGATTCTAAGAAAATGGCATTTAACCTTTGTCACTTTTCTTACATCAACAAACCTGTGAACGTAATTTAGCGATAGAGCAAGGCCTGAGGTTTTCTAAGTGACAAGTTTTATTGTTATGTTTTTATATGGTATGATTTAACACATTATATGGTATGATTTACAAACATGATATTATTAGTTATAAGGTTTGTTCGAGGAGGGGGGTGGGTGCGGAAATATATGGGGTCAGTAAAAGAATATTAGGCGAGGCGTTAATTTATCACACCGAAGACGTAACTTGTACGATAATCTAGCCTTCTTTCTCAAACTTGACTTTCATAAAAGGCAGAAAATGAACTCCCAAAACTATTTTCTCACATTTATGGCACGAGCAGACTTGACTGACAAGTGTCTAGACATGACGTCACGAACCATATATGGTAGTGGCACTTTTTGATCAGCAACAATCTAAAATAGAGATTGATCCTTCTGCCATTCGTTGAGATATCAACTCTAAAACGATTGAGTGACATGTTGCTTGAACAAAGGGAGGCCACTGCTGTCGACGTCCTTAAAATTGTTAACAACGACACGTGACACTGATAGTTGACTCGGTTGTGTAGAGAGATATCCGATATAATTCTGGTAGGCAACGTTTAAGCCGCCGATAACCTGTTTTGTTTTATTGATTGCTACTCTCCTAATACATATAAAATACCTTGAAATACCTTGAAGTCCATATCATATTTTGCCTTGACATCCATGGGCGCTGCCATCTTGTTTTAGAATGTATATATGAGCTGATGTAGTGCCGATTATATTTGTGATTTTTAACAAGTATTTCTGGCCAAAGGCCTTGCGATACATGTTATTATTGTAGGGTTACATGTTTGGAAACAGTATAGAACAGAGAATTAAATATCATACACATTATAAATTCTCAGTAAGATTCTTACAGTTCACTATGCGCGAAAATGGAGTGCGACGGCTCTCGAGCCATGTCTCGTGTTGAAGATCTCGTAGAATGGCACGAGATCTCGATTGGATCAGCAAGTCGACGTTATATGGAATATACAGGTTACAAGGTTATAAGGTCTCCACGTGACTGGTTTGAACCAATCAACAGGAAATATTCAGTGAGAGGTGGGATAAATATGATATAAGCACATAAGATGTTGAAAATGTCGTAGTTTGGTTGAGAAGATGTAGGCTTCTTTATGTGCCAATACTTATTGTTAATGTGTATAATGTAAAACCGGCAATGATTAAGTCAAGTTTTTTGGGGTTGCCAAGAATTTCTCCTGTGTTGATGTATTTGAAAAAAGAGAACACCGGCGGGGTCTTCTTTATTTTCCAGCCTATCGACCTAGCACTACCATTTTGATCATGATAAAAAGGCAGAAAATGGTTGCAATATTGGCCTCATGTCGTTCCAATCTGTGCCGGCAGTTGACATTAAAATCATTCTAAAATGACAGTTTGACTGAAAGATTTGTTCCATGTTCTCAACTGGAAATCCGCCATGTTATTTCAAATATTCAGAATTATTACTGCGATTTTTAAAAAAAAAATTTATGCCATTTGACCCTTTTTAACGTTTGTGTATATTATTCTAAAATACAGTTCTCAACGCCAATATCGAAGTCGCGAGAATCTGGTATCCCCTGATTTAAGGGATAACGTGGATATGGATTGTTGGTTTAAACTCGGGAAAAAATGTACTCGTACATCCCGGCTATTTGAATTTATCCACTTTTTGTATGCAACTTATGTTCGTACGTGATACAGGTTTTACCAATAAGTTAAGCTCCTCTTCAGTTTTTCAAGGTACTTCAGACGTTGAACCAATCTAAAATTAAAAGTCACCCTGGTCCCAATTTCCGATGTGACCTCGGAGGCCCTAACCGGTCATTTTGATCCATTGGAAGTGGGCAGGGAAGTTCACACCTAATCAACTGACCATGTGACTTTAATCATTCAACCGAGTTTTGATTCCTCTTATACACGTAACCAGGAATATACAATCTAAAATTAGATTTAACATCTAAGGCCAATGGTTGACATTTTTATCAGAAATATCCATTGGAATGGGGTTTGAAAGTTCACATAGGAGGTCAATTGATCATGTGACTTTCAACAAAACAACACCATGCAATTTTAACTGGCATTTGCTCGCATCTACGTGCTTTTCTATTATTCTCTTACAGTAGCTAGAGCTATTGTTAGTTACATAGCAGCTATTGGAAACGCCCCTTGGAACCCATCGTCGGAACCCACGATCAAAACTTACGCTCACGCGCACGTTACCCGTCGGACAAGTGGAACCAAATCCGTCGTTTCTAATTCAATATGCATGTAGACTTTGATTGGTTCCGCCACAAAATTGTGGCTGGAAATTTCACCAATCAAAATCGGCGTTACGTAAGCATCTAAAGAAGTGTTCAAAATAAAGATGAACGACTTTTCGGTTTACACTTGAATTCGCTAAACGTGTCTCAAAAACTGAAGAGTTCCAACGTTTTGAAGAGAGTTGTTAATTGGTCCGACAGTAAATGAGCTTGTTGAGAATTTAACCCTGGTATACGAGGATGCGTGGAACCTATCACAGTGACCAGTTCAAAGTGAATCGGATCAACAGGGAACGTCGTCATTTTGCCAGTTTTCGTCAAAATGGGACTCTTTCGTGAAATTGACTCTAAGTTTTCGTTACTAGTTTAACGTTTTCTTAAAATCAAAATATATATTTACGTACAGCGTGATGTCAGGATTTTTATATTTATCTGATAGCTTTTAAAAATGTTACCCTAGATCGCACGCGAAAATCCCTGCGCTATGTCCGGTAAAGTCTATCTTAGCCAGGTCTATAGGAGATCTCGCGAGAATACGATTGTAGGAATATGCTTAGTTACATCCAACAATTCCGACACTAGCAACTATTGGAAACGCCTCGTTGAACCTATGACAGTGGCCAGTTCAAGGTGAATCGAGTCGACGGGGAACGTCATCATATTGGCTGATTTTCTATAAAATGGGATTATTTCGTGAAATTGACTTTCCGTTTTCGTAACTTGCTTCGTTACGTGTCTTTTGATTCCAGGGAAATATTCACGTATAATGGGATGTCAAGATTGTTATATTTTTCTTGTTACCCAATCTGGCATGTGATAATTCGTGTGCTATCTCGTGTAAAGCGTGAAGTCTACAGGACATCTCGCGAGAATGCGATTGAGGCTTAACTTCTCTTAAACAATCTGAATTTAAGAAAATCCGAATTTTGATAGCTCATGCCAAAATTGAGATCTTTTTCGTGAAATAACCTATAATACTTCGAGTTAACAAGCAATGCACACATTGAAACTAACTAAGTTACACACACCGAGTATTGTCGGATCCCACTCCATAATAGTCAAGATAGTTGCTTGGGCAAGTTGTATATCTTCGATTAAACTACATGTATTAGGAACATTCGATGTATTGGTTACATTGATGGAAAACAGTCCTTATTATTCCTGTTGCTATGAAGTCGAAATTTGTCAAACATGAATTTAAAGAGATTCCACTTTGCGATAGTATTTTAATCAGCTCCCAGACGTGTCTTTTTTTATCCCCCCCCCCCCCCCGCCCCCTCCCCCTTGGAACTAAAACTCTGCAACTGATAATATGAAGCGGACAATAAGCCATTTGCAAACAATCTAACCTTATATTTATTTGGCTGTGTATATTTATGAACGCTCAAACACACGGGCACAGAAAAAACCCTTCTTGATCAAGTTTTAGTATAAGAAAATGTAATCCCAAAATAACGAGAATACTACCAAGTTATAATACTTCAACGGCTTCCTTGATAATATGGACACTGTTTCAGGAGGAGTGATCGAGTAGGTTAACACGAGAACACACCTTCCGAAATGTCTATTATAATCGAGGGAGCCAATCAACAACGAGCAACGTATCAGAGTATAAAATACTGGCATTGTGGCCCTAATTACCCCTAAAATAAAAACTGATTAAATTGGTCGGCTAATTGACACTTTTAGAAATGCCCAATAAAATCCTCTCTGTCATTGATAAATATAATAGACACATTTTCTAGATTTGACAAAAAGGGGGAAAACGCTTAAACAAAGTCCGCTCCATATCGTTATTTTGAATTTCGAATTACAGTGGCGGTAACAAGTATATAATACGTACCAAAACAAACAATGACAAGACCAAACAAATTGAAAAGAGGTAAATACAAAGAAGAAAATTAGATAAATAAATGATTATACGATTGCCACAAAATAGTGACGCTTACAGTAGGCCTATCCACCGTAATATATACAAAGGTATTCTGAGCCTTTATAAAGTCATATGAATTATAATAATCTATAACGTACCCGTCGAGAATCTTTTGGTATCCCTTATGTAGTTTTGAACCATTTTAAATATTAGTTTGCTTGTATCATAATTTATGGCAGTGTCTCCATATAATAATAAGTTTGCTGATCACATACATGTTTATTGAAGGCTTAGGCATATGAGCCTATTAATGTCAGTTGGTAGTAATTGCTGCATGTGCATGTGTGTGGCATAGTATTGTTGGCAATATAAAAGATAATGTTCGACGGATTCAACTTCAGAACATGTGCAGAGGTCAGTATCAGTTAGATGGTTTGCAAAAAGATGAGAGTTTAGGCTGCTGCAGCCCATCCTCAGACGGGCATGCAGGATCTGGTATTGTCGACATCCAACCAAATAAGGTGGGGGTTTGCGTACATGGTTAATTTTTGACAAGCATTTCTTAAAAGCTAATACTGACGTTGTCATTCTGTTGCAATTAACAACTTTATGCCAAGCGCACACGAGAGGGTCGGGCTGAGCTGCCGGCCACACGTGACTGAAAGCTAAGCTATTTCCCCCAATGAACTATACATCTTCGCAAGCCAAGTTAAAATCTGCATGTCCCCATTCCGTGTTTTACCTTGGCAGTGTCCACTGGTGGGAATGTAAGAGTTGTCTTTTCTATACTTACAAAGTATTGGCCAATCAACACTCGTTAAACAAAAGTTCAAGGTGTACACAGCCGTCATTACGTTATTTTGAGTGCAAGTGCCCGGAGTTTGGATTAGCTGCGAGAAGTTTTACTCGCATCCAATCAAAACGAGCTGTTCGATTTACGGGTTTGGGTGGAGTAGTCCGTCAAGGTAAAACACAGAATGGAGACATGCAGGTTTTAACTTGGCTTGCGAAGATGTGAACTATAGGGCCTATGCGTGGAATGGATACGTCTCATTGGCTGGCTTGGATCGACTTTGTAAAATGTGCCGCCATTGACAGTTGAAGCGAGCGTGCATAACACATCTGGATCATTATTGCACCATCTCCTAGTAATGGCGGCATTCGATGCACACCAAATACCACATGACATCCATTCCACGCATATAGTTCATTGGTTTCCCCCGTGTGCGAGTAAATTTTGGTGAGATTTTCGCTCTTCGAGGCGCTGAGGAAAGTATCTAGCATGTTTAATAGGTTCTGCCTCGCGTGGCAAGGTTCACCGTGTGGACTTGATGTATAGCTTAGCTTAGACGTGAAATACTATCTTTTTTTTTAGCGTGTTTCGCGACCTTGGCGTGTTTGGCGACCACGCCAAGGTCGAGAAAGTCGCGAATGATATAAAATTGCGACCTTCTAACCCCCGCCAACCTCGCCAAGGTAGCGTAGGACGCAAATGAAATGTTTAAAAAAAATAGTACTTTTTTATTAAATTGATTAGCGTGGTTGGCGTGTTTGGCGGGGTAGAGAAAGTCGCGAATCAATTGCTTTGGCGAGTCTGGCGGGGTCGCGAAAGTCGAGAATAAAATGTCCGTATTTGGCTTCCATACTTGGGTGACCAGTAACTTGTCTTAGCCGAGGGCTCATCGTCTGCGCTGAAATGTGTTGCTGCTCCCTCGGCCACGCGCACCTTGCAGCTCAGCCGAATCTCCTCGTGTGCGCTAGGTTTAAGTCGTCACAGAAAGCTCAGTGTCCTCAATTTACACCATTTGTCTAGACATCAGGTGTCTCTGACATCCAGCATAAGTTTGACACAAATCCATTGAATAAATTCCCAAACCTGGAGATGTACCATGCTTATAAACTGGACGAGTTTCTAATTATGTTAATTCCATTACCTTACATATTACCATCTGTTTAGTAGATTTCTGTTTGTAGCATTAATACTATGATGTTAAAACTAATTACTTGCTGCGTTTCTTGTAACTGAATATGGCATATCAAGGTCGACTGTAAGAGTAAAAAGTGGAATATGTCTGATTAAATTCTGTTACAGACTTCAAAAGTTGCACACATAATTATGGTTCCAAAAGATGGATGGATCAAAATGTTGATAGTCAGGAGGAAAACAGGCTTTTCTAAAGTTTATTAAAATATTTTACAAACGTTCAAATAATTAGAAATATTGTATTATATTAACCAAAAAAAAAAAGAAACTTATTCAAAGTCCAAAACTTCAGTGTCGCAGTATAAGTTATTCCTCCTTGGAATAGAACATAACACCCCAAATGACGAAAGAACCTAAATGAGCAAGAACTATCAACGAAAATTTTGTACAAAAATATATTCAAGAAATGGACCCTCGTGTTAGGAAAATGGCCAAAAACGCTGACAATGCGAAATTTCTAGAAAGACAGACAAAATGACTATCGATGTCGTTGATGTTTGAAAACTCCGAAGGAGACCAAAACCAAGAGTACATTCGCTCAACACATGTTCAGGTTATCTTTTCTCTTCCCTCTTATTTTGTTTTTTTTTTTTCGATTTTTTTTTTCAAGTAACCAATCAAAAAACGCCAATCGATTTTCGGCAGTTAAGCTGTACTCAACACGTTGCTTGTGAAAATTAAAGACTTAATCTTAAAATAGTTTGTTGATAGGTGTTTTACGCGGTAATCAAGCTTTATTCCATTATATGACGCCGTTATCAGTTTTAATGGGCGAGGAAACCGGGCATAGTGTACACAGGAAATCATACATGTAGCTCTTTGGGAAGGAAACATCCATCAATACCAACATTTTCTTTAGTATTCTTTTTCAAAATCTGCTTGTATAACAAATCTTCTATGGATAGTTTATTATTGATTGATTGATATTTTACGCTGCATTCAATGGACCGAAGTCTTCGTCGGAAAACTTCGACCTACAGTGGGCACTTCACAACCATTCTTCATCGGGTTATCGATCGGAACCCCTTCTCTGACATTTTTGAAAGGAAAGAAAACCTATGGAGCAAGATGATTACAAATATGTGGTAAAGTACTTCAGTTCCATACCAATTCAAAGTGATAGGCCCTATATTTGCATAAAGAGTTTAGCACTACCTAAAGGCCTAGTGCATGGATATATCAGAAAGGTGCGTCCATTCGCGCGTCTATACGCGTGCACAATCGTCTGCTTTACTATTTATCGATCTGTATATGTGGTTTTTATTAGCCTATAATTCACTGTTTAACGAAACAAAAATCGGTAGTATATAATATAGTGTAAAATTTATCAGAAAGAGCAAAATTAATTTTAAAAAGACCTCAAAAAGTAGAGGGCCAATTTGCATTCATTTTGAAATTCAAAATGCAAAATGATATCCAAACTATCCGAATATTCTACCATTAGAAATATGGTTTTGAATCGTCATTTCTTTATGCTATAGACAATCTAAAGTGTGTCCTAAAAATTCGTATGTCTAAATAGATTTGCATAGAAATTCAAAACTATTTTCACAAGCAAATCGTTCTACTTTTTTATGGAGACGAAAGGGTAAGAAACTAATACACAACCACCTTTAGGGAGAAGAAAGGGTAAGAAACTAGTAAATACAACAACCTTTAGGGAGAAGAAAGGGTAAGAAACTAGTAAATACAACAACCTTTAGGGAGAAGAAAGGGTAAGAAACTAGTAAATACAACAACCTTTAGGGAGAAGAAAGGGTAAGAAACTAGTAAATACAACAACCTTTAGGGAGAAGAAAGGGTAAGAACCTAGTAAATACAACAACCTTTAGGGGGAAGAAAGGGTAAGAACCTAGTAAATACAACAACCTTTAGGGAGAAGAAAGGGTAAGAACCTAGTAAATACAACACCTTCAGGGAGAAGAAAGGGTAAGAAACTAGTAAATACAACAACCTTTAGGGATAAGAAAGGGTAAGAACCTAGTAAATGCAACAACCTTTAGGGAGAAGAAAGGATAAGAAACCAGTAAATACAACAACCTTTAGGGAGAAGAAAGGGTAAGAAACTAGTAAATACAACAACCTTTAGGAAGAAGAAAGGGCAAGAAACTAGTAAATACAACAACCTTTAGGGAGAAGAAAGGGTAAGAAACTAGTAAATACAACAACCTTTAGGGAGAAGAAAGGGCAAGAAACTAGTAAATACAACCTTTAGGGAGAAGAAAGGGTAAGAACCTAGTAAATACAACAACCTTTAGGGAGAAGAAAGGGCAAGAAACTAGTAAATACAACCTTTAGGGAGAAGAAAGGGCAAGAAACTAGTAAATACAACCTTTAGGGAGAAGAAAGGGCAAGAAACTAGTAAATACAACCTTTAGGGAGAAGAAAGGGTAAGAAACTAGTAAATACAACAACCTTTAGGAAGAAGAAAGGGCAAGAAACTAGTAAATACAACCTTTAGGGAGAAGAAAGGGTAAGAAACTAGTAAATACAACCTTTAGGGAGAAGAAAGGGTAAGAAACTAGTAAATACAACAACCTTTAGGGAGAAGAAAGGGCAAGAAACTAGTAAATACAACAACTTTTAGGGAGAAGAAAGGGCAAGAAACTAGTAAATACAACAACTTTTAGGGAGAAGAAAGGGTAAGAAACTAGTAAATACAACCTTTAGGGAGAAGAAAGGGCAAGAAACTAGTAAATACAACAACTTTTAGGGAGAAGAAAGGGTAAGAAACTAGTAAATACAACCTTTAGGGAGAAGAAAGGGTAAGAAACTAGTAAATACAACAACCTTTAGGGAGAAGAAAGGGTAAGAAACTAGTAAATACAACAACCTTTAGGGAGAAGAAAGGGTAAGAAACTAGTAAATACAACAACCTTTAGGGAGAAGAAAGGGTAAGAACCTAGTAAATACAACAACCTTTAGGGGGAAGAAAGGGTAAGAACCTAGTAAATACAACAACCTTTAGGGAGAAGAAAGGGTAAGAACCTAGTAAATACAACACCTTCAGGGAGAAGAAAGGGTAAGAAACTAGTAAATACAACAACCTTTAGGGATAAGAAAGGGTAAGAACCTAGTAAATGCAACAACCTTTAGGGAGAAGAAAGGATAAGAAACCAGTAAATACAACAACCTTTAGGGAGAAGAAAGGGTAAGAAACTAGTAAATACAACAACCTTTAGGAAGAAGAAAGGGCAAGAAACTAGTAAATACAACAACCTTTAGGGAGAAGAAAGGGTAAGAAACTAGTAAATACAACAACCTTTAGGGAGAAGAAAGGGCAAGAAACTAGTAAATACAACCTTTAGGGAGAAGAAAGGGTAAGAACCTAGTAAATACAACAACCTTTAGGGAGAAGAAAGGGCAAGAAACTAGTAAATACAACCTTTAGGGAGAAGAAAGGGCAAGAAACTAGTAAATACAACCTTTAGGGAGAAGAAAGGGCAAGAAACTAGTAAATACAACCTTTAGGGAGAAGAAAGGGTAAGAAACTAGTAAATACAACAACCTTTAGGAAGAAGAAAGGGCAAGAAACTAGTAAATACAACCTTTAGGGAGAAGAAAGGGTAAGAAACTAGTAAATACAACCTTTAGGGAGAAGAAAGGGTAAGAAACTAGTAAATACAACAACCTTTAGGGAGAAGAAAGGGCAAGAAACTAGTAAATACAACAACTTTTAGGGAGAAGAAAGGGCAAGAAACTAGTAAATACAACAACTTTTAGGGAGAAGAAAGGGTAAGAAACTAGTAAATACAACCTTTAGGGAGAAGAAAGGGCAAGAAACTAGTAAATACAACAACTTTTAGGGAGAAGAAAGGGTAAGAAACTAGTAAATACAACCTTTAGGGAGAAGAAAGGGTAAGAAACTAGTAAATACAACCTTTAGGGAGAAGAAAGGGTAAGAAACTAGTAAATACAACAACCTTTAGGGAGAAGAAAGGGCAAGAAACTAGTAAATACAACAACTTTTAGGGGGAAGAAAGGGTAAGAAACTAGTAAATACAACAACCTTTAGGGAGGAGAAAGGGTAAGAAACTAGTAAATACAACAACCTTTAGGGAGAAGAAAGGATAAGAAACTAGTAAATACAACAACCTTTAGGGAGAAGAAAGGGTAAGAAACTAGTAAATACAACAATCTTTAGCGAGGGGGAAGGGTAAGAAACTGTAAATACAACAACCTTTAGGGAGAAGAAAGGGCAAGAAACTAGTAAATACAACAATCTTTAGCGAGGGGGAAGGGTAAGAAACTGTAAATACAACAACCTTTAGGGAGAAGAAAGGGTAAGAAACTAGTAAATACAACAACCTTTAGGAAGAAGAAAGGGCAAGAAACTAGTAAATACAACAACCTTTAGGGAGAAGAAAGGGTAAGAAACTAGTAAATACAACAACCTTTAGGGAGAAGAAAGGGCAAGAAACTAGTAAATACAACCTTTAGGGAGAAGAAAGGGTAAGAACCTAGTAAATACAACAACCTTTAGGGAGAAGAAAGGGCAAGAAACTAGTAAATACAACCTTTAGGGAGAAGAAAGGGCAAGAAACTAGTAAATACAACCTTTAGGGAGAAGAAAGGGCAAGAAACTAGTAAATACAACCTTTAGGGAGAAGAAAGGGTAAGAAACTAGTAAATACAACAACCTTTAGGAAGAAGAAAGGGCAAGAAACTAGTAAATACAACCTTTAGGGAGAAGAAAGGGTAAGAAACTAGTAAATACAACCTTTAGGGAGAAGAAAGGGTAAGAAACTAGTAAATACAACAACCTTTAGGGAGAAGAAAGGGCAAGAAACTAGTAAATACAACAACTTTTAGGGAGAAGAAAGGGCAAGAAACTAGTAAATACAACAACTTTTAGGGAGAAGAAAGGGTAAGAAACTAGTAAATACAACCTTTAGGGAGAAGAAAGGGCAAGAAACTAGTAAATACAACAACTTTTAGGGAGAAGAAAGGGTAAGAAACTAGTAAATACAACCTTTAGGGAGAAGAAAGGGTAAGAAACTAGTAAATACAACCTTTAGGGAGAAGAAAGGGTAAGAAACTAGTAAATACAACAACCTTTAGGGAGAAGAAAGGGCAAGAAACTAGTAAATACAACAACTTTTAGGGGGAAGAAAGGGTAAGAAACTAGTAAATACAACAACCTTTAGGGAGGAGAAAGGGTAAGAAACTAGTAAATACAACAACCTTTAGGGAGAAGAAAGGATAAGAAACTAGTAAATACAACAACCTTTAGGGAGAAGAAAGGGTAAGAAACTAGTAAATACAACAATCTTTAGCGAGGGGGAAGGGTAAGAAACTGTAAATACAACAACCTTTAGGGAGAAGAAAGGGCAAGAAACTAGTAAATACAACAATCTTTAGCGAGGGGGAAGGGTAAGAAACTGTAAATACAACAACCTTTAGGGAGAAGAAAGGGTAAGAAACTAGTAAATACAACAATCTTTAGCGAGGGGGAAGGGTAAGAAACTGTAAATACAACAACCTTTAGGGAGAACTAATAAATACAGTGAGGGCACTTAACGTTTTCCTTTCATACGATACAAAAGATATTCTTGAGGGTTTTTTTTTTCTCCCTCCCCAAACAGAGCCAAAATAAACTCGTGAAGTTTTATCATAGAGTGACTTACTGACTCAGTAATCAACGTTCTAAACATCCTTCACATCCTTCATAGGGACAGGTCCGAAAGCGACACGTCGAACGTTCAAATTGTCCTATGCGACTGTCATTTATATAAAGATGAGGTTTCCAGATAGCCATTGGTAGCTTCCCTGGCCCCCACTGACGGCTGGATAGGCAGTTTTATTTGGGAATCACTTTGTCCGCTTTGTTGTGGTTATGTGCACGGTATAGACCCATTGGGCTGCGAGTGTGATGTCTTTTAGGTTGTTTGTTTACTGACTGTCAGGCAGAGGACAATACTGTCAATAGGTAGAGACCCATTGGGCTGCGAGTGGGATGTCTTTTAGGCTGTTTGTTTACTGACTGCCATGCAGAGAACACTAGTACAAGAAATTTCCCTAAATAACTCTTTACATGTAAATTTTTGGTAGAAAGCCGACTTGCAGCCTTCTATCCGAGATTGACCACTTTTTTTTTCTCTCCTAATAATCTGAAGTTCAACGGAGAAAGACAACACATTTGAGCGGTGTATCCTTTTAATGGTGTGTCTCGTTTGGCCTGTCAGGTAGAGTCAAGCACTGGGCCCTGTTTCACAAAACGGCGTAGATGTATTTCATACTAACGTATCTCTACAGTATGGGTAGCTAAGGCAGTTACGTAAAAACTTACGCTACGCTGCTTTGTGAAACAGGGTCCAGATCAATAAATGAAAAGTCATGAGCTGCCAAAATTCGCACTTCTTCATAATTTCTTATCGTCACGACAGTACGAGACTTTGAAGGCCATCGAAAAACTAAATGATTGGCGTTGGAACGAGGAAAATCCATAGTCTACGGCCTATACAAACCTAAATAGTATCCGAAAAGTAAACAAAATTTAGATAACCGGGACGACCAGTTCAAAACACTACTTTATCGTTCATTCTCGAGACTAGGAGCACTATAAAGCTCCTAAATTATACGTCTTGAGAAAAATAGCCAATAATTACAACATTCTGCTTTAACGTCAAAATATCAACATTTTGGCAGCTCGTGCTACTTTAGGACAAATATTGACGACACAAATTTTCCCTTTACCTCCTTGAAATGATTTGTATTAAAGTGGCATGAGCTGCCGAAATTCACACTTTTTTCATAATTTCTGATCGTCACGATAGTAAGAGGCTTTGAAGGCCATCGAAAAACTAAATGATTGGCGTTGGAATGAGGAAAATCCATACAGTATGTGCCCTGTACGAACCGAAAACGGGTTCGAAAAGTAGCAAAATTTAAATAACCGGGACGACCATTCATTCATTCTAAGTTCAAAACAATACTTTATCGTACATTTTTGAGACTAGAAGCACTAAAAAGCTTCTGAATTATACGTCTTGAGAAAAATAGCCGATAATGTCAACATTCTGTGTTTACGTCAAAATATCAACATTTTGGCAGCTCATACCCCTTTAAAATATACTATCGCATTACTATATTGGAACCAAAATTTTCCCTTTCTTTTCCCATGATCCTTTTGGTTTCAATCTCTGTTTGCCGATATTCTTGCCAAAGCTGAAGATGCGTAAACTTTGTTAATAGATTACAGTGTTCCACAAATATCCCCTGAAAAAAGCCAAACTCTCTCTCTCTCGTCGACCAAATGAAGTATCATGGATTTTAGTTTATTACAACTTATGATTTGATATAGATGTCTCAATAATACACCCCTTTTTAACACAATTAGAAACTTGTCTCCATGGTTAATTTAGCCAAGAAGATTTTCCCTGTGCCCGTGTATTGCAGTGTTCACAAATAGATTTAGAACCCCTTAGCTAGATAGCAATGTTTACATATCATTCAAAATTTGGTGATATTGTTTTGATATCCATCAATCTGACTAAAGTCAAGATGTTCATTGAAAAGAATTCTTTTTTAAAGTCAGATTGGACCTCATGGACTTTATACAGACGATGTTTTGACATACCGGCATACACTTTCAGAATTACAACTTTTTGTACATAATCGTCTGTATATTTAACGAATGATACCAGACTGTTGGCATGTACTGAAAAATACATTGTAGGGATTTTAATAGCTTTTATAGTGTTTATAGCGTTAAAGTGATTTAAAGGATTTAAAAGTGAAGTAAGAAAAGACTACGGAATCAAAAGAACTGTATTTTTAATATACTGTACAGATTTTTTGTATACTCTACACGTGGATGTTTCACTATAAGCATATAACGACGTGTTCAAGTGCAGAGTTCATAGCACATTATGTAGATATTTCCAACCTGTCAACACCTTTTTCATGACTTTGTTTTTCACTTACGTAAATTTGATAAAATTATTGTCTCCATAAATAAACTAGTTGAACATGTGTAAAAGACAGTAAATAGCATTTTGATTACATAGGCTGTTTTGTACAATGCGAATGTCACATTTAGAGCATTTATACTCACTGAAAGGTAATTACATATGCTGTTAATGAAGCTGATATTAGAATATACTGCCAGCGTGAACTTTGAAGAGAGCCTGCAGAAATCTCCAATAAGCATCAATAACAACAGGATGCGGTATCCATGTGTAACATGTGGTAATAAGACCTATGTATATTCTCTCTGTTAAATGCTGAAAACCATTAGTAATTATTTTTAAATCACAAAGGGAGAGTTTCAGTATTAATATCGGTCTTAATTCTCTTAAACGATTTTGTTTTCATGCGACATGCTTTTACATTCATTACACGTGAGTAATTACCACCAAGTCTCACAAAGCTTTGAAAGACACTAGAACTAATTCTCTGTAAAAAAAAAACATACCAGTATAACCTTGACAAAAAATTGGTTTCACGAATTTAGCAGCAAAATATTAGGTTTATAACATAGGAAAACGATAACTGCCATTGACTAGTGAAAGGCAGACGTATTTTCATATTTTAGCAGGAAAGCGGGGGGGGGGGGGGGGGGGAGGACTCGCTGGTTCAGTCGGTGAGAATGATAGTATCACAGCTCGACACAGGCCTTCCATCGATGCTGCGCGGGTTCGAATCCCACTCAGACCAAATGCAAATCGACAAATTTTAGATTTTTTTTCACACGATCGCCGTGCCAGGTACTCCTCCCACACTAAACCTGGCGACGCTGACATATTAGTGAAATAATATTGAGTGCGGCATCAATCAATCCAGCAATCTATTTTTACATAATCAAAACTTGTCATCGAAATTAGTCCTGGTATTTTCCGTCTCAGACTATTCAGTCAACAACACACATGTAGCCCACAGGACGTTTTTCTAAAACACAAAAAAATATATTCTGATCAATTTTAGCGTAGAAACGTTAAAGTTTTAATTGGAGAAGAAGTCATTCACAGCAGAGGTTGTGTAACCAAAGACATCTCCCAGCAATTGCAGTGCTAGTTGCCCGTCAAATATCAGGTGACAACCATTCAGCATATAGGCCTACATACCATAGGTTCCAACGCTCCTAGAATTTTACAAACGTCCTAAGTTTATAATATTCAGATCGATTACATCAATTTAACATACGCATCCTGAACTATTCTCCCTTCAATGTTAACCTCAAATGAAATCCACCTGAATCACACGTCCGTCATATGGACGGTCGACAATCCAAGGTTGTACCCGTGCACGTGTTTATACCTGCATGCCCTTTCTTAAATTGCAAAAAATCGCTATTTGTTGCTAAATAAACTCTCAGATGGTATACGGTCGTCTTTACTAAATAACAGAACAATGTCTATTAGTTTTACCTTGGTGCCTGTTACCAACCATCAGTTATCATTCGCCTATAGCACATTTATATCTACAGTTTTAATGGACAGTTATTCGGTTCGTACAACTCTATTCTATAGCCCAAGGTATCTCTGACAGGGATCTACTTAACATACTTTATTGGATCTCTCACCGTTTGCTTTTGGCCCGGGGAAGTAAAGTTGAAGAAGTATAAGCCAACATTTCGCCAACAACATATTCTTGTCGACAGTCTGCTATCAGTTTTACATTGATATCTTATATACATTGTCATACGCCATTATCCCCAAGATTTTGAGGAGAGGGGGGGGGGGGCATCCCAAAATTATCTTAGTCAATTGCTAAGGGTTGTTACAACTGCACCATAACAAGTCCTGACAAGCATTATGACTACCATATTGTTACAGTATACGCTTCAAAATCGTTTCTTATTAGGAACCAGGGCCTACTTTAATAAGTCAGCTTAGTAAAACTCTGAAGATTTTTACCATAACATCCTAAGGCCATCCTAAAGAAGCATTAACAAAGTCATTTATCAATAAGTAACAAGACCTAATCCTATTGGTTCTACGTCACTTAACCAATAAGTCAGATGCCGCATTAAGTAAGCTTTAATATTGACCGGTGTTCCGCTTAATGATGCGTGACTATTCACTCACATAATCAGTGTCATTTAATTTCATACCCCGTGAACATACGAGATGTCATTAGTTAAAGTCTGCCACTGTCCCTTTAGGAAAAGTTTGTGGAATGAAAATATGCAACTCCCACGAGTAATCACATCAATGTCATATGGAGGTAATTATAAACCAGGCGGCGAGATTCAATATCGGATAGAGACAATGATTATATTTTTGCTCTTCTACGCTATTCCCTATGTTTCAGATAAATCCTGTATTTGTCAAATCGACTTAGAGGCCGCTTGATTTTGTACGCGATTAATCAGCTGATCCCTTTGAATGAGGGAATGATTTAATGACTTTTAATATGTATGTACCAGATGTTTCAATTACCGCCGAGCCTGAAGACGTCACATAGATTTACGCAAAGCTTTCTGGGTAAAATGTACCTCAGTTCGCCATTTTGTTTATTGGCACTTAGCAAGATGCCACTTCTTTGGAAAGCATTAATAACATAACCTGTTTTTATCCACACATTTTTTTTCTGGTAACTTTAACGTCTTTCTCTCGATACAGTATTATTTCTTCCGCTATATTCTAAAATTATGTTAACATCGCTCAATCCCCCGAAATGCTTGGCGCGAAAATTCTAAGCGACGTCATCAAACAATCGGTCAATTGACCGATTGCTTGATGACGTCACTTGGAAATTACGAGCAAAGCATTTCGGGGGAATTGAGGTATGTTAAACTAATTTTAAAACATGACGGAAGAAATGGTACTGTATCGAACAGAAGACGTAAAAGGCGTAAAGTTACCAGAAAAAATGTGTGGATAAAAACAGGTTATGTCATCAATGTTTTCCAAAAAAGTAACACCTTGCTAAGTACCAATAAACAAAATGGCGAACTGAGGTACATTTTACCCAGAAAGCTTTGCGTAATTCTATGTGACGTCATCAGGCTCGGCGGTAATTTGCAGATAACATTAATGAATATCCATGTCGAAAGAATGATTATTTCACCTATATGACGGCCTTTTTGGCCCGAGGAAACCTCGACCTTCGGCGAGTAAATGAAAACTCTTCCACATAGAGTGAACAATCGAGTAAAAAAAGCACTCATAAATGATTTTTTATTAGGTCTAAGTTGGATTCGGCTCGCGTCGCATCGATGGCCTGTGTCAGACTGAAGGACAAACCGACCAAGTCACCGAGGCACCCTTATTGAAGTTCAAAGATTCAACGTCGTTAATCAAGTCCTACTAATTGTCCTACTCAAGATAATTAAGTGTCTCGTACGTTTTTGCATAAGATTTGAGGATCTAATCTTGCATATGTTTTCAGACTATCCCTGTTTAGCCTGTAAGATAGTTGCCGTTTTTTTTTCTTTGATGAGCGACATTCACCAAATATCATACCCAGAGTCTATATTTATGAACACACGAACACACGGGCACAGGGAAAATCTTCTTGTCTAAAATAACCATGGAGACAAGTTTCTAATTGTGTTAAAAAGAGGTATATCATTTAGACCTTTATACCCCATCATAAATGGTTGTAATAAAGTAAACCTATGATATTTATTCTATAGTTATGCATCACAGTTTGGCTGGGTTTCAGAGACAGGTGGTGTCTACACAGATAATATAAATTTCGGAACGCACTATCTGGGACAAAGACTATGGATTTCATTGGCCAATTTTTTAAAACCGTGCCAATCAGCGC
Organism: Lepidochitona cinerea; assembly: GCA_963971465.1. NCBI lineage: Eukaryota > Metazoa > Mollusca > Polyplacophora > Chitonida > Tonicellidae > Lepidochitona > Lepidochitona cinerea. The sequence continues at coordinate 8,939,926 of OZ020551.1, forward strand.
CTTTCATAAGTTTGTTTGTCAAAGCAAATTTTTCAGGGATAAACAGGATAGCAACGATTTGATTAACAACGCCTGTCTTTTATACTTGATTGGCTTGCTCAATTATGAAAGACTGATGAATGTCATTCATCAATTATGATACACAGAAATGAGAGAAAAGGTGAACTTTATGAAGCGTGGTACATCTTTGAATGCACATGTATTTTATCATCTCGAACTTCCTCTAGGCACAGACACGTGATGTCAAGACAGACGTGGTACATTTCAGGTACTTGCTATCTGAGACTGATTTAGAATGGCACTAGCAATACAAAAGACTAACAAAAAAACTACATGTATGTCAATTATCTGAGCTCGTCTGAGAAAAATTGTTTCAGAGATAACAAGATCACAATGATTTGAATGGTAACGCTGGTCTCTGGTTCCATGATACAAGCACGTTGTTAATTGATGAAAGACATTTCGAGAGGTGTTTGGGGCTTCGGTGGTTGAGTGGGTTAAAGTGATGATCTCTCAGTCGGACACAGGCCTTCCATCCATGCGGCGCCGGATTGAATCCAACGGATTGAATTTCTGAATAGATATTTTCGCTTTCTCACAGGTTTCACCACTCTAATGGTCTTGTTGTGCAAAATATATATTTTTGCATAAAACCCGTACATGTATAACATTTACACATACGAGCTCCGTTCATGTTCTATATTTACATGTACGTACGTTGTTATTAATCTTAACAGATTTCTTAAAGCAATGCTCCAATGCTTCTTGGCATATTATCATTAAACTCATTGTTTATTCTTCTGTGTCAGTTTCCGTGGCGTTGTTTATCCCATTGTTTTATTAGCCAACTAAGCAATCAAGTTGACACGCCAGTAGCTACTTAACATTTACTTTGCCTAATTGCAGTTTACTTAAATTACGTATAAATCGGTTTGAAGAACTAGTGGGACAACGCGGGAGGTACTAGATTTTATCAATTTGTTTTTTACTGATTATTCAACACCAGAAATCATCAAACACGCAGAAGGATATCACAGGGGCTATCTCGGGTTTCCTCACTTCATCTGAAAGTTAAAGGGGCATGAGCTGCCAAAATGTTGATATTTTGACGTAAACACAGAATGTTGAAATTATCGGCTATTTTTCTCAAGACGTATAATTCAGAAGCTTTTTAGTACTTCTAGTCTCAAAAATGTACGATAAAGTATTGTTTTGAACTAACTTTGACTTAGAATGAATGAATGGTCGTCCCGGTTATTTAAATTTTGCTACTTTTCGAACACGTTTGCGGTTCGTACAGGGAACATACTGTATGGATTTTCCTCATTCCAACACCAATCATTTAGTTTTTCGATGGCCTTCAAAGTCTCTTACTGTCGTGACGATTAGAAATTATGAAAAAAGTGTGAATTTCGGCAGCTCATGCCCCTTTAACAAATGGCGACACGGATATGTAACTATAAGGTTGTAGCCTACTTAGATCTTTTAATCAGATATTTGAATTTCAGACTATTTGTTCAGATGAAAAGCTAATTACATGCATGATAGCTGTTATATATGAAACGCGCCCCCCCCCCCCCCCCCTCCCCCCTCTTGTTCCTCACTTTTCACTTTCCTGATACACACAGCACATCAGGTCTACGGTTACAACGCTCATAATCCATTAATATTGTCCCCTTTTCCATGACCTTAGAAATTATAACAATTTGTTATATTTCTTTTCTCTGGAAAACGTGCTCAGGAAGCAGCAATTTATGTGCACAATTTTTATAAAACAGAATTACGCCATTTTTTTTTGCTTTGTCTGAAAAATAAAGAAATAAGAATTTAAGCTACATACATGCTATGGTTTAAAAGAGGAGGGTTCGGGTAATACCGTCGAACTTAATAATCTTTGAAAATTTACCTTCTTCAATTTCTTTAAAGTGGCATGAGCTGCCAAAATGTTGATATTTTGACTTCAAAACAGATTACTGAAATTATTGCCTATTTTTCTCAAGACGTATAAATCAGAAGCTTTTTAATGCTTCTTGTCTCGAGGATGTACGATAAAGTATTCTTTTGAACTAACTTAGGCTTAGAATGAATGAATGGTCGCCCCGGTTATTTCAATTTTGTTTACTTTTCAAACACTATTTCGGTTCGTATAAGGATTTTCATCATTCCAAAGCCAATCATTTAGTTTGCCGATGGCCTTCAAAGACTGTTACTGTCATGAGATCAGATATTATGAAAAAGTGGAAACTTTGGCAGCTCATGTCACTTTAATGTTGTTTGAGATTGTTTAGAATGAATATACCCATCCAACGAAACTAAAGTTTTTGCTGGTTTCAGAAAAAAAGGGAAACTAGATTTAACAATTGTATGTAAGTTAGCCGACATTTCCTTAATGTACTGAACCGCAAAAAAAACGTCACCCTATTCAAATGTTGCTAAATGTACGGAACCGTGGAAGGGACATGGATATTTTATTTGTTACGTGTTCCAACAATCAAATAAATAAAAGAAAAACTAAAATATAAAAAGTCGGGGAAAATTAATTTTCCCCGTGATAGTCAACCAATCTAAAAGCTTTCTTGGCAAAAGTTAAGAGCTGGTTGATCAAGTCGCTGGCATTATCACGGGGTAAATTAATTTTCCCTGACTTGATAATAAAGTAAAAAAAATTTTAACGCATTGGCATAAAAAAAGAATTATATAACTAAAGTAATTTCCCCCGACATACGCAGCCAATCGCTGCCAAGAACTAAGTCGGGGGAACTTATTTTCGCCCGTGATAGACAGCCAATCGCAGCACAGAACTAAGTCGGGGGAAATTACTTTGCCTCGTGATAGACAGCCAAGATGGAGCTTGGGGAACGGGATGAAATTATACGCTTGTACTTGCATCTGGGTCTATCATACAGGGATATAGCTGACACTTTGCTTTTTGAAGACGGCATATCTGTTAGTGAGAGTTCAGTGCTGTGATTGGCTGTCTATCACGGGGGAAAATAATTTCCCCCGACTTAGTTCTTGGCAGCGATTGGCTGCGTATTTTGGGGGAAATTACTTTAGTTATATAATTCTTTTTTATGTCAGTCCGTTAACATTTTTTCTTTACTTTATTATTAAGTCAGAGAAAATTAATTTACCCCCTGATAATGCCAGTCACTTGACCAATCAGTTCTTAACTTTTGCAGAGAATGCTTTTAGATTGGTTGACTATCACGGGGGAAATTAATTTCCCCCCGACTTTTTTTATATTTTAGTTTTTCTTATATTTATTTGATTGTTGGAACACGTAAAAAATAAAATATCCATGGCCCTTCCACGGTTCCATATAAATGTATATATTTTCAATAGTTTTTCTCTTTTGATATCCTTGCTAGACCTAGTTTGAAGCTAGTGGTCAGGAAAGTTTGGTTTCTGATCATGTTACTAATATGCCCCGACTGTCCCGGGAGCAGAGAGACCAAGCCTTGAGAAGACTTTATGCTGGCCAGACTGCAAGACCTGTGGCAAACCACTTCAATGTTCATGATATACCGCCTGCCAGCAACGGGTTCAAGCCACTGGAAGCACAGCAGACTGTCCTCGTACTGTAAGACCGCCTGTAACAACGTTGAGGCAAGATCGACAGATATCATCTTTATCAACCGTCTCATCCACGCAATGTTCAGACGATGCAACGCTGTAATCAACACCATGGTGGCCATACACATTAGGGGCCTACTGACTTCCAGATCGCACTGTGGCGCCACCTGTCCTCACTTTCACTTGAAATTCTCTAACATTTGTCTCCCAATGATGATGATCAACCATGTCAAATTTGGAATCATTCCGTTGATAAGTGTGTTGTTTACATCTATTTGAAATACACTGATTATCCATATCCAAAAAGGAGTTACGTTTTTTTTGCGGTTCAGTATACATAGCCATTGAGGGCGTCAAATTATTTTTTAAGTATACTGCTTTGTGTAGTTTTGTCACTTGGTTAGAAACATTCGCCCAGCTGAAAGCCCTTGTGGAAACTCGAAACCACCCTAGTCAAGCCTTCAGACCAAATCTTGACTGAATAATAAAAGAGAACTCTCAAGATTTTCATCTTCGAACATAGGATAGGGATGCAGATAAAACAAAGTCACATTGTTATCAAGGGCCAAATCGCCCCAATGTCAGACAGCTTAATCCGTCACTTTTATTCAAGCTTCACCATTCATATATCTTTTAGTTACTTCAATGGGATACAGTAATGCCCCAAAAGTGTATGAGCGTATGAGACGTCCCACTAAAAATGCCCAAAGATATTGTCCGAAATCTAAAAACTGTAATCGGAAACCCGGTAAATGTGCTAATCCTAATTGTCAAGCTTGTCCAGTGAGCGGAAAGATTCGTACAAAATATGTAGGTCAGTACTAAAACGGCACGTCATTTTCTTGCCAAACCATTGGCTAAGTTGTATCACATGATATTCTGTAACGGATGTTTGTCTTTTGTCGCCCTTTCAGCATGTGAGGTAAAACGAACTCTCTATTTGTACCAATAAGTTTAAGTTTTGGCATCATTTAGTTTTTTTTAATTTTACGTACTTTATCTGAGAAATGCAGACTGACGATCTGCTGAGAGGGAGTCGAAAAGACTACCGATATGAGTGTAAACAGACAAAAGGCTCTAAAATAAGGGCAATCTTCAACAAACGACACTGATCGTTGTTGTTGAAATTGGGCTTTAAATCTTTGTTCGATTTGGTTTTAACCCCCATTTATACTTTATAAACCAAATTGGACATGTTTTACGGCTCATTTGTTTATATTTAGTGGTTTTAGTTGTAGTAAGCTCATGTAAATTGGTTTTCAAACATATGTCAAACAAAATACGGTGGCAAGGGGGCCTTTAACAATAAGTTTTTAAATAAATTTTGGAAATGTATATCACAACCAAATTGGTCCATAAGTAATTCTTCACCTTATTGATATCCATATGCAAGCCTTCCCGTTATACATTGGACAGTTGTTTTAGACTAAATGAACTCTACTCTTTCCATTGAAAAGATATGGATATCAACTTCTTCATTTATTAGTTAGCAACGTTTCGGTCTTGATACTTAGACCATTTGTCGAAAGAAAAGCACCCATGTGTTTATGTTACTTTTTGTAAACTCGACAGTAAATACAATTTCTTGTATCTTGTATCCATCTAAACTAGCCTAACGTTGCTCACTCTCTCGAAATATCATTCATATCTCACGAAGCCAATCAACAACTCTCATTAATCGGAATCTTCTCGTTTGTTATTTTATGTTATATGTATATATTTCATTTGGGTTATCATTTAGTTTATAAATTTTAATGTTTTATGTGGAGTCACATCAAGTTTTATTACTTATTACTCGTAACTGTAGAGGCGACTAACAACGTTTGGGATGTTTCCTATAATCTATTTTTGATCGCAATAATTGAGTTTATTTTTATTTGTTGAAAGTAATTAGATTGATGGATTAAATATGTGGCGAGAAGGTTTTTATATCCGTTTATAAATGCATGAATCTTTATAATAAGTGAAGGTAATTACAGAATGTAGGTAGAGATGATAATTATCTACGTGTATGTGCTCAGGGAAAATCTTGTTCACTAAAGTAACCATAGAAACAAGTTTTTAATCGGGGGGGGGGGGGGGGGGGGGTATGGGCTTAAACCTTTGTAATAAACCAAAACCCATGATATTTCGATGAGTTGCACACAGACAGGAGTTTGTCTTTGGTCAGTAGAATTTTCTGGAATACTTTGAAATATATTGATAAAGTTGTTTGGAACTTCAGCTATGGCAAGGCGTCGGGTAAACTGAGATTAAACAAAACATGATAATGGGAAAAGAACATGAAAATATGTAGCCTTGATCTTTCAAATCCATGTTCTTTTTGTAAGCAATGACTGGCAGTTGGCCTAGAGGTCGAGGCGTTTTACTCTGAAGTAATTTGTATTCTTTAGAATCAGGCTCATTAATAATAAAAAATAATTATTTGTTGTGGTATCGCGTTCGAATGCGCATGGTCAACGGTATCAAACGCCGTCGATAGATTCAGAAAAAGGCACTGAACATTTAATTTTACTTCTCAAATATTAGTCTCTTACCTATGTAGATTTATGGTTGGATGGGAAGAAATATTATTACATTCGAGATAAAATAAGCTGCTAGTCTTAATAGTTTACAAACAACAGGAAGTACATGTGTGGGCCTGTCATTTCTAAGACGTGTTACTTTTGAATTCTGGGATACATTGAATGTTAACGAGTTAGGAGCATGACAAGTTTGAAACGAACCGTTTACTAGGCGTGATAACGGTTTATCCAACTAGTTGGAAACATGTTGTATTACTACTGGCCTAAAATATGAATATTTCATTGATTGTATTGTATTGTATTGTGGATATCTAGAGTGGATACAGGATCAAAAGGGAACCTTGTCTCATCTCTTGTTAGTTTAGTTATTTGAGGAGAAATACATTTGAGTAAAAGTATAGTATAGTTAGGCCTATTTTGTGTGAGTTGTGTGTTGTTTCAATAAGATCTATATTAAAGTCTTGAAATATGAATTGTTTTTGGTGGATTTTTAAGGGTTTGAGAAAGATAGTTAAAGGGAACACTTTAGGTAAAATACATTATTATATAATTAGTAGTGAGATATTGAGTTCTACAGCTCTGATATAGGCCTAAGTGATATCACCACTTTTACCGATAACGTTTATATCATCACTGCCAGTGCCGGAACTATTTCCATTGGAATATTATCTTCTCATTGTTAAATCTTCAATTTGTGAAAATTGCCCAAATCTGTAAGCAATTCTTAATTTATAAATTATCGAACATATTAATTGGCTGTTAAATACTTTTACACAAACCAAATATATTTTTGGCTTTGGCCTTTCTGTGATGCTTGCCGTATTTATAACCTAGGCCTAGCATCAGGACTCGCTAAACAAGAAAACGTGAAGTAAATCCACTTCACTCTAAAATGTAAATAAAAGTGTTAGGCCTACAACTGGAGCATTAAAATTGCTTATTTTTAACAAAATGTATCGAGAACTGACGCAAATCATAGAAAACGAAAAGACTCTGGGATACGGCTCGCTCTACGAGTTGAGTCTACTGTCAGTGTAGAAGAGCGGACTCGATTGATTTTGGTAAGAAACAATTAAAGATCTAATTTATCGTAGAACATTTCAACACACATAATCTAGTAAATCTTCATTTTAAAATAATAAGACCATGCCACTTACAATTTTAATAATTTCAAAACTAAACAAAAGTAAAGTTCAACTTCACCGACGATGACAGACCTCGATGTTTGTCGTCGCGCGCACACCGTGTGTCCTTCCGCACAGACAAACGCAGGTTTTTCCTCCGAAATAAGTATACTATTCAAACTGTAATTTGTTTCATGAAATCATTTTCTATCCAAAAATTGGAACTGCAACATGAAAATAAGAACTTTGGACGCAGAGTTATAAGGTTTTATTGTGTTGAGCCCCCAAACGGTGCGCTATTTTATCCTACGCCGTACATGTATATGTGTGATGAGCCCAAATGTAGGTCATTTTCTAGGTCAACTGACGACAGCGAATTGTTCAGTTTGTCGCAGAAAATACACGAAAATCTCACTAATAATTATATAATAAATAGAATATTTGTGGTTTTATCGGTAAATATCATTCACATTTCATCTAGTGGATAAACAAATCTTGTATTTTCACTCTTGGCTTCGCCAATCGTGAAAATACAGATTTTGTATCCACTCGATGAAATATAAATGGTATTTACCGATAAACAACAAATATCCTCTATTTATACTTCATCTGAAAGACAATATCTACCTGGTCCCAAAATATGTTTTATTTTTTTTTGTTATGACTTTCCTACAAGAAGCTATGGTTAATTATTCTCAGATGTCAAGGTGACTGGATGTCACTGAAACATGTGCACACCTTGCAACTGGCAATATGATTGGTTTATTTGACCTAAATACACCAATAGTAGTTCAGCATACCAGGTGTGCACATGTTTCAGTGACATCCAGTCACCTTGACATCTGAGAATAATTAACCATAGCTTCTTGTAGGAAAGTCATGCAAAATAAATAAACCCTGTTTTGGGACCAAGTAGATATTGTCTTTAATATGAAGTATAATGTATTTTACCTAAAGTGTTCACTTTAACCTGGCGAACAGGTTTGACAATTTTAAGCTTACATCTCAGCCAAATTGTCGTATTTTGAAATTTGTTAAAAATTAAAAAACACATAACAAGAATCTTCTATCAGGCATTGGCTGAAAGCTTAAAGTATGTACAGTAGATATGCATTAGTTTCAATCCAATATTCAAATAACCCAGATACAAAACCATCACTAAAGTAAGCCACTTTCTAACTTCCAGATCAATTTCCATTTGCCGAAAAAACAGAAACTGTGTGTTTGGACCTGTATTCTACCCCTATTGCATGTGCGTGCCGTGTGCAAATATACATGTTAACTAGAGATGACTTTTCAAACAACATCGAGTCTGTAGTGCAACGTCGGCTGGTAGGTTTACCTCCCCCGGAAGAAGTGATCTTTTGCTTGTTATCATACAAAATGAAGGATTTAACCTGATAATGTTGTGAGTGTGGTTATATTCTGTCCTTTTATATTGAAAACTGGGCTGTCATGAACGTATACAGTCACCAAAGGGTTGATTTCACAACATTTCCCCCGATAGCATCGTCAGCAACCCAGCCTGTCAAAGCGGTAGCCATAGTGACATTATGTCATTCTGCTTCAAAATATCTGGGTTAACCGTTGCACGTGACCGAAGCTTATCGTTGATTGGTTAAAAGTTCCCACTCTGTCCCGAGGGAGGGAAAAGGAACGGCAATCAACAACAAGTCACTTTTTCCTCATTTTTCTCAATTATCGGGGTAGAATCGACTTTAATACCTTCGTCTTGGTGTTTATTGCGTAACCTGATACCGCTGAACGTTGGTTCGCACCTTGTCATACCCCTCGAATGCTGCGCATTCTCGTGGTTCGACTCGGTACGAACCAACGTTCAGCGGTATCGGGTTACGCAACAAACACCGCTACGGCGGTATTAAACCCTTAAACACACGCAAAGTTTTTGGGAGGTCAATTGTAACCAAAGAGTTTTACGAGTTCTTATCCACTGTTGTGATGATAAAGATTTTAAAGTGATATTCGATTGACAAAGATCGAAGGAAATTCCACAACCCCGCTTCTGGAGTTAAATTTAAACAAGGCTAGAGAAGTTGACGTTCTGACGAAGAACATTTAGTCGTTATGTTTCCGTAGACCATAAATGTCCTTGTGCAATAGAGAAAAGCAATGCTCATTATTTGATAACTTAGAAATGTTCGGATTGAAGGTGGGTCTAGGTGTATCCAGGTTGCATTGTAGTTCGTGCTTATTGTCATCAATTAGGGTTTTACTGTTTTCCATATCAGCAAAATTAAAATTAATTGGATTAAAACGCATGTTATTTATGAACACTAAAACACACGGGCACAGGGAAAATCTTCTTGTCTAAAATAACCATGGAGACAAGTTTCTAATTGTGTTAAAAAGAGGTATATCATTTAGACCTTTATACCCCATCATAAATTTTTGTAATAAAGTAAACCTATGATATTTCATTAGGTTGACGACTGACAGGAGCTTGGTCTTAATCAGTAGAATTTTCTGGAACACTTTGTATTACATTGACAATGCTTACGTATCTTAAGTATGGTAAGAATATCGTCAGACTATATATTATAGGGTCATGGGAAAAGACAGTGAGAATTTGCCCCCCACCCACCCCCACCCCTTTCACAGAAAAACCTAGGTAGGATTTTCTCAATAGGCATGATTTCAAAATGGTTCTTGACCGAATGACCTAGAATATTGAAATGTTGTGCCACAGGTACATCATGTTTAAGTCCAATACTAGATAAATGGTTGGCTGCTCTTTGTCGTAGAGAATTCTGAGTTTCTCCGACATTATGTTTGCGACATTTTTGCATGTGATAACATACACGATATTAAAGGAGTCGCAATTAAGATTCTCTGCCATTTGATATTTGTCGCGAGATTGTTCTCCGAAAAAGGTTCCGCGATCGGGTACGTATATATCGAGTTTGCATCGCGTCTTAAGGCATTTCATTGATGTACCTGAGAGAAATGTTGGGCGGTAATGGTACACCCGTGAAGGAGGGGTAAGCGTATCGGGGGCTGAAGGGGGACACATGATTTGTCTTACTGTGTTAGATTTGATCCTTCGGAGTAATCGAATAGAATACCTCCTAGGGAGGAGAGCTTTAAAAAGAACAGAACAAGCCTGGTTAAAGAAATCTAAAGAACTACAGTTTCTATAGAATCTAAAAATCTGAGACTTAATGACTCCCTTGAAAGTGTGAGGAGGATGGTATGACCCAGCATGTAGCAGCTGATGCGTGTCAGTAGGTTTGAAGAATACTTTGTAATCTAGATGCCCAGTAGTATGATATGTATGACCCTTGTAAATAGTTACATCCAAAAAATCCACAGAATTGTGATTAATAGTAGGCTGTAACTTAATGCTTGAGTCGTGAGAATTAAGAGTATCAATGAAAATATGAAGGTCTTCCAACGTATGCTGCCAAATGATAAAAATGTCATCCAGATACCGAAGGTAAATAAAAGGTTGTTTTTGACATTTGTGAAGAATATTGCTCTCCCACTCAGCCATAAAAATAGAGGCAAAGTTAGGACTAAAACGTTTCCTCATAGCACACCCTTTAATTTGCTGAAAGATCTCCCCATTGAATTCAAAATCGTTACCTTTTAAGCTAAGTTCCAGCAATTTTGGAATGCTGATTTTATGGATTTAAGACCCAAATCTATGTCAATGTTTGTATACATAGACTCCACATCCAGGGTAACCAAAATCACATCTTGTGGGATGGATTTCTCAGACAATTTGGCCAATAAATCATCCGTGTTTTTGATAAAGCTAGGATGCCAATTCGCTATAGGTTTTAACGCATGTTATTGTTAAGTGTAAAATCAACAGTGTGACGCGGAGTTGGAGATAGTAAATGAGGTACTGGTGTTTCATGAAAAGGGAAGCAAGAAATTAACGGAACATACCATTATTAGGGAAATGGTAAACGTAGACGTACAACAGAACGGTAAATCCCATATATATATTTCGCATATATATTTATATATATTTTTTAACACTATAACACGGGCACAGGGAAAATCTTCTTGTCTAAAATAACCACGGAGACAAGTTTCTTATTGTGTTAAAAAGGGGCACGTCAACAGAACAGGAAATTTCATAAATACATACCATAGAACAGCAAATCACATATATACACAGGACAACAGAACAGCAAATCACATATATACACAGGACAACAGAACAGCAAATCACATATATACACATGACAACAGAACAGCAAACCATATTTATACATACTACATTTGAACAGCGAATCATATATATACAACAGAACAGCAAACCATATTTATACATACTACATTTGAACAGCGAATCATATATATACATACATACATATATACATACAGATCAGCAAACCACATATATACACAGGAAAACAGAACAGCAAAACACGTATATACACTGGAAAACAGAACAGTAAACCACTTATATACACAGGAAAACAGAACAGCAAATCACATATATACACAGGACAACAGAACAGCAAACCACATATATACTTTTAACACTACAACACCCGGGCACAGGGAAAATCTTCTTGTCTAAAATAACCACGGAGACAAGTTTCTTATTGTGTTAAAAAGGGGCATATCATTTAAACGTTTATACCCAATCATAAGTTGTTATAATAAACCACAACCCATGATATTTAATTAGGTTGACGACAGGCAGGAGTTTGGCCTTAGTAGAATTTTCTGGAAAAGATAATTTGGCAACAAATTATCAGTATTTTTGGTGAAGATAACACGCCGATTTGCTATAGGTTTTAGATAGTAATCAATTAGCTATGATATATATATTTAACGTTCACTACCGAAATCCGAGATAATTGGACTCCCTGGGGGCACTGGAGGCTTGGGTCATTTTTGCAATGGGTTTGTGTATTTTCGAAATATAGAGTACCCTGTTTTTAGAACTAAGGTCAGATTCCAACGAGCAATACTGTTTTTATTAACATATCATTTTTCTTCAAGGGAACGAAGAATTCTATTGCAATTTCCAACATTTTCAGGCCTTATTTGCTTATCAAGTTTTTGGTAATAAAGGGTTGTTTAGCTGCCGTCCTACCTCCTCAATCATAATCCTGTCTAGACATAAATGTAATAACTATTATCGAGCATTTATCAGTAGGTTTTATAACGATATATGTGTTGATGTCCCATTAGCTTACTTTAGGCAAGACGTTCTGACTAAGTAAGGTTATGCTGGTTTCTAGAATTAGCTAAACCATCCAATTTACGACTTACGTTTATATTTGGATCATACATGTGAGAAGGGGGTGTGTATCCGCTTTAAGACGTAAAAGAATATCAGTAGATATCACCCAGACCTATAACTCTGGAGAAGTCCATAACATGAACTAAGTTACTAATAAAAATGTCCCTATCAGATAATGATTTCGGGCAAAGCAGAAATGAAAGTCCTCTATTGAGTAGAGATATATCATCAGCAGTGAGTTCCTCATTGCTAACATTTATAATAGCATGCCCTGTCCCAAATTTAGTTTAAATCAAGTGTCAGAAGTCAGTGGGTATACAAGCAATTTGCTGTATCTTCAGCCCAGTGAATTTGACTGAGGATACTTTAAATTTTGACTGAGGTATTTTTAACTCTCTTCATTCTGGAAGCAGAAGAGTTATATAGGTTCAGGTTCGAAACTTCACTGGCCGGTAATTTAGTAGATGACTGAATCTCTACAAAGTAGATAAGCGAGTTGGGAAAAGTTTTCCTAACCGCTGTCATCATATTGCGCATCTGATGTAACGAAAAGGTTGGCTCAGTAGTTGTCTTGTTATTGATACCAATATTCAAGATAATTTTCTCAGGTTTGAGACCTTGATATTTTTTTATTAGAGTATGAAAGGAATTGGAATTAGCACCCGGAAAATATTCTACTTGCATATCAGGGTGGGGGTCAAGGTTAATTCTAGACAGATTAGAATCTCCAAGGAATAGTACTTTCTTATCTACATTAGGGATGTGCCTGTTAGAGGAGGTGTGCCGAAATTTCCAAAATTTGGAATTAGCGAAGTTATTACAAGGGTTACAATGCTGACCTCTCGGAGGGGATATCACTGCATATATACACAGGGCAACAGAAAATCATATACATACATACGACAACAGAACAGAAAAATATTTATACATACGACAACAGAACGGCAAATCATATCTTTATATACGACAACAGAACAGCAAATCACATATACACACAGGACAACAGAACAGCAAACCACATATAAACTGAACCGCAAAAGAAACGTCACCCTATTCAAATGTTGCTAAATGCATATAATATCATAATTTTCAATAATTTTTCTCTTTTGATATCCCTGCTAGACCAGGTTTGAAGCCAGTGGTCAGGAAAGTTTGGTTTCTGATCATGTTACTAATAACACGTTGTCAAAGCACAGTTACTTCATGCTGACCAGACCGCAAGAGCTGTAGCAAACCACTTCAATGTTCACGTCCGAACAATATACCGCCTGTAGCAACGGGTTCAAGCCACTGAAAGCACAGCAGCAGCAACGGGTTCAAGCCACTGAAAGCACAGCAGACCGTCTTCGTAGTGGAAGACCGCCCGTAACAACGTTGAGGCAAGATCGACAGATTGTCCGTGAACACCTGCAAAACCGCTTGGTTACAGCTGCGGAAACTGCAAGGACAATCATTTTCAAAATCGCCAGAGACCAATCAGCAACGACACGATGCGCAGGCGTTTGAGGCAGGCAAATGTTAGATGTCACAGGCCTTACAGGGGTCCGATCCTCACTGCTCGACATCGCTGCGCTCATCTGAAATGGGCCACACAGTATCGGAATTGGCGTCACCGGGAGTGGAAAACTGTAGTCTTCTCCGATGAAAGCCGGTATTGCATCTCGCTGGATGATGGGCGAATGAGAGTGTGGCGTAGACGAGGGGAGCGTTTTGCAGATGAGTGTGTTCTGAAAAGAGACGCGTAGCGAGGTCCCAGCATTATGGTATGGAGTGTTAAATCACTGAATCAAAAACCTAAACCCTATGGTGTTCCAGAATGTTGGTTCTGGTAGAGCAAATGGTGTAACAGCTGCCCGCTACATCGATCAGGCGCTGATACCTTCATCGTGCCCCATTTTGCTCGTCATGGAAATCATGTCTTCCAGCAGGACAACACACGAGCCCATACTGCCAGAGCAACGAGAGACTTCGTCCGTCAAAACAACAAACAGACTCTTCAATGGCCTGCTCTCAGTCCAGACTTAAATCCGATAGAACACTTGTGGGACGAGATTCAGAGGAGGTTCAATTTCTTGCTGCCAAGGCCGACAACTGCAGCTGAACTCCCTCGGGCGTATCACAGAGTTTAGGCCCAAGTTTCTATCATCTTTATCAACCGTCTCAACCACTCAATGTTCAGACGATTCAACGCTGTAATCAACATCCGACATTATTGACTTCCAGATCGCACTGTGGCGCCACCTGTCCTCATTTTCACGTGAAATTCTCTAACATTTGTCTGCCAATGATGATGATTGATCATGTCATATTTGGAATCATTCCGTTGATAAGTCTGTTGTTTACATCTATTTTTTTTTTTTTGCGGTTCAGTATATATTTTTGAACACTATAACACACGGGCACAGGGAAAATCTTCTTGTCTAAAATAACAGCAAATCTTAAACATACATATGGCAACAGAACAGCAAATCATATATATATTTATGATCACTAAAACACATGGACACAGGGAAAATCTTCTTGTCTAAAATAACTACGAGAACAGAACAGCAAATCATATATATACACAGGACAACAGAACAACAAACCACATGTATACACAGGGCAACAGAATAGCAAATCATTAACAGGTATTCAAATATTAATACAGCATATCATTTATCTTGATACCATAACAACAGAGCAACAACTCACATACTTAGATATTAAAATAGCAGAACAGCAAAACACATATTTAGATATTAAAACAGTAAAACACATATTTAGATATTAAAACGATAGAACAGCAAAACACATATTTAGATATTAAAACGACAGAACAGTAAAACACATATCTAGGTTTTAAAACGACAGAACCGCAAAACACATATTTAGATATTAAAACGACAGAACAGCAAAACACATATTTAGATATTAAAACGACAGAACAGCAAAACACATATTCAGATATTAAAACAACAGAACAGCAAAACACATATCTAGGTTTTAAAACGACAGAACAGCAAAACACATATTTAGATATTAAAACGACAGAACAGCAAAACACATATTTAAATATTAAAACGATAGAACAGCAAAACACATATTTAGATATTACAAGCCAATTAGCTAGCAGGTCCCCCGCCATAAATGTTGTTTGGAAACTAGTGGCTCATGATACATTGGATATAATCACCATATATCTGATGTTCAATGATTGTGGGAGTGTGGTCTGATTTATGTTAATGAAGTTGTCCACACTTTGACCCCAATGACCTCTATGACCTAAAAATATAGGTCGACATCCCAGAAAATCAAACTTGACCAAGGTCTCTCTAATGTGTCTTTATATACCAAAAATGAAAGATCTGCATCTTGCGGTTCTTAAGCTATCGCGTTCACAAGCAAATTTCAGACTTTGACCTCAATGACCTCTGTGACCTAAAGAAAAGGTCGACATCCCTGAAAATCGAACTTGACCAAGGTCTCTCTAATGTGTCTCTATATACCAAAAATGAAAGATCTGTATTTTGCGGTTCTTAAGCTATCGCGTTCACAAGCAAATTTCAGACTTTGACCTCAATGACCTCTGTGACCTAAAAAAAAAAGGTCGACTTCCCCGAAAATTGAACTTGACCAAGGTCTCTCTAATGTGTCTCTATATACCAAAAATGAAAGATCTGCATCAATCAGTTCTTAAGCTATCGCGTTCACAAGAAATCGGGACGGACGGAAGAACGGAAAGACGGAAGGACGGACGGAAGGACGGAAAGACGGAAAGACGGAAGGACGGAAGGACGGAAGGACGGAAGGACGGAAGGACGGACGGACGGACGGAAGGACGGAAAGACGGAAGGACAAACGGGCAGCATTTCCAAGTCCCCCTTCCACTTAGGTGGCAGGGGACAAAAACGACGTGGAGGGGGACAAAAACGACAGAACAGCATAACACATATTTAGATATTAAAACGACAGAACAGCATAACACATATTTAGATATCAAAACGACAGAACAGCAAAACACATATTTAGATTTTAAAACGACAGAACAGCAAAACACATATTTAGATATTAAAACGACAGAGCAGCAAAACACATATTTATATATTAAAACGACAGAACAGCAAAACATATATTTAGATATCAAAACGACAGAACAGCAAAACACATATTTAGATATTAAAACGACAGAACAAAATATAAACACATATTTAGATATTAAAACGACAGAACAGCAAAACACATATTTAGATATTAAAACGACAGAACAGCAAAACACATATTTAGATAATTAAACGACAGAACAGCAAAACACATATTTATATATTAAAACGACAGAACAGCAAAACACATATTTAGATATTAAAACGACAGAACAGCAAAACACATATTTAGAAATTTAAACGACAGAACAGCAAAACACATATTTATATATTAAAACGACAGAACAGCAAAACACATATTTAGATATTAAAACGACAGAACAGCAAAACACATATTTAGAAATTTAAACGACAGAACAGCAAAACACATATTTATATATTAAAACGACAGAACAGCAAAACACATATTTAGATATTAAAACGACAGAACAGCAAAACACATATTTAGATATTAAAACGACAGAACAGCAAAACACATATTTAGATATTAAAACGACTTAACATAGGCCTATATACAAAAATTGCCAGAACAGAAAAAGATAATTGCATGGCAAATGACGAAACATAATTATTTACATTGAACGACATAACAGGTGAAGAAAGGGAGTAGCCAGTAACTCTTTGTGGGACAAACAACAGCGGGCCCACTCCGTTGGTAGTAGTATAGATACAATTGAGTATTTCTGTTCAATTATGTTCTGGAGATTTTGTAAAATCATGAGATTTTGGATGAGATATTTTATAACAAAATGTGTGAACGAAAACTTGTCGACGTGTTCAACGAATAATTTATTTTAATATACTTCATTTCAGCCTGAAGATACATTGTATAAATAGATGTCACAAACATTAGGTGATTATGAAACTTTACAGACTCCTATATAATACGAAAGCGTTGAGAATTACATAATGGTGACAGGAAATAAAGAAAATATATTGACTGATTACACAAAAACAAGTTATAAGAAATGTGCACGGGCGGTAACGAGAATTAATAGCTGCCATATTCTGTTTAATCTTGGGCAAAGTTGTATGAACTATGTGTTTGATGACTCCTTGGAGCAGGAAGTTTGAAATAATTGCCAGCAAGAGTTTTATGTTTTAACTAGGAAATATTTTCATTGTCTTAATATTAAAAAACAATCACGAAACAGCCATTACTCTATTCTATGAGACTGTAAAATCTTTCGACTGCGCAGTTAACAAAGACATCAGCCCACTTTTTGAAAATTAAGTCAACGCATTTGAGTTATTGTATTGTGATTTTTACAGCGTGATTAAACTTATGTAAGAGAAAATAAATAAGCCGGTGATTAATGTGATATTAGAAAGTTGTTTGGGTAAACCGTTGCAGCCGTCTTCCCTGCAGCTATCGAAACATATCTCGATCTCTTGATTCTTCTTGTCGGTGAGGATTTTACAATCAGCACCAATACTGATAGGGTTGCAGGCTCTTGTTGTACTCACCAAGCTATCTACAAATAAACAATTGACAGTAACATACAAACAAGTTCTTTTCATATAATTGCATTTATACACTAGTCGACACAGTCGCAGAAAACCACTAAGTATCGACACAGTCGCAGAAAACCACAAAGTAACTCAAGAGTTGGTGAGTTTTTACAGGCCACAGTCTCAATAAATACGGTTTTGCCTTAGACGACAAGTTTGAATAATTACGTATATGTAGCCTGGCAGCCCCCGGGCGACACGGAATACTTAAATATAACCTAAGATTTTGTGATAGTTCTAGTCGAAATAATAGATGTAGAAACTAATTGACAAAATGTTTCCCAACGTTTCGCTATTGTTTCAACTGTGTTTCCTGTGATGCTTCATGGATGCTATGCAAATGTCCTATTGATTTTAATCGCTCATTAAGTCATGCGCATGAGATGATTATGTCGTATGCACGACTTTATATGACTTTGGGGCATGGTTTATTATTCAATGCGTACGATATTATACAATGCATGCGGCCAAATTTGGATATTTTGCATGTTATATTAGTAAGATTTTTGATAATAGTTTTCTCTTAGTATCGATTGCCTAGTATTCTACCCCTCCTGCATGTGCGTGCCGTGTGCAAATATACATGTTAAGTAGAGATGATTTTTCAAACGACATCGAGTCTGTAGTGCATCACCGTTGCACGTGACCAAAGCTTATCGTTGATTGGTTAAAAGTTCCCAATCTGTCCGTCACTTTTTCCTCATTTTTCTCAATTATCGGGGTAGAATCGACTTTAATACCTTCGTCTTGGTGTTTATTGCGTAACCCGATACCGCTGGACGTTGGTTCGCACCTCGTCAAACCCCTCGAATGCTGCGCATTCTCGTGGTTTGACTCGGTACGAACCAACGTTCAGCGGTATCGGGTTACGCAACAAACACCGCTACGGCGGTATTAAACCCTTAATCCTCCGAAGCTTGAGGGTTTCCTTCCGACAAAGATTCTAAACATGGCCACGCCGTCATATAAGTAAAATAAGTGCGGCGTGAAGTATCAATCAATCAATCTCTTCGCAGATAAGGTACATGTAAGTCTTTAAAATGTAAACTAAAGTCGATAACGTTTAACCTATTATATCATTCTAGGCATAAGTTACTTCGGAAGTCTATGTGTAGTTTATTCACAAGGTGTCACTTCGGATTTGCATTTCTTTGGGAAACTAACCGAATTATTTTTAAAGTTGGTTTTAACGAAAAAGGTCGACGGTTCATTAAGCCACTTTAACCAACTATAAACTAACCTGACAAAGGTTTTGTAACATTCTGAGTAACATCTTGTTGACTGGGACCTACCTTCACGGAAATGTAGAACTGACTACTTACCATTAACATATTTTCTCATAGTAATACAGAAGTCAAAGTGAGTTGAACGTAAACAGGCCCCAGTGATATTGTCCGATTGTTCGCAAAAGGAGCATGGAGATGGGATAGGAGGGAAGCTGTCACACTGTGGGTAACTCACACTGTCACACTGGGAACACACTATGCAGTCACCTGTGGAAAGTAAAATCACACTGTCACTCTGAGAGCAGACTATGCAGTCACACTGTGGGTAACTCACACTGTCACACTGAGAGCAGACTATGCAGTCACACTGTGGGTAACTCACACTGTCACACTGAGAACAGACTATGCAGTCACACTGTGGGTAACTCACACTGTCACACTGAGAACAGACTATGCAGTCACAAGTGGAAAGTAAAATGACACTGTCACTCTGAGAACAGGCTATGCCGTCACACTGTGGGTAACTCACACTGTCACACTGAGAGCAGACTATACAATCACAATGTGGGTAACTTACACTGTCATTCTGAGAACAGATTATGCAGTCACATTGTGGGTAACTCACACTGTCACACTGAGAACAGACTATGCAGTCACACTGTGGGTAACTCACACTGTCACACTGAGAGCAGACTATGCAGTCACACTGTGGGTAACTCAAACTGTCACACTGAGAACAGACTATGCAGTCACACTGTGGGTAACTCACACTGTAACTCTGAGAACAGATTATGCAGTCACACTGTGGGTAACTCACACTGTCACACTGAGAACAGACTATGCAGTCACACTGTGGGTAACTCACACTGTCACTATGAGAACAGGCTATGCAGTCACACTGTGGGTAACTCACACTGAGAACAGGCTATGCAGTCCCACTGTGGGTAACTCACACTGAGAACAGGCTATGCAGTCCCACTGTGGGTAACTCACACTGTCACACTGGGAACAGACTATGTAGTCACACTGTGGGTAACTCACACTGTCACCTATGCAGTCACCTGTGGAAAGTAAAACATTGTCTCCCCAACAGTAAAAAGGAGAATTTCTCTTTGCTCGCGAAACTTGAACGAATAGGAACGTGTCGAAAAACAACAGTGGTCTTTGTCATAACAAATGAAAAAAGCATTTTCACTTGATGTTAATTTGTTTTCATCTCTCCCACAATGTAGTCCACATTGAAGTCTCAACATCAAATTATTACAAGTACTTTAAAATAAGGAATATTAGGAACTCAGTGTCTTTCCATATACCAAGGTTGTCACAGAGATTGCTTTTGAGAGGGATATTTAATTGATTCCTTCCTTTTCACAATTCCCAAAAGGACGTGCATTCTTGGTAGAAGAAGATAGATTGGCTGGGGATGGCTTAATATAGGAAATGAACAGGGAATTGCTTTGTGCCCCTGATTGATTTGCCTTCTCTATGGAGGCTATGTCTCTACTTAACATCTGCTGGAAACTTCATTCGCTTTTGGAATAAAAGAATAGGTAACGAACTTAACTTCCGCCTCAGTGAATGACTAGCAATAAATAAAACAATTGATGTCTCGGGGTGTTTTTTCTCATCGAAATCAACTTGATATGTACTCTCTATTGTCCTGGAGAATAAACCATAATTGGTACAAGCAAAAACTAGCGAAAATTTGACAATTTGTCTTGGTAGTTAAAACAGAATCCGCCGATTTGGAAGCTGTGTTGGTATCACATTAAAGATATAAGACATGAATTTAGTGTAGTAAAAACTAAAGTTAGCATTTGAATACGATACTCGGTTTTTCGTTTGGGTTTATTTAAAAGTGATGTTTTTGATGCCATAGAGTTTAAACCAGCAAAAGATGATTGCATTTAAATGTTAATGACCTTCTAATACTTGCGTAAGCGAGTCTTAACGGTTCAAATAACGTCGTTTATCGTTATGAGGTTCGGGTTTTCAGTATACAATATAAAGCACATCTTGTAGCTTCTTTATTGTAAACGTTTTGTGAATTGGGATGAATTTGAGTGAATAACTTGTTTGAAAGCCTTTTCCTCTAAATGCTGAAATTGACTGGAAGCAATGTATTCGTGTCGTTTCCAAGGATATTTATTGGGTAAAATCCATATTCTGCTAATAAATCTGAAGCTGGGTAACATCCGACCCGACTTATCTCAATATTAAATGATTATCCTCTGTTCCTAACAACGACGATTTCTGAGATTTTAGCCTGGAAATACCGTTATTAAAACTTTTTTTTAAGAAATAGTGATGTGATGATGAGTGTTAAAATTCTTTGAACATGACCTACGGGCACTGTGGTGGGACACAGAGCTTAGCATAATATATATTTATGAACACTAAAACACACGGGCAAAGGGAAAATAAATATTGTTGTTTATACTAGAAATTTGTTTTGTTTCCTCAAATTTACAAAACAGTGCAGAAAAAAACAAGTTCTTGACGTCACTTGACCAAATGCTTATGTTGATGAAGACAATACCCTGGGAGTTGATTTGGGAAACATGAAACATGTAAAATAACTTAAGTTGCGTATATCAATTTGAAATTGGAACTATGGTTTCTTTCAATGCTTGAAATAATGAAAGATACGGTTAACTTTAAACCCATTTTAATCAACTTCCAAGACTATTATATCAGAGAGACAATAATCAGTGGACAAACACAAACTACATAGAACAGACAGAGGTAAACAGGGAGACAGTAAAACAGTTTCATTTTAGAAAGCTACACAGAAATTATTTTCATTTTAATCTCAGTTTGTCAATTTCACTCCAGCTTTCAAGAATGAAAAAGACAAATTTAAAACTAATCAATATTGGGAAACTGTAAGACGTCTGTGTTACAATGCTTCCAATGTTTCCCATATGCAATCAATAAGGTTTATTATGCAATCAGTAAGGTTTATTACGCAATCAGTAAGGTTTATTATGCAATCAGTAAGGTTTATTATGCAATCAGTAAGGTTTATTATGCAATCAGTAAGGTTTATTATGCAATCAGTAAGGTTTATTATGCAATCAGTAAGGTTTATTATGCAATCAGTAAGGTTTATTATGCAATCAGTAAGGTTTACAAAACAAGGAAAGACATCTATCAGTGATGGTTATAAAACAAACAATGACACTGATCAGTACGGGCTATAAAACAAACAATGACACAGATTTATTTATGATCACTAAAACACACGAGTACAGGGACAATCTTCCTGTCTAAAATAACCATGGACACAGAATTATGATGGTTATAAAACAAATAAGGACACAGATTTATGATGGTTATAAAACAAACAATGACACAGATTTATGATGGTTATAAAACAAATAAGGACACAGATCTGTGATGATTATAAAACAAACAATGACACAGATCAGTACGGGTTATAAAACAAACGACACAGATCAGTGATGGTTATAAAACAAACAATGATACAGATCAGTGATGGTTATAAATTCTACCCCTCCTGCATGTGCGTGCCGTGTGCAAATATACATGTTAAGTAGAGATGAAACTGGGCTGTCATAAACGTATACAGTCACCAAAGGGTTGATTTCACAACATTTCCCCCGCTAGCGTCGTCAGCAACCCAGCCTGTCAAAGCGGTAGCCATAGTGACATTATGTCATTCTGCTTCAAAATATCTGGGTCAAGCGTTGCACGTGACCAAAGCTTATCGTTGATTGGTTAAAAGTTCCCACTCTGCCCGAGGGAGGGAAAAGGAACGGCAATCAACAACAGGTCACTTTTGCCTCATTTTTCTCAATTATCGGGGTAGAATCGACTTTAATACCTTCGTCTTGGTGTTTATTGCATAACCCGATACCGCTGAACGTTGGTTCGTAAATGATGGTTATAAAACAAACAATGACACAGATCAGTGATGGTTATAAAACAAACAACGACACAGATCAGTGATGGTTATAAAACAAACAATGACACAGATCAGTGATGGTTATAAGACAAACAATGACACATATCAGTGATGGTTATAAAACAAACAATGGCACAGATCAGTGATGGTTATAAAACGAAACAATGGCCCAGATCAGTGATGGTTATAAAACGAAACAATGACACAGATCAGTGATGGTTATAAAACAAACAATGACACAGATCAGTGATGGTTATAGAACAAACAATGACACAGATCTGTGATGGTTATAAAACAAACAATGATACAGATTAGTATGGGTTATAAAACAAACAATGACACAGATCAGTGATGGTTATAAAACAAACAATGATACAGATTAGAACGGGCTATAAAACGAAACAAACAATGGCACAGATCAGTACGGGTTATAAAACAAACAATGACACAGATCAAACAAACCCATTTCCTACTTTTATTAGGAACTAAACAAAATGATAAACCAAGGTAAGCCATATATAACCTGTATACAATTATTTATCGATGTTAAGGAGCGGAAGGGACAATTATGTAGCATATGCGGACACACCTTCTACCTATAAGGTATATACCCTCTACTTATATGGGTATATCCCGAAATGATTGTTTTTAAACCAAAACTTTAGAAGTAATAGAACGGAAAGGATCCGTGACATTCTGGTTGCCGAATGAACACTGATCACATAAAACGAGCAGTTTTTTTAGTCGGACGTTTAAACATATTCTGTTTCACGGAAAACAATCTAGTGACTTAGACAATATAAGAACATGAAAGATGACTGTGTTCAGGAGGAAGAAATTAACTATTGACGGGCGTTCTAGGATGGATCACGCTCTAACATGATAGAGTGACCTAATGTATCAATGTCAGAAAATGTCTTTATAGTGCTCTTAATTAAAAGTTTTAAACAAAGTCCATACTTTTTTTGTAACTTATACAAATAGATTAATGAAACTCACCGTAAGGTAGATCAATTACTAATGTGAAGGAGTAGATAAGCCAGACAAGGCGGATGTTGCAGTTTCTTTGTTGATGATTCGATCCTATCTGTGTTGTAGCCATTCTTTTTCACAGTAAGAAATAGTAGGGGTCAATCATTTCAGGTTCGCAATGGAATCATAGTTTGACCAGTATCAAATGCTATCACACGGCAATGAGTAATTTGGTTTCTCTCAATGAACATTTTAAGAAGAATGATTGACAAAGTTAAGTATCTCTGTTTTTGGACATTTCATTACGTGTCACCAAAACTGAGTGTTAACCCGACTGCATTAGCACTTGTGATAAGACATTGAACCTTGGGCGAGGTTATGGTTTCTGACTGACTCCCTTGTGAGCTTTATCGACCCGAACTCACCAGGGGAACACAGTTGAAAGCTTCAAAATCGCAGCCTTATTCAAACACAGCTTGTTCTAACTAATCCCGTCTGGCTGGTTCATACTCCAATGTGATGTGCTAGACAATTCCACCAATTACTTCATGTGTGTACGTCAGTCAAGTTAGTAGGCGGTTCGCAGTAGGCGGTAGGCGATTCGAAGGGATCATTCATTATTTTCTCAATCGCCTACTGGGTTATACAGCCCGATCTATTTGTGCCAGGATAACCAAAATTGCACCATATACACAATAGAGCATGCTCTATATAACTATGTTATCAATTTGGACGATATCCAAAATGCGACGAAATTGGACGAGTGTAGCCCAATCGCCGTCCAATCGCCTACTGGGTTATACAGCCCAATCTATTTGTGCCAGGATAACCAAAATTGCACCATATACACAACATAGCATGCTCTATGTAACTATGCTATCAATTTGGACGATATCCAAAATGCGACGAAATTGGACTAGAGTAGCCCAATCGCCGTCCAATCGCCTACTGGGTTATACAGCCCGATCTATTTGTGCCAGGATAACCAAAATTGCACCATATACACAACATAGCATGCTCTATATAACTATGCTATCAATTTGGACGATATCCAAAATGCGACGAAATTGGACGAGTGTAGCCCAATCGCCGTCCAATCGCCTACTGGGTTATACAGCCCGATCTATTTGTGCCAGGATAACCAAAAATGCACCATATACACAATAGAGCATGTTCTATGTAACCATGCTATCAATTTGGACGATATCCAAAATGCGACGAAATTGGACGAGTGTAGCCCAATCGCCGTCCAATCGCCTACTGGGTTATACAGTCCGATTTATTTGTGCCAGGATAATCAAAATTCCACCATATACACAATACAGAAAGCTCTATGTAACTATGCTATCAATTTGGACGATATCCAAAATGCGACGAAATTGGACGAGAGAAGCCAAATCGCCGTCCAATCGCCTACTGGGTAATACAGCCCGATCTATTTGTGCCAGGATAACCAAAATTGCACCATATACACAATAGAGAATGCTCTATATAACTATGCTATCAATTTGGACGATATCCAAAATGCGACGAAATTGGACGAGTGTAGCCCAATCGCTGTCCAATCGCCTACTGGGTTATACAGCCCGATCTATTTGTGCCAGGATAACCGAAATTGCACCATATACACAATAGAGCATGCTCTATATAACTATGCTATAGATTTGGACGATATCCAAAATGCGACGAAATTGGACGAGTGTAGCCCAATCGCCGTCCAATCGCCTACTGGGTTATACAGCCCAATCTATTTGTGCCAGGATAACCAAAAGTGCACCATATACACAACATAGCATGCTCTATGTAACTATGCTATCAATTTGGACGATATCCAAAATGCGACGAAATTGGACTAGAGTAGCCCAATTGCCGTCCAATCGCCTACTGGGTTATACAGCCCGATCTATTTGTGCCAGGATAACCAAAATTGCACCATATACACAACATAGCATGCTCTATATAACTATGCTATCAATTTGGACGATATCCAAAATGCGACGAAATTGGACGAGTGTAGCCCAATCGCCGTCCAATCGCCTACTGGGTTATACAGCCCGATCTATTTGTGCCAGGATAACCAAAAATGCACCATATACACAATAGAGCATGTTCTATGTAACCATGCTATCAATTTGGACGATATCCAAAATGCGACGAAATTGGACGAGTGTAGCCCAATCGCCGTCCAATCGCCTACTGGGTTATACAGTCCGATTTATTTGTGCCAGGATAATCAAAATTCCACCATATACACAATACAGAAAGCTCTATGTAACTATGCTATCAATTTGGACGATATCCAAAATGCGACGAAATTGGACGAGAGTAGCCCAATCGCCGTTCAATCGCCTACTGGGTTATACAGCCCGATCTATTTGTGCCAGGATAACCAAAATTGCACCATATACACAATAGAGAATGCTCTATATAACTATGCTATCAATTTGGACGATATCCAAAATGCGACGAAATTGGACGAGTGTAGCCCAATCGCTGTCCAATCGCCTACTGGGTTATACAGCCCGATCTATTTGTGCCAGGATAACCGAAATTGCACCATATACACAAGAGAGCATGCTCTATATAACTATGCTATCAATTTGGACGATATCCAAAATGCAACGAAATTGGACGAGTGTAGCCCAATCGCTGTCCAATCGCCTACTGGGTTATACAGCCCGATCTATTTGTGCCAGGATAACAAAAATTACACCATATACACAATAGAGCATGCTCTTTATAACTATACTATCAGTTTGGACGATATTAAAAATTCGACGAAATTGGACGAGAGTAGCCCAATCGCCGTACAATCGCCTACTGGGTTATACAGCCCGATCTATTTGTGCCAGGATAACCAAAATTGCACCATATACACAATAAAGCCTGCTCTATATAACTATGCTATCAATTTGGACGATATCCAAAATGCGACGAAATTGGACGAGTGTAGCCCAATCGCCGTCCAATCGCCTACTGGGTTATACAGCCCGATCTATTTGTGCCAGGATAACAAAAATTACACCATATACACAATAGAGCATGCTCTTTATAACTATACTATCAGTTTGGACGATATTAAAAATTCGACGAAATTGGACGAGAGTAGCCCAATCGCCGTACAATCGCCTACTGGGTTATACAGCCCGATCTATTTGTGCCAGGATAACCAAAATTGCACCATATACACAATAAAGCCTGCTCTATATAACTATGCTATCAATTTGGACGATATCCAAAATGCGACGAAATTGGACGAGTGTAGCCCAATCGCCGTCCAATCGCCTACTGGGTTATACAGCCCGATCTATTTGTGCCAGGATAACCAAAATTGCACCATATACACAATAGAGCATGCTCTATATAACTATGCTATCAATTTGGACGATATCCAAAATGCGACGAAATTGGACGAGTGTAGCCCAATCGCCGTCCAATCGCCCACTGGGTTATACAGCCCGATCTATTTGTGCCAGGATAACCAAAATTGCACAATATACACAACATAGCATGCTCTATGTAACTATGCTATCAATTTGGACGATATCCAAAATGCGACGAAATTGGACTAGAGTAGCCCAATCGCCGTCCAATCGCCTACTGGGTTATACAGCCCGATCTATTTGTGCCAGGATAACCAAAATTGCACCATATACACAATAGAGCATGCTCTATATAACTATGCTATCAATTTGGACGATATCCAAAATGCGACTAAATTGGACGAGTGTAGCCCAATCGCCCCCCAATCGCCTACTGGGTTATACAGCCCGATCTATTTGTGCCAGGATAACCAAAATTGCACCATATACACAATAGAGAATGCTCTATATAACTATGCTATCAATTTGGACGATATCCAAAATGCGACGAAATTGGACGAGTGTAGCCCAATCACCGTCCAATCGCCTACTGGGTTATACAGCCCGATCTATTTGTGCCAGGATAACCAAATTTGCACCATATTCATAATAGAGCATGCTCTTTCAAACTATACTATCAATTTGGACGATATCCAAAATGCGACTAAATTGGACGAGTGTAGCCCAATCGCGTCCCCGTTCTCCCATCACCCTATATAACACATCTCTCTATTCAAATTTTGGTTTAGTAAACGCGCCCGTTCTCCCACCACCCTATATAACACATCTTCCCATTCGTTCAAACATTCGTTTAGTAAATGCTCCCGTTCTTCCATCACCCTGTATAACACATCTTCCCATTCGTTCAAACATTCGTTTAGTAAATGCGCCCGTTCTCACATCACCCTGTATAACACATCCCTCTATTCGTTCAAACTTTCGTTTAGTAAATGCGCCCGTTCTCCCATCACCCTGTATAACACATCCCTCTATTCGTTCAAACATTCGTTTAGTAAATGCGCCCGTTCTCACATCACCCTGTATAACACATCCCTCTATTCGTTCAAACATTCGTTTAGTAAATGCGCCCGTTCTCCCATCACCCTGTATAACACATCCCTCTATTCGTTCAAACTTTCGTTCAGTAAAGCCCCCGTTCTCCCATCACCATGTATAACACATCTCCCCATTCATTCAAACTTTCGTTCAGTAAATGCCCCCGTTCTCACATCACCCTGTATAACACATCTCTCCATTCGTTCAAACTTTCGTTTAGTAAATGCGCTCGTTCTTCCATCACCCTGTATAACACATCTCTCCATTCCTTCAAACTTTAGTTCAGTAAACGCGCCCGTTCGCCCACCACCCTGTATAACACATCTTCCCTTTCGTTCAAACATTGGTTTAGTAAATGCTCCCGTTCTTCCATCAACCTGTATAACACATCTTACCATTCGTTCAAACATCCGTTTAGTAAATGCGCCCGTTCTCACATCACCCTGTATAACATATCTTCCCATTCGTTCAAACTTTCGTTCCGTAAATGCACCCGTTCTCCCATCACCCTATATAACACATCTCTCCAATCAAACTTTCGTTTAGTAAATGCGCCTGTTCTCCCATCACCCTGTATAACACATCTCCACATTCGCTCATACTTTCGTTCAGAAAATGCGCCCGTTCTCCCATCACCCTGTATAACACATCTTTACATTCATTAATACTTTCGTTCATTAAATGCCCCCATTCTCCCATCACCCTGTATAACATATTTTCCCAATTATTCAAACTTTCACTTAGTAAATGCGCCCGTTCTCCCATCGCCCTGTATAACACATCTCTCCATTCGTTCAAACTTTCGTTTAGTAAATGCCCCCGTTCTCTCATCACCCTGTATAACACATCTCTCCATTCCTTCAAACTTTCGTTTAGTAAATGCCCCCGTTCTCCCATCAACCTGTATAACATATCTTCCCATTTGTTCAAACTTTCGTTTAGTAAATGCCCCCGTTCTCTCATCACCCTGTATAACACATCTCTCCATTCCTTCAAACTTTCGTTTAGTAAATGCCCCCGTTCTCCCATCAACCTGTATAACATATCTTCCCATTCGTTCAAACTTTCGTTCAGTAAATGCATCCGTTCTCCCATCACCCTATATAACACATCTCTCCATTCAAACTTTCGTTCAGTAAATGCACCCGTTCTCCCATCACCCTATATAACACATCTCTCCATTCAAACTTTCGTTCAGAAAATGCGCCTGTTCTCCCATCACCCTGTATAACACATCTCCACATTCATTCAAACTTTCGTTCAGTAAACGCGCCCGTTCTCCCACCACCCTATATAACATATCTTCCCATTCGTTCAAACATTCGTTTAGTAAATGCTCCCGTTCTTCCATCACCCTGTATAACACATCTCTCCATTCGTTCAAACTTTCGTTCAGAAAATGCGCCCGTTCTCCCATCAACCTGTATAACATATCTTCCCATTCGTTCATACTTTCGTTCAGAAAATGCCCCCGTTCTCCCATCAACTTGTATAACATATCTTCCCATTCGTTCAAACTTTCGTTTAGTAAAGCCCCCGTTCTCCCATCAACTTGTATAACATATCTTCCCATTCGTTCATACTTTCGTTCAGAAAATGCGCCCGTTCTCCCATCACCCTGTATAACACATCTCCACATTCATTCAAACTTTCGTTCAGTAAATGCGCCCGTTCTCCCATCACCCTGTATAACACATCTCCACATTCGTTCATACTTTCGTTCAGAAAATGCGCCCGTTCTCCCATCACCCTGTATAACACATCTTCCCTTTCGTTCAAACATTGGTTTAGTAAATGCCCCCGTTCTTCCATCACCCTATATAACACATCTCCACATTCGTTCATACCTTCGTTTAGTAAATGCCCCCGTTCTTCCATCACCCTATATAACACATCTCCACATTCGTTCATACCTTCGTTCAGAAAATGCGCCCGTTCTCCCATCACCCTGTATAACACATCTTCCCTTTCGTTCAAACATTGGTTTAGTAAATGCGCCCGTTCTCACATCACCCTATATAACACATCTCTCCATTCATTTAAACTTTCGTTCAGTAAATGCCCCCGTTCTCCCATCACCCTGTATAACACATCTTCCCTTTCGTTCAAACATTGGTTTAGTAAATGCGCCCGTTCTCCCATCACCCTGTATAACACATCTTCCTTTTCGTTCAAACTTTCGTTTAGTAAATGCGCCTGTTCTCCCATCACCCTGTATAACACATCTCCACATTCATTCATACTTTCGTTCAGTAAATGCACCCGTTCTCCCATCACCCTGTATAACACATCTCCACATTCATTCATACTTTCGTTCAGTAAATGCACCCGTTCTCCCATCACCCTATATAACACATCTCTCCATTCAAACTTTCGTTTAGTAAATGCGCCCGTTCTCCCATCACCCTGTATAACACATCTCCACATTCATTCATACTTTCGTTTAGTAAATGCGCCCGTTCTCCCATCACCCTGTATAACACATCTCTCCATTCGTTCAAACTTTCGTTCAGTAAAGCCCCCGTTCTCCCATCAACCTGTATAACATATCTTCTAATTCGTTCAAACTTTCGTTCAGTAAATGCACCCGTTCTCCCATCACCCTATATAACACATATCTCCATTCAAACTTTCGTTTAGTAAATGCGCCCGTTCTCCCATCACCCTGTATAACACATCTCCACATTCATTCATACTTTCGTTTAGTAAATGCCCCCGTTCTCCCATCACCCTGTATAACACATCTCCACATTCGTTCATACTTTCGTTTAGTAAATGCGCCCGTTCTCCCATCACCCTGTATAACACATCTCTCCATTCGTTCAAACATTCGTTCAGTAAAGCCCCCGTTCTCCCATCAACCTGTATAACATATCTTCTAATTCGTTCAAACTTTCGTTCAGTAAATGCACCCGTTCTCCCATCACCCTATATAACACATATCTCCATTCAAACTTTCGTTTAGTAAATGCGCCCGTTCTCCCATCACCCTGTATAACACATCTCTCCATTCATTCATACTTTCGTTTAGTAAATGCCCCCGTTCTCCCATCACCCTGTATAACACATCTCCACATTCATTCATACTTTCGTTTAGTAAATGCCCCCGTTCTCCCATCACCCTGTATAACACATCTCCACATTCGTTCATACTTTCGTTTAGTAAATGCCCCCGTTCTCCCATCA
This sequence comes from Lepidochitona cinerea, assembly GCA_963971465.1. Classification (NCBI taxonomy): domain Eukaryota; kingdom Metazoa; phylum Mollusca; class Polyplacophora; order Chitonida; family Tonicellidae; genus Lepidochitona; species Lepidochitona cinerea. The sequence continues at coordinate 8,971,762 of OZ020551.1, forward strand.
CCCTGTATAACACATCTCCACATTCATTCATACTTTCGTTCATTAAATGCCCCCGTTCTCCCATCACCCTGTATAACACATCTCCACATTCATTCATACTTTCGTTTAGTAAATGCCCCCGTTCTCCCATCACCCTGTATAACACATCTCCACATTCATTCATACTTTCGTTCATTAAATGCCCCCGTTCTCCCATCACCCTGTATAACACATCTCCACATTCATTCATACTTTCGTTCAGTAAATGCCTGATTGGGCTACACTCGTCCAATTTGGTCGCACTTAGGATATCGTCCAAATTGATAGTTTAGTTATAAAGAGCATGCTCTATTGTGTATATGGTGCAATTTTGGTTATCCTGGCACAAATAGATCGGGCTGTATACGCCAGTAGGCGATTTGACGGCGATTGGGCTACACTCGTCCAATTTCGTCGCATTTTGGATATCGTCCAAATTGATAGTATATTTACAAAGAGCATGCTAGGCTGTGTATATGGTGCAATTTTGGTTATCCTGGTACAAATAGATCGGGCTGTATAACCCAGTAGGCGATTGGAAGGTGATTGGGCTACACACGTCCAAATTCGTCGCATTGGGGATATCGTCCAAATTGATAGTATATTCACAAAGAGCATGCTAAGTTGTGTATATGGTGCAATTTTGGTTATCCTGGCACAAATAGATCAGGCAGTATAACCCAGTAGGCGATTGGGCTACACTCGTCCAATTTCGTCGCATTTTGGATATCGTCCAAATTGATAGTATAGTTATAAAGAGCATGCTCTATTGTGTATATGGTGCAACTTTGGTTATCCTGGCACAAATAGATCGGGCTGTATAACCCAGTAGGCGATTGGACGGCGATTGGGCTACACTCGTCCAATTTCGTCGCATTTTAAATATTGTCCAAATCTATAGCATAGTTATAAAGAGCATGCTCTATTGTGTATGTGGTGCAATTTTGGTTATCCTGGCACAAATAGATCGGGCTGTATAACCCAGTAGGCGATTGGACGGCGATTGGGCTACACTCGTCCAATTTCGTCGCATTTTAAATAGTGTCCAAATCTATAGCATAGTTATAAAGAGCATGCTCTATTGTGTATGTGGTGCAATTTTGGTTATCCTGGCGGAAATAGATGGGGCTGTATAACCCAGTAGGCGATTGGACGGCGATTGGCTTACATTTGTTCAATTTCGTCGCATTTTGGATATCGTCCTTATTGATAGTATAGTTATAGAGAGCATGCTCTATTGTGTATATGGTGGAATTTTGGTTATCCTGGCACAAATAGATCGGGCTGTATACGCCAGTAGGCGATTGGACGGCGATTGGGCTACACTCGTCCAATTTCGTCGCATTTTGAATATCGTCCAAATTTATAGCATAGTTATGAAGAACATGCTCTATTGTATATATGGTGCAATTTTGGTTATCCTGGCACAAATAGATCGGGCTGTATAACCCAGTAGGCGATTGGCTTACACTCGTCCAATTTCGTCGCATTTTGGATATCGTCCAAATTGATAGTATAGCTATAGAGAGCATGCTCTATTGTGTATATGGTGCAATTTTGGATATCCTGGCACAAATAGATCGGGCTGTATAACCCAGTAGGCGATTGGACGGCGATTGGGCTACACTCGTCCAATTTCGTCGCATTTTAAATAGTGTCCAAATCTATAGCATAGTTATAAAGAGCATGCTCTATTGTGTATGTGGTGCAATTTTGGTTATCCTGGCGGAAATAGATGGGGCTGTATAACCCAGTAGGCGATTGGACGGCGATTGGCTTACATGTATTCAATTTCGTCGCATTTTGGATATCGTCCTTATTGATAGTATAGTTATAGAGAGCATGCTCTATTGTGTATATGGTGCAATTTTGGTTATCCTGGCACAAATAGATCGGGCTGTATAATCCAGTAGGCGATTGGACGGCGATTGGGCTACACTCGTCCCATTTCGTCGCATTTTGAATATCGTCCAAATTTATAGCATAGTTATGAAGAACATGCTCTATTGTATATATGGTGCAATTTTGGTTATCCTGGCACAAATTGCTCGGGCTGTATAACCCAGTAGGCGATTGGACGGCGATTGGCTTACACTCGTCCAATTTTGTTGCATTTTGGATATCGTCCAAATTGATAGCATAGTTACATAGAGCATGCTCTATTGTGTATGTGGTGCAATTTTGGATATCCTGGCACAAATAGATCGGGCTGTATAACCCAGTAGGCGATTGGACGGCGATTGGCTTTAACTCGTCCAATTTCGTCGCATTTTGGATATCGTCCAAATTGATAGTATAGCTATAGAGAGCATGCTCTATTGTGCATATGGTGCAATTTTGGATATCCTGGCACAAATAGATCGGGCTGTATAACCCAGTAGGCGATTGGACGGCGATTGGCTTACACTCGCCCAATTTCGTCGCATTTTGGATATCGTCCAAATTGATAGTATAGTTTCAAAGAGCATGCCCTATTATGAATATGGTGCAATTTTGGTTATCCTGGCACAAATAGATCGGGCTGTATAACCTAGTATGCGATTGGACGGCGATTGGCTTACACTCGTCCAATTTCGTCGCATTTTGGATATCGTTCAAATTGATAGTATAGCTATAGAGAGCATGCTCTATAGGGAGCGGGAGTCACGTGACAATTCCACAAATTCCCTGTCACCGGCGTTGTCATTACGCATGTGGGAAGCCTTTTGTCGTTCGAATATGACGCTCATTTCTGACGTTTTGGTGCAAAAAACGCCAATCGAACTGAAAACGTCATAAAAAAACGTCACCTGTCACCGGATATCGCGAAATTTCTCGGTAGACTCCCAGGCCCTATTGTGTATATGGTGCAATTTTAGATATCCTGGCACAAATAGATCGGGCTGTATAACCCAGTAGGCGATTGGACGCGATTGACTTACACTCGTCCAATTTCGTCGCATTTTGGATATCGTCCAAATTGATAGTATAGCTATAGAGAGCATGTTCTATTGTGTATATTGTGCAATTTTGGTTATCCTGGTACAAATAGATCGGGCTGTATAACCCAGTAGGCGATTGGACGGCGATTGGGCTACACTCTTCCAATTTCGTCGCATTTTAGATATCGTCCAAATTGATAGCATAGTTATATAGAGCATGCTCTATTGTGTATATGGTGCAATTTTGGTTATCCTGGCACAAATAGATCGGGCTGTATAACCCAGTAGGCGATTGGACGGCGATTGGGCTACACTCGTCCAATTTCGTCGCATTTTAAATAGTGTCCAAATCTATAGCATAGTTATAAAGAGCATGCTCTATTGTGTATGTGGTGCAATTTTGGTTATCCTGGCGGAAATAGATGGGGCTGTATAACCCAGTAGGCGATTGGACGGCGATTGGCTTACATTTGTTCAATTTCGTCGCATTTTGGATATCGTCCTTATTGATAGTATAGTTATAGAGAGCATGCTCTATTGTGTATATGGTGGAATTTTGGTTATCCTGGCACAAATAGATCGGGCTGTATACGCCAGTAGGCGATTGGACGGCGATTGGGCTACACTCGTCCAATTTCGTCGCATTTTGAATATCGTCCAAATTTATAGCATAGTTATGAAGAACATGCTCTATTGTATATATGGTGCAATTTTGGTTATCCTGGCACAAATAGATCGGGCTGTATAACCCAGTAGGCGATTGGCTTACACTCGTCCAATTTCGTCGCATTTTGGATATCGTCCAAATTGATAGTATAGCTATAGAGAGCATGCTCTATTGTGTATATGGTGCAATTTTGGATATCCTGGCACAAATAGATCGGGCTGTATAACCCAGTAGGCGATTGGACGGCGATTGGGCTACACTCGTCCAATTTCGTCGCATTTTAAATAGTGTCCAAATCTATAGCATAGTTATAAAGAGCATGCTCTATTGTGTATGTGGTGCAATTTTGGTTATCCTGGCGGAAATAGATGGGGCTGTATAACCCAGTAGGCGATTGGACGGCGATTGGCTTACATGTATTCAATTTCGTCGCATTTTGGATATCGTCCTTATTGATAGTATAGTTATAGAGAGCATGCTCTATTGTGTATATGGTGCAATTTTGGTTATCCTGGCACAAATAGATCGGGCTGTATAATCCAGTAGGCGATTGGACGGCGATTGGGCTACACTCGTCCCATTTCGTCGCATTTTGAATATCGTCCAAATTTATAGCATAGTTATGAAGAACATGCTCTATTGTATATATGGTGCAATTTTGGTTATCCTGGCACAAATTGATCGGGCTGTATAACCCAGTAGGCGATTGGACGGCGATTGGCTTTAACTCGTCCAATTTCGTCGCATTTTGGATATCGTCCAAATTGATAGTATAGCTATAGAGAGCATGCTCTATTGTGTATATGGTGCAATTTTGGATATCCTGGCACAAATAGATCGGGCTGTATAACCCAGTAGGCGATTGGACGGCGATTGGCTTACACTCGCCCAATTTCGTTGCATTTTGGATATCGTCCAAATTGATAGTATAGTTTCAAAGAGCATGCCCTATTATGAATATGGTGCAATTTTGGTTATCCTGGCACAAATAGATCGGGCTGTATAACCTAGTATGCGATTGGACGGCGATTGGCTTACACTCGTCCAATTTCGTCGCATTTTGGATATCGTCCAAATTGATAGTATAGCTATAGAGAGCATGCTCTATTGTGTATATGGTGCAATTTTGGATATCCTGGCACAAATAGATCGGGCTGTATAACCCAGTAGGCGATTGGACGCGATTGACTTACACTCGTCCAATTTCGTCGCATTTTGGATATCGTCCAAATTGATAGTATAGCTATAGAGAGCATGCTCTATTGTGTATATGGTGCAATTTTGGATATCCTGGCACAAATAGATCGGGCTGTATAACCCAGTAGGCGATTGGACGGCGATTGGCTTACACTCGTCCAATTTTGTTGCATTTTGGATATCGTCCAAATTGATAGCATAGTTATATAGAGCATGCTCTATTGTGTATATGGTGCAATTTTGGTTATCCTGGCATAAATAGATCGGGCTGTATAACCCAGTAGGCGATTGAGAAAATAATGAATGATCCCTTCGAACCGCCTACCGCCTACTGCGAACCGCCTACTAACTTGACTGACGTCATGTGTGTATATAACAAGAGAAGTCCACTCCATTCCATATGACCCTTTCTCGTGTGAGATATATAGTTATTGCCATTGGGCAATTTGGCTCAATTTATCCAGCAGATTAGGCCTGAATTCTATAACTGGACCTTACGTCCAAACCAAAAGCTTCACGAATGAATATAATCTGACGCAAACTGAAGCCGTGGGGGGAAACTTATTAACCATCATACTTTACTGATATCTTACATGCAATACTGACATCTGCTTTGTATTTGAAAAAGAAAACATCAGACTTGTTTCATAGTTGATTTTGCTGTTTGTGGATATATCGGATGGAATGACAGTTTAAAAACTCCGAATAACTCCAGCAATATTGCAAAGACTTTCAAAACGCAAGCTCTCAAGGGAAATCTGCATCAGTGAAGATAGCTCGCGGATACAAGTTAAAACGGGATGAAAGAGCTTTAAGCTTCTCTGTTTTAGGCAGATGGTTCTGACAAGGTTTTCCCAGGGCTTTAAGATATTACTTTGTTATAGATCCAAACATTAAACACGGTCACTAGAGACCGCTGTAGAGGATATGAAGAACAAAACCATTACCGACTACAATGTACCTGTAAGCCTTAGGCATGTTGCTTGAAGTGCTTGATTAACTGATACTTTTTGTTTTCCAATTGTAATCCTAATTCTTGAAGCCATGGGTCAATGCCTTTCCTTTATTTGTCGAATTCACTAAACACAATGCCCTTAAAGGTTTGATCACATACCTGATTTATATGATTATCTCATTTGTTTCTTTTCTCGATCTATGCATTTTATTTGTTGTATTCGATGATATGGAATACGAACATTAGCTGTTACTCGATAAAATTATTTCAAATTAATTTTAAATAAAAAGTAAACGCAATTTCAAATCTGATTATGGAGTAGCCCCCCCCCCCCGCCCCCCACCCTGCCTAATAAACAAACCAGACATAGTGTTTGTGTACTCACAGTGCCACATCACGATGCTTATTGGTTCCTTAAAATCATGTTCTTGCACATGCTAATTCTATACATTAGTTCTCCAAGCATTAGTTCTGCCAAATATCAGTTCTCCCAGACACTGGTTCTTACACAAATCAATTCTTACTAACAAATCAGTTTTTCCACACATTAGTACTTACACAATTCAGTTTTTCAACACATTAGTTCTTACACACATTAGTTCTTACACAATTCAATTCATCCACACGTTAGTTCTTACAAAAAATCAGTTCTTCCACACATTAGTTCTCACACAATTCAATTCATCCACACATTAGTTCTTACAAAAATCAGTTTTTCCACACATTAGTTCTTACACAATTCAGTTCTTCCACACATTAGTTCTTACAAAAAATCAGTTCTTCCACACATTAGTTCTTACACAATTCAATTCATCCACACGTTAGTTCTTACAAAAAATCAGTTCTTCCACACATTAGTTCTCACACATTTCAATTCATCCACACATTAGTTCTTACAAAAATCAGTTTTTCCACACATTAGTTCTTTCACAATTCAGTTCTTCCACACATTAGATCTTACACAATTCAGTTCTTCCACACATTAGTTCTTACACAATTCAGTTCTTCCACACATTAGTTCTTACAAAAATCAGTTTTTCCACACATTAGTTCTTACACAATTCAGTTCTTCTACACATTAGTTCTTACAAAAATCAGTTCTTCCACACATTAGTTCTTACACAGTTCAATTCATCCACTCATTAGTTCTTACAAAAATCAGTTTTTCCACATATTAGTTCTTACACAATTCAGTTCTTCCACACATTAGTTCTTACAAAAATCAGTTCTTCCACACATTAGTTCTTACACAATTGAGTTCTTCAACACATTAGTTCTTACAAAAATCAGTTCTTACACACATTAGTTCTTCCACAATTCAGTTCTTCCACACATTAGTTCTTACACAATTCAGTTCTTCCACACATTCGTTCTTACAAAAATGAGTTCTTCCACACATTAATTCTTACAAAAATTAGTTCTTCCACACATTAGTTCTTACAAAAATCAGTTCTTCCACACATTAATTCTTACAAAAATCAGTTCTTCCACACATTAGTTCTTACACAATTCAGTTCTTCCACACATTCGTTCTTACAAAAATCAGTTCTTCCACACATTAATTCTTACAAAAATCAGTTCTTCCACACATTCGTCCTTACAAAAATCAGTTCTTCCACACATTAGTTCTTACACAAGTCAGTTCTTCCACACATTAGTTCTTACACACATTAGTTCGTGCACACATTAGTTTTTAAGTACATCGGTTCTTACACAATTCAGTTCTTCAACACATTAGTTCTTACACAATTCAGTTTTTCGACACGTTACTTCTTACAAAAAATCATTTCTTCCACACATCAGTTCTTACAAAAATCAGTTTTTCAACACATTAGTTCTTACAAAAATCAGGTTTTCAACACATCAGTTCTTACAAAAATCAGTTTTTCAACACATCAGTTCTTACAAAAATCAGTTTTCCACACATTAGTTCTTACACAATTCAGTTCTTTCACACTTTAGTTGTTACAAAAATGAATAAACGATAAGTAAATTTTATTAATTAACAATAGTAACGTATTGAAAAGCAAATATAGTTTAGTTCTATTCTAAGTATACTCCACAGTTTCAGGTTGAAATGGGTTGTAGTCCACAGGCTTGCACTGTCCCAAAGATATCAGAAAATCTTAAACTGAAAAATTCGCAAAAAGAAATATAACATTAACTCTTTACCAAACAAATAAATATAACATTAAGTCATTAACCTTCAAATAAATGTAAAATTAACTCTTTACCCAACAAATAAATTTAACATCAACAAATAAATGTGACATCAACTCTTTACCCAACAAATAAATGTACCATCAACAAATAAATGTGACATCATCTCTTTACCAAACAAATACATTTAACATCAACTCTTTAGGCACCAAATAAATGTGACATCAACTCTTTACCCAACAAATAAATGTGACATCAACTCTTTACCCAACAAATAAATGTGACATCAACCCTTTACCCAACAAATAAATGAACCATCAACAAATAAATGTGACATCAACTCTTTATAAAGGTTTGAGTAATTAATAAGTGAAAGGCTAATGTTTTAAAGGTTTGAGTACTGACTAAAAGAAAGGTAAATGTTATAAAAGTTTGAGTACTGAAGAAGTGAAAGATAGTAGCAGCTTCAATTGAGATTTTTTTAAACAATTTAGCTCCAAATCGCCCAAACTTTTACTGTGTATATTTTGACGAGAGTGTAGAATTTTTTTTCTTCCAATGCCCTTTCTATTACCAACAAAGAAGAGTTCTAAAAATTGATTTGACTAGAGTATACGGGGCTGGATCCTCGGACACAAGGGTTAAAATCGCAACATCCTCACATATACCCTGGGCAAACTGAATGAAATTTCGTCGTTTGAAAAGCAGTCCATCTTGGTTGTGTTCATTACGGACACGTTCAAGTAATGCAGATTGTTATTAGTCAAATTTCCCCCAAAATACTAAATTGTGGTGGACCCAATTAAAGTCCACATACATATAAAATTAGAAATGTTTTTTGCCTCTAGTTTGCCCACGGGTAAAACTGAGCGTGAGTGTAAGTTTTAATCATGGGTTCCGACGATGACCAGGCTGAGGAAGCTATGATATGCCGGTACTCTAATATCCAAACAAATCCACATAGCTTCAACAAATTGCCTCCGACATCCCACCTCTGATACATTTATTTAACATTGTCATGCGTGTATATGTTCTGATATTTATAAACATAGGTTTTTGTGCATCTACATGTGTGAGTGAATTTGTTTAGGCCTACGTGTATGCGTATATATTTAGGTCCGTATTAATATATACACTTGTACTCTCCCAAAAAAGAAACGCAACATCCAATTCTTGTTCTTCAAAATATGAATTTTCAACATCATTTTAAATACAGAAATAAGCATCACATTACACTGAAATTTGGCAGACTGGTTGTTAAGACTTTAAAGTTCATTCACATGTAAAAATTTATCACATTAAAGTTTTGCGGAATTCTCCTCCATTCTTGCTCAAGAGCCTGCTGTAGTTCTGGCAGAGTTTGTGACAAATGTTCTATTGGGTTCAAATCTGGTGATTTGGACGGCCAGGAGAGCACTGTTACGTTCTGGTTGGCTAGAAATTCAACAGTAGCACGAGCTGTGTGCGACCGAGCGTTGTCGTGCTGAAAAATTTCCCTACGGAGTTCCATTACGGGCAGCATATGTGGTGTCAAAACCTCATCTGTGTATCGAACGGCGTTAAGGTTGCCGGGAATGTGCACCAGTTGAGTTTTTCGGGCACAGGATATCTCACCCCACACCATCACACTTCCTCCGCCGAAATTGTCGACCTCAAGGACGCAGTTCCTTGCGAACCTCTCATTCCGGCGTCTGTAAACTCATGTACGACCATCTCTTCTCTGCAGCTGGAATCTTGATTCATCGCTGAACCAGACTCGCCTCCAGTTTCGCAAATTCCAGTCCCTTAACCTGTTGCACCATCGGACCCTTGCACGTCGATGCTGGCGTCTCAGTACTACGCCAAGGTAAGGACGTCTGGTACGTAAGCCGTTTTGACGGAGACGGTTTCTGACTGTCTGTGCCGCTATTCGACGGAGACCTGGGATATTTGATGCTGTTTCTGTTGCTGTTTTGGTCCGGGTTCGCAGGTGAAGTAACCGGATGTAGCGATCTTGGGCTGCTGGTGTGAGGTCGGCCAGAACGTTGACGATCAGCTGTTGAACCGGATTGCTGGTGCCGTTGCAACAGTCTGGAAATCGTGCTCCGGTGAACATTATAAAGTCTAGCGACTGCATTCTGTGATTCGCAGGCCAGGAGACGACCAATGACGACGTTCCGGGTAGCTGCGTCTAGTCTTGGCATATTGTAGCAACTTCGTAATATATTAAACGACTGAATTCAATTGAACGGTTGTGTGTCTTTTATACCCATAAAACCGGCATAAAGATAAGACGTGATTCGCACGTGCAACTGCCCTACGTTTTTCCCTACGCCTTCCTCGTGTAGCGTTACACAAAGGCTGACCCGAAAGTCACGTGTGATCAACAACCACTATCAGGGGCTTAAATTCAATTATCGGACATTTACATTATAACATGATCCTGTTGTCATGTGTCAATCACGCACATTTTTGGAAAAATTCATGTTTGAAAAAAAATTGGATGTTGCGTTTCTTTTTTGGGAGAGTATATATATTTTTGAACACTAAAACACACGAGCACAGGGATCTTCTTGTCTAGAATAACTTATTTTGTTAATAAATTATGTTTTATGTGTGTAAATAGTGTCATATTACTTCTTCAGATCTCGATAACGACATTCGGAATGTGATCAAGCGACTGCAGCACCAGCACAAATCCAGCATACAACGCTATAACATCATATCAATCAATACTACTATTTCAATGATGAGTCTGTATCCATAATTTGTTATTATATTATTATGTATATTTTTTTTGTTGCCTGTAATATCCACCTTGTAAGGAGAGGCGCCAACAAGCACTTGCTTACCGCGCTTCTTTTTCAGCAATAAATCTATTTAAATGTTTCATGAACAACCTTGACAATTCCGTTATGTGTTTTCTAAGTAGTCAATTCAATTCAATTTCATTGTACAAAACAATAAAAGTAAAACCCTAGACTTAATGATTGTTACATGTACCCTTCGAGTGTAAAGATAATACTCTGCTGTGTCAGATTTTCAGATTTCAGATTTGTTTTATTCTCTTGGCCCCTTTCCGGGCATGGAGAAATACATCACATAAACATAACAATACATATATTGGCGGACATTGGTCAAACAACACCACCTAACAAATGGTGGGATTATTTTAGGAGACCTATGAATTGGCTTAAATTCTTTAGATTTCTGAAATTTCTATTGATAAATAGAGATTGCAAGCCATGCGAATACTTATTTCTTACAAAATAATGGGGTATTTTCAACAAGCGTTGTGGCTCATAGAATTGGCAATGAAATAAGTAGTGGGCTTTGTCACCTACATCTAAATTGCATTTGTCACATAATCTAAGGTGAGTTGGCAAATTTGTCCATCTACCCTTTTCGATTGGTAGAGAATGGTTAGAAGTTCTGAAACGCAGTAGATTGGTCATGAGCCTTTCCGGTAATACAGATAAATATTTTTCAAATTGAAAAGTAGTTTTTATCTTCGCATAAAAACGCCCCTTTTCAGAACTTGTAACTTCCTCTCTCCATCTTTGTAAAAACTGATCTTGTAAACGTTGTTTTACTGATTTTACAAGCCATATTGGGTTTAACAACAAATCACCGGTCCATATATATGTAAGTCCCAAACTATCCAGAAGAGGTTTAACTTGAGTAAGCCATTTAGAATTTTCAGGCTGCCTAACTAAATTTTGGTACAAAATAAAACACAGTTTAGTTCCCTTGTCGTCTCGTAATTTACTCCAGTAGCTCAAAATACGAGTATAGATAGTTATATCTACAGGGTATCTACCTAATTCTCCATATACCATGTAACTAGCTGTCGATTTCCGGAGATTAAGTAACAGCTTTAGAAATTTTCGTTCTGCCTTTATAATTGGCTTGATGTTACCAACTCCCCAGATAACACAACCGTACAATAGTATTGACATAACAGTTTGATCAAATATTTCGATCAAGCAATCGATAGGCAAATCTAAATTTCTTTGCTTTCTTAACAAACAGTACGCTGCATCTTCATGTCGTGTATGGCATCACTTTTGATGAGTGTATCTGAATAGTAAAGGAGAGAATGCTTACTGTTTCCTTACCCTTTTTGACTATCAGGGAACCAATGCGAAGGTTGTTTCGTTTCAACTTATACAAGCCAGCTTGTGTCAAATGCCAGAAAGGCTTAAAGTGACATGAGCTGCCAAAATTCACGCTTTTTTCATACTTTCTGATCGACAGTAAGAGACTTTGAAGGCCATCTAAAAACTAGACGACTGACGTTGGAATGAGGGAAATCCGCAACGTCTAAATAGTGTCCGAAAAGTAAACAAAATTTAAATCACCGAGACGACCATTTTATTCATTCTAAGCCAAAGTTAGTTCAAAACAATACGTTATCGTTCATTCTCGAGATTAGAAGCACTAAAAACATTTTGGCAGCTCATGCCACTTTAAAGTAAAAATAAAATGTTTAGAATTTGAAACTGGCTTCTTGCGCCTTTGTTATTGCAAATAGAGATGAAAATTACTGAGAATACACAATAAAATACCCTGCGTCTGACGACATCATATTTTCCAGATCCGGACGCCCGGGGTCAAAACTGAATATGAAACTGGTCTCCTGCGCCTATAACATATAAAGAGGCCAAACTTAGTACCGGTATGTGTGCACACTGAAACTTCTGCATCTCGTCATCATTTTTAGAATCCACTTCCAGCGGGGCGAAGCCAAATACGAAACTGAATATGAACTAGATTCCTGTGTCTTTTAATATTGGACATGGAGATATTAACATTCTGGTTAAAAAATACTTTATTGTTCTAAAGGAGCGATAAAACCGAAGGTTGTTAATGCGTCTCCTTACACAGAAAATTCTCAAAAAAAGGTTTTATTCAAAGAAAAATACAAAGTTAGAAATTATTAAAGAATGTGAGAATAAATATAGTAGAATGATTGATTGGTTGATGTTTTACGCCGCACAAGATTATTTCACTTGCATGAGGAAACCCCAAACCTTCGAATATTGGTTGCCTTGTGTCGGATACTCGAAATGGTGAACCATAGATGCAGGTCTATGTACAATAATAAAAGGGCAGGAATTCAGTTTTATATTCGATTTTCTCCGCTTTATCTAGCCTAAATGGAGTTATAGGCCAGGTTCATTATTAACTGAAGAATCTTTAACTACATTATGTAGTTAGCTGACGGTCCCCGCTTCGTTATTCGCTATATTGTTGAATCAATCTAACATTAGAAGTTACCCTAGTCCTAAAGTCCAGATTTAACCTTTTAGGAATTTTATCGGAAATATCCATTGGAATGGGGTTGGAGAGTTCACATAGGAGGTCAATTAATCATGTGACTTTTAAGTATTCGACAAAACAACAACATCATGGAATTTTACCTGGCATTTGATCGCATCTACGTGCGTTGCTATTACTCTCTTACACTTGGCTAGAACTATCGTTAGTTACATCGAACATTCAAACACCAGCAGCTATTGGAAATGCTCCGTGGAGCCTTTAACAGTGGCCAGTTCAATGTGAATCGGATGGACTGGGGACGTCGCCATCTTGCCTGTTTTCGTCAAAATGGGACTATTTCGTAAAATTGACTCTACGTTTTCGTTACAAGTTTAATGTTTTCTTAAATTCAAAGTATAGCGTGATGTCAGGATTTTTATATTTATCTGATAGCTTTTAAAAATGTTACCCAAGATGGCACGCGAAAATCCCTGCGTACGATGTCTATCTTAGCCACTTTTAAAGGAGATCTCGCGAGAATACGACTGTTGTTGAATATCAAACTGGACTGTGAAGTTGGCTCAGTTTACTGTTCATAATCCTTTGCGAATAACGAATTTAAAGCTAAAGCTTATATCTCGATATTTCACACTTACATCTACAGTGAAACTCTACGAACGTCTGTCAAACGGACCGAGCAGACGACAAACGACATACAGAGTTACGCCCCTTGTATACTTAGCAACGTTATTGATCGATGTACGAAGAATTTTGTGTTTCGTTTTTCCATTTGTAGATTTGAATTAGAGTCAAATTAGATAGAAATAAAAACTTTGCACTATTAATGAAGCTTAGGTGACTGTAATATATCCTCATAAGACCTGTTTTGGGCTTTTCGAAGCGAGTAAACATTTGAAGTGGTGGCGGCCATGTTTTGTCGCCAGGCGGGTCATAACAAAATCAGGCCGGGTGTATGGGTTTATACGACCCGGGTAATCGACCAATCAAAATTCAGCATTTGCCAACTAACTTGGTTGAAGGATAATAATAGGGCTTATCAGCACGAACGCTCCAATCAGCTGATATTACCCGGCCACAAAGGTAGTACTCAGGTAAATAACGTGCACAGTCAAATAATATCGACAGGATCTTATTTCTTGGCATGAATGGTCACTGTTAGGACATCATTCCTGGACAGTATCAGATAAAAAAAAATTTTGCCGATATGAATTCGGACCCGAGGTTCCGTAGGGCTAATGTCTTACCTCTATTTTCTATTGGTTGTTTTCATAATTTTGCACAATGTAAGAAAACAATAGTGGATAAAATTGTTTATTTTTTTTAAATATTTGAATATTGGCAAATACTAAAAGAATCTGTCTACCTCAACAAATGTTATAGAGACGTACTGTACTTGTGCTGTCCGTCGACCGTCAACTGGGGCTTGTCTGCAAGATATTTCAAGAGTCGCTGGATGAATTTATTTTATGAATTTTTTAATAGCTTATTACTGGACCCTTTGTAATTGGTCGAGTTTCTGTGTGTGTATGCCCGTGCGTTCTTCCGTTAGCCTCCAATTTGGATATTTTATTGGCCGTTGCTTGTCATCACGGTATTTCCTGAACCGCTGGTCAAAATTCTATACAATTTGTATTAATAACTCATTAGTGAGTCTTTTCATTTGTTGTTGCTTGTGTACAAGATGTATCGTTAACCACTGGTCAGAATTTTATAAAATTGTATGTTTAGCTTATTGGTTGGAACATTTGTAATTGATGAAGCTTCGGGGCCCGTGCGTTCGTTATTCTTTTAGCCTCAAATGCGGATATTTTCATTTTCTGCTGTTTGTCTGCAAGACATCTCCTTAACGGCTTGTCAGCATTTTATAAAATAATCTTAATAGCTTATTGGCGGAGACATTTGATATTGGTTTGCGTCTGTCCGTTCGTCTGTTAGTCTCCATTTTGTGTTGCTTATATGGCCGTCTCTTCTTCCGTTAGCCTAAAATTCGGGTATTTTCATTGGTCTGCTTGTTTGCAAGATATGAGCTGAGTAGCTGGTCATAATTTTATGAAATTTTTATTTATAGCTTATTACCTGAGACATTTGATATTGGTTTGCTCTGTCCGTTCGTCTGTTATCCGCTATTTTGTGTGCAATCTATCCCCTGGACTGCTGGACTGTAGTTTATTTAAAGCTTATTGGCGGTAACATTCGTAATTAGTCAAGTTTTGTGTATGTATGTCTGTTAGCTTTTGATATGTTTTGGTATCAAAGCTTTCTAATATCTCAAGATTCCGTAATATATAAAGTTTTCTAATAAACACACTCACCGCCGTACCTAGCCGAGAAATCTTGGCTCTGCCGAATTTTTTTTTTCCGTGTTCGTCATAGCCAAGATCACTTCCATAGTAAAAAAGTGATATTTGTTAAGGAGACCCGCCGAAAAAATCGGCGGCGCAAATTTCACAACAAATAAGCAAAGAATAAAATATTTACTACTGCATTCCGATAGCATAGACCACGAAGAAGGAGTTTGTCGAACTTATGCCGCTGTAAAGTGACTAAAGATATATGATTGAAGTATTTCTACGACGCCCCGCACAGTTTAACTGGTCGTTTAAATGTTTTACTGTGGCGGTTACGTCAGATTGAAAGCCAGTGGACTTCGAAACAAATATTGACTGCATAAGGGAAAGTTTACCACTTTACGGCGGCCTAAGTTTGACAAACACCTTCTTTGTGGTCTATGCTATCGGAATGCAGTGGTAAATATTTTATTCTTTGCTTATTTGTTGTGAAATTTGCGCCGCCGATTTTATCGGCGGGTTTCCTTAACAAATATCACTTTTTACCATGGAAGTGATCTTGGCTATGACGAACACGGAAAAAAAATTCGGCAGAGCCAAGATTTCTCGGCTACGCCGTACCCTTTCTGACATTTACTAAGAAAGTCAATCTACACGATCTTACTACAAGGTAAGTATAAAATGTCTAAAAGTAGGCGGGTGGGGGGGGGGGGGGGGGTTAAAGCAAAGAAGAATAGAAGCCAGATTACAAGGTTAGTGTTGGATTACCACTCAGGTTTTTTTTGTCTCTGGATACACTCTTGCGTTTATCGGCAGGCTATTTTGCCTCTCAAGCCAGAGCCCCATGTCTTTTCTGACGAAGTACTGTAGTGTTAGACCGCTCACACTGGTCAAATCATCACGGCGTTTGTGTGCAAGATCAGGCCTTGAGTTTGTTTACATTGAATTTAACAAACAAATCAAATTTTCAATATCAAATGACAAATACAAAATGATGCCAAAATCTTTCCATTTTGAGCAAAAATAAAAAATTCCCAAACTGCAGACTGTTTTTAATGTAAACAGTATACTTGATTCTCACGGCGAGTGTGTCATTAAGAAAAGTATGTCGGCTTGGCTTCGGGCTTATTATCTCACTTGTATGTTGACCTGATTAAGGTTCAACGCCCCCCTTTTTAGTCTTTCACTAATGTTAGTGATGGAGCCTTCATAAGGACTATAACGACGCTGTGTAAATAACGACAACGCCTGTATCCGTAATGACAACAGAAAGAATCAAACTTCTTGGTCAGGAGGTCCTACCAGCACGAGTTCACGGCTCTCAAGATATCTTCACTAACCCTCATTTCATACTTGTTAAACCGAGGTTTGTAAAACCACCGTATCATAGACCTATATGTTTTTCTTATGAGCTCGAGTTCACTCTTTAAAATAACAACTAAATTGCTACCGCCTTTGACATCAAAGCCAGCGGTTGACCCTCATCCTGGTATCATGAACAGCGGTTGATGAAAGGAAAGACATAAAAACTGATTTTCAGACTCTATAGACGACGAGGTGTAAAAGATGAAAACACACAGCTATTAAATCAGGATTACGAATTGAAATGTTTTCCGGAAGGTTTCTTAGACTTCTTAAGAAAGGAAGCCTTTACGAATGAAATCTGCGGTGCCACAAAGTAACTGGTGTCTTATCGACGGATAAAAACAGCGAAACAAGAAACACAAACAGAATTGTTTGGTTTTAGTAAGCGTGTACGTAACCAGTAAAAAGGAAAAAAAACGACAAAACGTGTCAGATAAAGCCGGGCAGAGGAACCCAACCCCCCCCCCCCCAACCACCCGCCGCCCTTCCCTCGTGTACAAGGGGACAGAGGTTAAAAAGTTTCAATTCCAGGTGACATTGTCATCGTGAAGGCGTAATAACTGCTTGTATCCATTTAATGTTAAACGAAATAAGTTGGGGTGAGATATCATCTATCTGTATCTGTGAACGAACAATGCAAAGATAGTCTAGTCTAAACATCTGATTACCTACGGGTCAGTTTTAATTTCAAACAAAACCAAACTGATCACTATCCCTCATGTTCTGAACGATATCGGCGGGTGATCTAGTGTCCTTTTTCAGGCGGCAATTCTTTTTAGCTGCGACAAGCAGCTCTATAAGTCACTCTGTCAGTCGGTCTGTCTGTCGGTCGGTAACGTCTAATATCGACTCAGACATAGTTTTAAATTTTTGCATACGGCATTCCATCACCGTTTTCCTATTTAAAATTGCATCATTCCTAATTAATCCTGGGTTTTTTTTATCAATAAATAATCGAATATATATTTAAAGATAAGCGTCCGTTCTGAATTCGACAAAGTTGGAAGTTTTCAGTGAAGTGTGCGTACTTTAAACTTTTTTTACCTTGCAACAAACAGATGCAACATGTGATTTTATTTGTTCATTCTCAAAATCATTTGAACTTGTAAGAAAATATAGTCTGTATGTGGCCATTTTGTGGCCATACGACGTCAGTAGGGTTTTGGTCGACGTTTCAGTTGTTGCCATACGACGTCAGTACGGTTTTGGCCGACGTTTCAGTTGTTGCCATACGACGTCAGTACGGTTTTGGCCGACGTTTCAGTTGTTGCCATACGACGTCAGTACGGTTTTGGCCGACGTTTCAGTTGTTGCCATACGACGTCAGTACGGTTTTGGCCGACGTTTCCCGTGAGATTACATAACAAAATCTTGACAAGTAACCTCACTCTGAATTGGTTGAGTGCGCCTCCGATCAAGAGAGTTAAGAAAGGACTTCATTCTCTTTTTTCAGTTGGGTAGCAGATGAAGAAGCCACCACCTGTAATTTATGTGGAAATAAGTTTAATCAGCTTCGGAGGAAGCACCATTGTCGAATGTGTGGACGAGTTCTCTGCAGCAAGTGTTGTAAAGATAAGGTACGTACACACCATCATCGGGGTAGTATAAGCACGGGGGTCTAGCCTTTCGGTTACGTTTCTTCGCTGAGCCTGATTCTGGATAATTCAGAATTTTCGGGGCTTTCCCCCTTCCAGCCCAGCGTTATACACACTTACGCTTATTGCCCTGGATTGTCAGCCCCCCCCCCCCCCCCCCCATCTCTCTCTCATTTCAAAATCTCTCCGCCAGGCTACGCAAAGCGCTAGAAATGCATTTATTTGGAAGGCTTTAACTGGTAGATTGACCTAAATAACAACATTTTGACTCGGCACGCCTTCAGTCATTTTCCCAGAGCCAACTGATGTCTAGATGTCTCTGAGGCATGTACAGGAAAAAATACAATGAAGAAGAAAAAGGAACAAAAAATTTAGTAAAACTCTGAGCACCTCTTTACTAAAAACCCGAAGCTACTAATTCTGAACTTGATTGAAATACACCTTTATTGTGACCCATCGTTGCCAATCATGTTTTACCTACCTATTTTGCCTCATTCGTTACTTAAATAAACAAAAAAAAGTATTAAAAAATTCGACCCCAAAACCAAAAAAAAAATAAAATAAAAAAATCCTACAAAGTAGACGTTAGTCTTTAGGAATAAAGAGATTAAATATACATGTATATATTTATATATATATATGAAAGTGCAAGAAAATACGTACCTTACCAAACCGTACCTATTGAATTAGGGGAGTTTGAATAGTTTTAGTAATGTTGAAATCTCCACGAGAATTGTATATTATGATGTTTACTGTGAAAGTATAAGTTAAAAAAGTATAAAGTAAAAACCCGGGTAAAACTAACGACCAAAAAACATCAGTCGATGTACTCATCACTATTGGGCCCACTTGTGAGTCATTCTTCAGCCAAATCATTGGTGCTCTTTCAAGGTAAATGAGTGAAATGTTAAAATGGCCAATGCCTTGAAGGAAGTGTGTTTCATGAGATTACTCCAGGTAAATAACTATAACGGCAGACAAATGCCTTAACTGAGACTGTAGGTAATCAAATACCACGGAGGACTTAAGACGAGAAATTTAGGAAAAAGGGACTACTTATCAGAGAGAATACAACGAAATAATTGCAGGTTGACATTTTCATCTTTTATAGCTTCTGTTACCTCAAATGGGCTTAACAGAGCCCGAGAGAGTGTGCGATAGATGTAAGCCTGTTGCAGAACTCGTCTCCCAAGCAAGCTCCAAAAATTCAGTAAGTATACTACTTAAAAAACGGACTAAAAATCTAAACACCGTCACATTCGTTCCAAAAGCTGTGTTGAAATTTATATGCTACCATCAACTTATCGGGAATTATTCTATATACCGATTTTTATGGATTCGTTTTCAATTTGTTTTCTTATCACTAGATATTTATTATTAGGATTTGAAGGTGAAATCCGCCGAAGGTATAGTCAAGTTAGCCAAGGACCCAGAATGGACTGGAAAGGTAACATTGTCCTCAGCTTAAATTTATTCGGCGTTCCCAAACTGGCCACAAGTATTACTGTATATAAAAGTATATATACGCTATGCTTCTTTTCTTAATTAATTGATTCCAGCTTGCTGAATGTGAAAATTGTGTGTGACATAGATAAGGCTTAATATCGGGAAAGCCCAGGACATGATAATCTGAGCGCCAACTTGAGTATGATTTAGCATGTCATTTGGGGCAAATTTGTAATGTAACAAAGCAGTGAAGCCATGCCAATAGTAGAAAAGTGCCCCATTCCCATTCCTTAGTGTGTGAATCAGGAAAAACTACTCACAGGTGGATAAGCAATTCCATTCATCTTATACAGGACCTGGAATTACCTGAAACAGTACAAAAAATATTCAGTTTGACATAAAACAACACTGAAGACGATTTTTGCAAGGAAGGCATGACTAAAATAAATATTTTACTGTGTTTACTGTGTTGGCTGTTAATTAAATCCATGTAAGGATTATGGTTTTTTGTCAGAAACACCAATATCTACAAAAACTCCAGTAATGCCCATTTTTTTGTCTTTTTTTAGCAGGGGTAATGAAAAGGAATCGGATTGTATGGTCCATAATTGCAGTAAAATTGATATACAGAAAGATATAATTAACCCACATGAGAAATTTCATTACCCCCCCAAAAAAAAATCAAGAAAATATTTTTTGTAAATATTTTGCTAGAAACGACAATTGGTCAAAACAGTCCTATCGGCTAATAATGTGTTTTTAACAAGTTTAAAGTCACAAATACCTTACTGTTATTGTAAAGTGGTCTATTTCACAAAATAAGACAACACACACAGGCAGCAGGCAATTTAAGTTACCATATTGACTCATCACACCTTCCCTAACTTTCCTTGATCCATATCATTCAGTAAAGGGCCTTCAAACACCTCTTTGGGAATATTTAAAACATAATTTGACCTCACGGTTACTCCTGCGCGTGTTTGTTGAGTAACTCTTTAATTAATTACCTTCTAATTATCAGGGCATTATGTCAGAAGTGAACTAGGAAAACGTAAAGAGACAGCGTTCGATTATAAAATTCAGCCCACTATCCGGTTTTAATTTTACCAGGCCTATCGAGTGGCTTGAGTGGAAACAGCGTTTCGATTTGTCAATGAACGAACTCTGATCACTCGTACCTTTCGTTCCTGTTAATTCCTTTCATGGGATTGAGTAGTCAATTAAATACCGGCAAATTATCGTGACACCCGTGCACATTTTAATGTAAGTTGTCTCCTTACTTGTATCATATTCCTGATGACGGTTACGTAGATCTGATGAAATATCGAATATCTTTCAATTACTGCTTCACTTTGTTTTTGTTGTATAGATTTGCGACCTCAATGTTTTTACTCAGAAGGGCCTTACCACATTTTCGCCCTTCGTAGGAATTTGCTCTCTTTAGGGCTTAAAAGTTAACGTTGTTGGATATTAAGTTTTTAATAACTATATTATCTCTACAATTCTACAATGCTATCCTTAGACCGACATTTTTAATAGGTGTCACTTTTCGAATGTTGGATATTACCACCGTTACACGTTTAAAGATCATCAGAATCACTAATCAAGACATAGCATATCCACTATTAAACAACTGCATAATATGGTTCTATATGCGAACATTCTTCGCCTTTCGTTTAATTGCTAATTTGTGAAGGAACACAAGCATTACTTTTTAAAACAATATTCATTTTTCAGATTCTCGAGCTTGGTGGTTTACAAAGTCTTATATCACTAGTTGTAGAAGATGTTCCTCGGATCGATGTAAGTGCCGATGTGGATGAAAATTCTTAATAGTTACTTATATCCTATATGGGAGATATCACATAACCATGAGTGAAAGTCGTGTGTCAGGAGGATGCTACGTCACCTACCTAAGCGTTAAAACATCCTTCCGACTTGTATTATACCGTCAACCAAAGTGTCGTACCATGTGACAATTATGTAGTTAATTTATCCATCTAAAGTCTAGTAAACAAAAAGCGCCTACAGCGCTACTCATGAGATAGTCGTTGAAAAAAATAGATCGATTATAACTGCGGCTTGAATATTGAATGAAAGAGTGAATAAATGTTTTATAATTTGACTGACAGGACGTCATATCTACCGGATTGCACAGCCTCTCAACTTACCCCCAGTTACACACATTGCTGGCCGAGTCAGGAGCCATCAAAGCCCTGTGTATGTGAGTATGGAAGCAGCGTGGATAACAACGTGAACAATTAAACTGGTATAGTATTAAGTGGATGGGAAATATAACTGGTATAGCAAGGAAAGATATAATGTTATTAATCAGGAAATTCCCCATGGCATTGTTACAGGTCCGAGGATAGTCGTATTGGTCCGAGGCCGAAGGCCGAGGGCTAATACGGCTGTCCGAGGACCTGTGACAATGCCAATAGGGAATATCCTGATTAATGAAAATTTTATTAATTGGCTTTCAATGTTTTTTTTTTCATAAATTATTGATATGATTTAAAAATACTAGTGTTTTAATAGACGCATTCGCAAGGAAAGTTTTTTTCTTAAAAATTTCTTTTAAAAAAATCTAGGTGTAGTGTACCAAGAGTTGTTCCCCTTTTGTACATAAAACATAGGAACATATTTCTTTACTTTTACAAATTATTGTTTATGCAATATTTAATTTATCTAATGAAATAGACGGAATATTTGTTATGCTTTAACTGTACATTGGCTATTTTCTTTTTTTCTGTTGATAATTTCAAGAAAAATGGGATTTTGAAGTGATAGCAGTGAAACGGTCGCCATGTTTGATCTCGTATTGGCCCAGTCCGTATTGTTCGTTCGTATTAGCCTAGTTTGTTCGTATTGGCCCTGGTAAGCCCTGTATGAGCGTGGCCGTTTCTCCGTATTTTGCCAATAACATTGAAAGTCAATTAATAATAACTGGTATAGCAAGGGGATGGGAAATATTACTGGTATAGCAAGGGGAAGTGAAATATTACTGGTATAGCAAGGGGATGGGGAATATTACTGGTATAGCAAGGGGATAGGAAATATCACTGGTATAGCAACGGGATAGGAAATATTACTAGTACAGCACGGGGATGGGAAATATTACTGGTATAACAAGGGGATGGGAAATATTACTGGTATAGCAAGGGGATGGGAAATATTACTGGTATAGCAAGGGGATGGGGAATATTACTGGTATAACAATGGAATGGGAAATATTACTGGTATAGCAAGGGGATGGGAAATATTACTGGTATAACAAGGGAATGATAAATTTTACTGGTATAACAAGGGAATGGGAAATATTACTGGTATAACAAGGGGATGGGAAACATTACTGGTATAGCAAGGGGATGGGAAATATTATTGGTATAACAAGGGGATGTGAAAGATTTCTGGTATAGCAACGGTATTTGAAATATATATGGTATAGCTATGGGAAATATATAGAGGATATTGAACAGTTGTGTTTGAATAGCACTTATATTTTTTCGAGTGAAAGACGGAGAATAACCCATGAGACGCGAAGCGTCGAGTGGGTTATCCCTCCGCCTTCCAAGAGAAAAAATATAAATGCCATTCAAACACAACTGTACAATATTCTGTTTATTATTTATACTATCATGTTTGAGGCTGGGGATTGTTTATTAAGTAAAAATTTATCAATTATACAAAAGAAATTATGAACAAACTTATGACGGATTAGGTTTTCAGCAAACGTAGGAATATATATCGTTGACCAATGAAACAACAGCAATCAAACAAACAACAGCATATAACTGGTATAGCAAGGGGATGGGAAATATAACTGGTATAGCAAGGGGATGGGAAATATTACTGGTATAGCAAGGGGATGGGAAATATTACTGGTATAGCAAGGGGATGGGAAATATTACTGGTATAGCAAGGGGATGGGAAATATTACTAGTATAGCAAGGGGATGTGAAATATTACTGGTATAGCAAGGGGATGGGAAATATTACTGGTATAGCAAGGGGATGGGAAATATTACTGGTATAGCAAGGGGATGGGAAATATTACTAGTATAGCAAGGGGATGTGAAATATTACTGGTATAGCAAGGGGATGGGAAATATTACTGGTATAGCAACGGGATAGGAAATATTACTAGTATAGCAAGGGGATGTGAAATATTACTGGTATAGCAAGGGGATGGGAAATATTACTGGTATAGCAACGGGATAGGAAATATTACTGGTATAGCAAGGGGATGGGACATATTACTAGTATAGCAAGGGGATGGGAAATATTACTCGTGATGCAAGGGGATGGGAAATATAACTGGTATAGCAAGGGGATGGGAAATATAACTGGTATAGCAAGGGGATGGGAAGTATTACTGGTATAGCAAGGGGATGGGAAGTGTTACTGGTATAGCAAGGGGATGGGAAGTATTACTGGTATAGCAAGGGGATGGGAAGTATTACTGGTATAGCAAGGGGATGGGAAGTATTACTGGTATAGCAAGGGGATGGGAAGTATTACTGGTATAGCAAGGGGATGGGTAGTATTACTGGTATAGCAAGGGCATGTGAAATATAACAATAGTGGACGCGAGCAGAAATATAACTGTAATAGAAGCGGACAGAAATATAACAGTAATAGAAGCGGACAGAAATATAACAGAAATAGAAGCGGGCAGAAATATAACGGTAATGGAAGCAAGCAGAAATATAACAATAATGGAAGCGGGCAGAAATATAACAGTAATAGAAGCGGGCTGAAATATAACAGTAATAGAAGCGGGCTGAAATATAACAGTAAAAGAAGCGGACAGAAATATAACAGTAATAGAAGCGGACAGAAATATAACAGTAATAGAAGCGAGCAGAAAAATAACAGAAATAGAAGCGGGCAGAAATATAACGGTAATGGAAGCAAGCAGAAATATAACAATAATGGAAGCGGGCAGAAATATAACAGTAAAAGAAGCGGACAGAAATATAACAGTAATAGAAGCGGGCTGAAATATAACGGTAATGGAAGCGGGCAGAAATATAACAGTAATAGAAGCGGACAGAAATATAACAGTAATAGAAGCGGACAGAAATATAACAGTAATAGAAGCGAGCAGAAAAATAACAGAAATAGAAGCGGGCAGAAATATAACGGTAATGGAAGCGGGCAGAAATATAACAGTAATAGAAGCGGGCTGAAATATATCAGTAATGGAAGCGGGCAGAAATATAACAGTAAAAGAAGCGGACAGAAATATAACAGTAATAGAAGCGGGCAAAAATATAACATTAATGGAAGCGGGCAGAAATATAACAGTAATAGAAGCGGGCTGAAATATAACTGGTATAGCAAAGGGATGTGAAATATAACTGGTATAGCAACGGTATTTGAAATATATATGGTATAACAAAGGGGTGTGAAATATATATGGTATAACAAAGGCGTGTGAAATATATATGGTATAGCAAGGGGATGTGAAATACAATTGGGGTAGTAACGGGAGAAATATAAGTGTTTAGCAACATGGAAGTAAATAAAAATCAGATATGAATGGGAAATGAAATGTAATTTAGAGAAAACAACAGGACAAGGAACAATAAACGAGCAACAACACACATGACAATTGACGGATCTTTAAAGAAAATAAACTCTGACTATGCTGCATGTGTAAATAGTGTTGACAAGCACCTTCATGTTACAGGTGTGTATCTCGGGCCCAAACAGATCACACAAATGTCCTGGTGGAAGGAATCAGTGCATTGATGATTTTCTGTAAATCGTCACAACTAAAAATCAAAGGTAATACAAACATGATTAATGCAAGATATTTCTTTCATTTAAGTCCACTGATATCCGAGGACAGTATGTTTTGCCCATTTGTTTGCGTGGATTCGAGATTGTATTTGGGATGGGCTACATGTACATAAAACCAACTTTTTCAACAAATTCACTATCTCATTTTAATGAAGTGTGCACATGGAGAATTCTTTGGCTATCGACTGTAAAGCAGTTAAACTTGGGTTTTAAGCTGATCTAGTGCAATACAAAAGTTTTTTGTAATAAACTGACATTTTGCCCTAGGTTTTAGTTGAAGTCTGTTTTGCTATAGCACGACATTTCAATTCCAGCCATAGAAGACGGAGCCTTGCAGCCTGTTCTGGAACTATGCACTAGCCAGGATGAAGCAGTTGCATTGATGGCAGTCAGCACACTGAGTTTAATGGTCGAACATGCCGGCACGCATAACGCTGTTATCGAAAATGCCAGGGATGCACTTCCTAGAATACTGTCCCTCACTACTTCTACTGATGAACAAGTATGACCAAGCTCTTGATACACTCGTATTGTCGCCCAGAGAATGATTATGTAACCGACACTAATTGACCCGGGTCAATTAGTGTCGGTTATTTACTAATTCAGTTATGTCCCTGATGATGATTGCAGAATGATTATGATATCCTACAGTCTTCGTTTGCCTTCATTTCCATTGCTTTGTTGAAAATAAGCAATTTGAATGCCCAAGGTGTACCACTACACTTTACATGTTTTAAGTGGGGTATGTAGATTAACAACCAGTTTTGATGTTTAGCGTATCCAGCGCGCCAACAGCCGTGGGCCTACTCGGTGAGCACCACAGAAAGCTCAAAGCTAAAAACAGGTTTGGTTTGTGTAAAGGCGTTTAACATCAAATCATAAAAGATGCTAAGGATTGTTCCATAATTTGTGAACGAAGACTTGATCCCATTTTTCACATATTAGGATTTAATTATGGGAATATATTCCCAATTCCACTAAAAATAGATACGTTATAGAAGACCATAGCCTGTCCCTCGGAATATCTCACTACTGATTATGTAATAAATTATTTTATTGGATTAGATGTATTGATTTTGCTAGAGTTCTAGGGCGGACAATTGCTCCTCCATACTACTATAGAAAGTATCTCGATTTTCCCTATATAAAACAGGTATATGTAAAGGGTTGGTGGAGTGGTGGTGGTATTGCTTGCTATGTTATGTATGGAAGCCGATAGAGGCCATCTCGCGATCTCGCAATCTCGCCCTTCAAAGCCTAGAGCGAGATCGCGAGACCGCGAGATCGCGAGGCGAGAGTGCGAGACCGCGAGACTGCGAGACCTCGAGACTGCGAGATCGCGAGACTGCGAGGCCGCGAGACTGCGAGATCGCGAGGCGAGACTGCGAGATCGCAAAGCGAGACTGCGAGATCGCGAGGCGAGACCGCGAGATCGCGAGATGGTATATCTCGCAGTCTCGCCTCGCGATCTCGCAGTCTCGCCTCGCGATCTCGCGATCTCGCGGTCTCGCGATCTCGCAGTCTCGCGATCTCGCAGTCTCGCGATCTCGCAGTCTCGCGATCTCGCGGTCTCGGGATCTCGCGGTCTCGCGATCTCGCGGTCTCGCGATCTCGCGGTCTCGTGATCTCGCGGTCTCGCGATCTCGCAGTCTCGCGGTCTCGCGATCTCGTGATCTCGCGGTCTCGTTCTCTCGCGGTCTCGCGATCTCGCGGTCTCGCAGTCTCGCAGTCTCGCGGTCTCGCGATCTCGCAGTCTCGCGATCTCGCAGTCTCGCGATCTCGCGGTCTCGCGATCTCGCAGTCTCGCGATCTCGCAGTCTCGCGATCTCGCGGTCTCGCAGTCTCGCGATCTCGCAGTCTCGCGATCTCGCAGTCTAGCTGTTTTATTTTAGGGAGGCATTGTTAATTGTTAAATTGATGGCTATAACGCGGTGAGATCTAAGAGTTACGTGTATGTATTTATTTATGACAATTGGAACTGCCAGTATAGGAGAAATCTGGTAGGCTGCATAAACCCAAATCAAACCACAGTTTGTAAGTTTCATGTGGTTTGTTTGACAAGAAGTGAAATTTACACCCTAACCGTAGATCGTGCGGCTTCACACATTTATGGAAGCCTTGAATGGAGCCTTTCAAGAAAATAAAAAATCCAATATAATGTAAGGATTCTGAGATAAGTAAATTCATAGTACGAGAGAATATAAGAAGATATAACGAGATAAGTATAAACTGAATAACAAGATACGTAAACCATATAAATAACGGGAGAGTAAATCAGACTCGTTATATACCTAAGTCATTACTGCAACTAAATTTCTCCTGCTAAGTAAATTTCAATGCATTAAAATTGATAAAAAAAATTGCGTTCTCGTCTTTGAGGGTTATAACAAGGCAAACATGAGGATTATATGGCACTAAAAATAGGTCTTGTCCCTGACCGAAACAGCATAAATGGGTATTAGATAAATACAGTTTTTTGCAGATTTTTTCAGTCAGATAGTGGAAAAGGCTCTTCGATGGTCGACATAAATACATGTATAAACTTTTCTCCTCCTTACGATTTCATATCGGATTTATTCAATATATGATGTATATGCCAAGTTGTTATCAGCTATGTACATTGAACACGAAACTACACCGATCATATTTTTTTCATGCAATCTCAGCGGCATTAAGGGCCTTGGAGCTTCATTGAATTTGCGGACCGTAGATAATTCATACAGGGGCGGATACAGGATTTTGTGAAAGGGGGGGGGGGGGGGGGGGGGGGCGCAAGTTCTAACAGATCGAGTCAGTATTTTTAAATGTGTCTGGAGGTGGTTTGAGGATTGGGAAGAGGGGGGTGGGGGGGGGGGGGCGATGGGGCTGAGAGGGCAATCGAAAATATAGTCACGGGTAAATCAAATTAATTTGCACGAATTTCACTTTGTTAGACCCTACCCGAATTCTTAATGGTCGATGGTCTTAAAGGTGGGGTTCCAGGCCCTTTGATTACAGTAACATAACAGATTCGAAAGAGGCCTGTAGCCCCCCTCCCGCTGTTCTACCTACACATACCATGGTGA
Source organism: Lepidochitona cinerea (assembly GCA_963971465.1). Lineage (NCBI taxonomy): Eukaryota > Metazoa > Mollusca > Polyplacophora > Chitonida > Tonicellidae > Lepidochitona > Lepidochitona cinerea. Next base: position 9,000,508 of record OZ020551.1, read on the forward strand.
CTTTCCCGAGCCAATAGGCGAGGGTGCAGGGGCCGCTTAGGCCCCGGAAGCTCAAGGGTTCTAGATAGTCTGAGAAAATGTCTGAGGCTGTTCTGCAAGTAAAATTGCTTAATAATTTTCGGATTTTGCTTTTCCAAATTCTTAAAAAATATCAGTAAAATCGGTATGTTCCATACTGATAGATGAAGCCTTGTAACGTTTTTGAAGCATAAGGAGGGGATGACTGTCCCAAGCCAATAGGCCAGGGGGGTATTTCATAAACCACATATAGCCGACTACGGTCAGATAGTCGACTAAGCAGTAATGTTAAAGCATTGCTATTCTAGTCGGCTAGGTCAGTTTAGCCGTCTAAACCTGTTTATGAAATACCCCCCAGGGTTCGCCGGGGCCCCAGAAGCTCAAGGGTTCTAGATTGCCTGAGAAGCGTTCTGGGGCTGTTCTGCAAGCAAAATTGCAAAATAATTTTCAGATTTTGCTTTCCCTTATTCTTAGAAAATACCAGTTGAATCGGTATGTTCCAAAGTTAAAGATGAAGCCTTGTAACATTTTTGAAGCATGAGCATTAGGCGAGGGTCCAGGGGCCGCCCAGGCCCCGGAAGCTCGGGGGTTCTAGATTGCCTGAGAAGTGTTCTGAGTCTGTTCTGCGAGTAAAAATGCTAATAACTTTCGGATTTCGCTTTCCCTAATTCTTAAAAATAACAAAATAAGACAAGCAGGAGAATCGCCCACGGTTTGTTTTGGACTGACTTTTTTTTTATTGAAAGTGGGAAGGGGGCAGAGTACCCAAACTCAGTAGGCCTATATACAGGCGTGGGTCCACGGGCTGCCTAGGCTCCCGAAAACGCTACGACTACCAGCCCACATCGCTTAATCTCGTGTGGCTTTGCGCCCCCACCACTCTCCTTACCACTTCTCCAAGAACCTGGTGTTTTTAGATGTACAACACACATGGGCACTGCCCGTACCAATGAGGCAATTATACGAAAAATTAAAATGTGATCGTGGCTCTATATAAAGCTTCTTTCTTCATAGTATTGTGATGTAAGATGTTCGTTTTCCTACTCTCTTTTCCTTTTTCTCTCTTTTTTTCTCTCTTCTGTTTTTTTTTTGGCCGGCTGATAGGGGGGGGGGGGGGGGGGGGGGTAGGGGAGAATGGATATTTGACATTTAATAATTATGGGTTCCATCGACCAATTTAGAAACTAAAAAAAGTATTTTATCATAATTCAAAACACTTGGCCTATACAATCAGGTATTTCCCATTTCGTTCTACACACCTGCTATTTCATTTGTAAACAGTCCTGGTTGATACTGCAACACAACGCTGCTAAAACGATTTAAAAATCAACCAAAAAGCTTGTCCTACATTAAAACTTTCGAAAACTAATTTTCTCTACTTTAAAGATATTAGGGACGTGGTACTTTTAACCAATAAAAACGAGTACAAATTTTAATAGAAATTCGGAATTCTCAACTATCATTGGTTGATCTCTTAACTGGCCAGCGGTAAGGATTGTTTAGGAGTGGAGCAATGGGTGTGTCGAAGGAAGGGAGAAATGCTTATTTTCCGAAAATTTGTAAAATCTATAAAAAAAATTAATTTATTTCACATATAAAAATACAACCACACTGAAACAGTCATGTAATATAACATACGAAATCATACTGTAGCAGCATTACTGAACATCTGTAAACTGACAGGCTAAATATCGCAAACAGTGCCCTTTAAATAGACCTCTTTAAATTCCAGATCAATCTTATAATAATGTATAAACCTAAATTTACATAACTATTCAAAGTTTACAAATTCTATTCTTCTAGAAAACCCAGTATTCATTTCAACGCAATGAGATATATTTTATTGACCTAAATCTAGGGCGACACTAGGCCTATTTATTATATATCTGGCAATGAAATATAGAGAACTATCATCATGATATAAATCATATCAGAGGGAAAATAGCAACTGATATCGTCACTGTGACGATAACAA